>WBNH01000169.1:4366-33540 GCA_013401255.1 Urocolius indicus | reverse complement strand
CATCCCAGACCCACTACACTTTTCCTTCAGCAATGGTAACTTCTGATGTCTTTGGAGCACTGGGGTCTTTTCTCCATGGCAGGCCCATCTCTCATTACTACTACTCAGAGTCACATCAGAACAGATCATGCATCTCACCCTTCATAGACCACATCTGGGATTAAACAGTCTTTGGGATATTGCAATGCTTTTCAGGATGGAGTTGAGACCTCAGGGATTTTGAGCAGACTATTTGCATGCAATACCCATAGGCTTTCCTAAAGCAGTATGGGGGAAAAAATGAAAGCCACTTTCCTTAGTCAAAACTATGTCCAACACTTTCAGTAGTTCACTGTATGAGAAGCACTGTCTCTGCCTTTTTTTTCTTGGGTCTCACTTTCACAGTTTCTTGGCTTAGTTTCTTTCCGTTTCAAGAGCACTACAGATTGTAACTCTTAGTAATCTTTTCACTACAAGGAAACCTCCATCTTATATATTTCTAACCTGTCAAGTACTCTAGTTTCAGGGCTTTGACACAATCTAACCTTTACATTACAAAGAATAGCTTGTTTCCTCTTTTTGCTGAGCCTGAAGGATTTTTTATTTTTTTACCAAAACATTAGCTTTAATACATCAATACATTTAATGAGATTTATATCTGCATTCAAAATTCACCTATGGTGGCCTTTCAGCCTTTCAGTCAGGTGTTGGCAGCCTTGCACGCTTTGAAATTCAAGATCTTGAAGAGTGTTTCTACACATTAAGTTGACATGAATTAAATATTCCCTTGGAACTGACTTGTGTGTAACCAGGAAAATACATTCTTTTTCCCGAAGACAGGAGAAAGAAGCAGCAGGTAATAATTGGATATCACAGATATAGTCTCTCCATTCTTAGTCCTATTTGTGACTTCACAATGGAATAAAACCACCTTTTTTTTTTCATCCTGAATCAAGATAATTTTACTCATTTGACTCATTGGTCTTAAATTGCAGTGCAGAGGTACCCTTGAAACCAAGAGATCACTATTTTTAAAGTTGCTATATGCAGATAAATCTTACATTTAAGATATTTCTGTTCATTTTGTAGCACCAAATCTATATGTCTGAATACTGAGTGTTAACTATCACCTGTACACTCTTGGACTGAACAAAATATGACTTTTGGTAGACAATATCATGGAGATCTATTTTTCTGAGTTAGGAGAAGAAAATACACAATCCCATGCTGGTTTTCCATCTTCCTTGCCATCATTATTTCTCATTCCATTTCTGTAATGATATTATCAAGGAAAAAAACCCAAAAATTCTAAGTTTGGAACACAGGTTCAATTTAGCTCCACTGTGATTGCTATCAGCATTACTACTTAGTCTTTATGACTCTTTTTCTTGTATATTTTTAAAAGAACTTCATAAAACAATAAAATATTCTTATCCTGGCTTTTCTGAGGCACTGAAATACATTTTAAAAAGAAATAATTTCTGAACAGTTAAAATGAAGGTTACTGTTGTAACTGGAAATGCACCATAGGTCAGATGAGGAATGGTTTAATGGCCAACAAAGTAGAATAGCAGTTTCCAAGGTAAATTTGTCAAATGTATGGAAAGATGCCCCATTTTATATTGGAACTTGTACTTTAAGCCAGAAATCTCTGTTCCAAATGAGAAGAAAGAATATAGGGCAATGGGTGAAGGAAAAGAGTAATATTAACAGCTAGGAAGAGGAAAAACTGTGGACTTATGGAGAAGGCAAAAGTGAATGGAGAAATTATGTCAGATACAAATAACAAAATCTGAGAAGTACTATTCTAGATTATGTTACCTCTTATTAAAAAGGAGAATTCAGCCCCATTTTTCAGAGGATGTGGAAAAATATTCACGCATGAATTCTTGTCCTTTTATAGACACAAAAACGTTAGATTGAAACTAAAATTTTCTCTAAGCACATTTCAGTCTCTAATTCTCTGGTTCATTTTATAATCCCAGATATTTTAAAAAAAAAATTTTAAAAAGAAAAAAGAAAAGTAAAAACTTCTACGTATTGCCAACTCCATTGGTATCAGTCACAAATGCTTACAAGGATTACAGCACAGTAATGAGCTTTTTTACTAATGGTACGTTTTTTAATAACTCCTATCTGCACTTCCAGTTACAAAGTGATAACTGAGGTCATACTCATAGTGACAAAATGCCTCACCTTTCCTTTCCCCCTACTCAAATATTTCATCTTGCTCTGAATTCCTCAGTTGAAGGTTGGAGAGTTAATTCTGAAGCTGTTGCCTGAGATCTGATGCTGTTGTATGTGACTGGTGTGTCCTAGCTGATCACAAGACTGAGCTCTTACTCTGCCAGGTCTCTCTGGGCTGTGGCATGGGGCACTTGCACTGCAACACCCTTAGGATGTCCACATAAAAACAGTGAAATGCTTCCTTTCATGGCAACAATCGATAACATCAGGGAAGAGGTAAATAAAATAAGAGTTGTTTCAGAGGCAAAGGGAGTTGTGGAGGTACAAGAGAATTAGAGGGTGGGCTTAGGTAAAAATAGCTTCAGCTGTCTGCTCTGCTTTCCTGTGTCATGTTGGCCAAGACATCTATTTTTTCAGTGCCTCCTCTAAAGCAAGGCTAACAGCATTTTCCCATCCCACATGAAGGATCAAAAGGGAAAAGAAATGAGGATACAATCATTCAGTGAATGTCAGGTCATTACTTACTGTGATGGAGACGTAATGTTGTGAAACTGTGTTGCTCTGGAGCTTTTAAAGAAGAGATTAGACAGTGTCACTGCCAGATTGCATTGCTCATCCTCCCTTGAGTACAGCTAGGTCTGTCTTCTGAGATTCTATAGCTGCAGCTACATATTTGTTTAAGGTTTAACTTCTCTTCTCAGCACCTTTTTTTTTTTTTTTTTTTCCCCTGAAAGAAGAGATTTAATTTCCATGAAGCTTCACAAAGAAGAAGAGAAATAGCCAACTCTCATTACAGGTTTGCTTGATATCTGTTCATTTGGAGGTAACCCTCTCTGACAACACAGTCAGAGAGACTCTCTGTGGTCACAGTCTAAGAATGTGTCCCCTCTCCTAGCTGCTGGAGTGTGTGGATACTGGAACCTCAATGACCAACATCTAATCTAGGCCTCTGGTCTAGTTCAGCACAGCTCTAGTCATAGATTCATAGAATGGTAGAGGTTGGAAGGGATCTTTAGAAATCATATAGTCCACCTATCATAGATAGCTGTTTTCTCCCTGAGTTGTCTTAGCAGATCTTTGTTCATTGATGGAGACCTTCTGTCTCCTTTTCCCTCTTTTCTACTTGTGGGGATACACTGATTTAGCGCTTGGAGAAAGTGGTGCTTGAAGATAAATGACTCTCATGGGCACTTCTACCACCTAACATCCTAACCCACGAGATCCTCCAAGCAGGTCGTTGAAGAGGCCAAAGTCATCTTGCCTGAAATCCAGGGTCATAATCCTGCATGATGCTCTGCTTCTTCCACACAGGATCTTGAACTCTACCATCTCATGGTCACTGCACCCAAGGTTGCCTCTAACCTCCACATCCTCAACCAGACCCCCTTTATTTGCTTGCACAAGGTCCAGCTGCACATCCCTCCTCATTATTTCCTCAAACATTTCTGACAGGAGGTTGTTCTGCAAGAACCTCCTGGACTGTATACACTTGTCTGAGCTGCTTTGCCAGCAAAAATCAGGATGGTTGAATTCCCCCATGAGGATCAGTCCCACTAGATCTTACAACATGGCAAATTCCATAAAGAACAAAAGTGAAAAGGGTTTGCTTAGAAAAAATAGGATTAAAAATATAAATACAAATACAAATAAGAAAGGATTTGCTTTCTATAGAGTTGGTAAAGACAGAAGAAACCTGCTGGAACGGAATATTCATAAGTATGAAGTGGAGGTGCCACACATNTCCTTCCTTGGAGGTTTTCAAGATCTCCTGGACATGTTCCTATGTGACCTGATTGAGGTGGACCTGCTTCTGCAGGGGGATTGGACAAGATGATCTCTAAAGGTCCCTTCCAACCCCTACCATTTTATGATTCTATTTGTACCAGTTGAGCTGCTCATCTTCTCAGCATAGTTTATAATGAAGGAAAAGGAAAGTGTTATTAAACGTTCTTTATTCTTTATATGATATACAGAGTTGGACAGCAAATGAATTTTTCAGAAAGATTCCAAGTATTGAACATTAAGTTTTTTGAGGTTTTTTTTTTTTGTTCTTTTTTTTTTTTGTTTTAATTTAGAACAAAATGTAGTCTGGAATTTCATGCAAAAGCGAGTATTTGCAGACAGAAATGTCAGAAGCACAGTAAAAACAGCTATCACTACCACCTGGAACTGTTTAGAAAAACTTCAATGGAGAATTTTATCAAAATTAACACATTCCAGAAACATTTTGGTTTTGCTTAAATGGCATTTTCAAGCAAAAAAAAAAAACAGTTATGTAAAAATAGTTTGAGCAGTTGTATGGCTTATTTTATTTTATCATTTTTTCAGTAAACAGATATGCTTGAAATTTTAAAACTGGAGATATAAGAAAATCATTAGACAATGTAAGTGTGGAAAATAATCCTACCCTGGGAGACAAATGGAATATTTTAGTAATGTGAGGTCCTTATGATCTCTGCCTGCTAAGATTATATGGTAATGATATTTTCTGATGCAGAAACAAGTACAAAGTCTTTACTGTACAAAATATCATGGCAGAGAAGCAACATCATATGTTATCAACATAACACTTGAAAAAAAATTTAGGAATGCCTCCCTACAAATATCCATAAACCTACTTGAGTTAAGTGTGTCAAAACATTTCGTCTCAAAAAATGTCTCTATATAAAAAGTTTTGTGTATAGGCACAATTATGTACTTCAAATGAAATAGTTTACTTTATTGAACTGTATTTTGAAATGTTAGACATTCCATTAAGACGTTCAAACACAACATGTTATGCTTTATGTTTCTCCTACTGTACTGCAAGCAAAAATCTTCATATTATACAGATGTACACACACACAAACAAGGAGTATTTCTATTGCAATTATGTTTCTAGTTGAAATAAGTTTTAAAACCTTTTTTTTTCTGACCAATTTCAATGACGTTCTAGAGGGTGGGAAATGTAGAATAAGAATGGGGTAAGCATGTAATGCTATTTGTTGAGACTATTCCCCTTGTTTCAGGCCTCTCCTTGTCCAGAGGCAATATCTTTGGGCACAATAACTGCCAATGGTTCTGGTTTCATTCTATGTCTTTTTTTAAAATCCATAAGAATTTCAGCATAAACAACATCCTGTGGCAAGATATTCCAAGATGTACTTTCATTTTTACATTTAGAAATTCCCATCTGCAAATTTCCTTTTATGCCCTAATCCATATTATGAAAGATTCAGTGAACCGTGTTTCCATAGACATTATCATATTGTCTCTCAGTCCTCTGGTTTTTTAGGCTTTGTAGTTTCATGCATGGATGCTGTTTTATACATATAGTCTTTTTTGTTACCTTCTTCTCTGGTTCTCTCACTTACTTTAAGAGATGAGGAAAAGTGGAACCACGTGCAGCATTTTATGCAGGGGCCTTACAGACTTACAGTGCTATTCACTTTCTTGGATTCCTAAATTTAAGTTTGGGTGAGCTAATGTTTTCTTAGCAGTATCTTTTCTTATCCCAAGACCTCATTTCTAAGTAGTTCTGAGACTATTATGGCATAGATAAAATAAAGATTTCTGTTCCCATGTTCATGGGTGAAACCAGGGACTGAGTTCTTTATGTGAAGAAAAGGGAAAATAAAGAACAAGAAGTTCTAGGATATAGTAATATCTCCAGATAGTGATCCTAGGCAAAAAGTCCAGGGTGAAGACGCTCATGGAAATTTGTTACCTACAAGAATGGCTGAATGAGATGAAAGATGATGAAGAGCCTGATGCCAATAGTATAAATTGTCAGAGAAAAAAAAGAAGGGAAGAGCTTAAAAAAAATTAATGTTGTTTTCTCTTATATGTCTAGAAAGCAGTTTGCTAAAGGAGAGCACTGTGGTGAAAAAGCATTCAACATAAAGTCTGCTTACCCAAGGAAAAAGAAGAAACTGAGGCAAAAAAAGTGCCCAGAGCTAGACACTGCCATCTCTGCTGCAGAAGTGGCAGTTCATTTAATAACTTCCAAGCCTATGTCCTGGCATTACAAGCTTTAAAAGCTCCAGCTGAAAACAATCACTATTAATAACCACCCTGCTTTGCAATATGAAAGCAGCAGGTACAACAGTGAGACATCTATAATCCCTTCATGCTAGACAGCAGCAGAACAGCACTCAGCCAACCATGGAGGAGAATCCTATAAAAATACCCAAATCTATCTCCCTATGATGGATGGTCTTTGTACAAGCACTAAAGTGTATTCCCTTTAGTACCACTGTCTATTGATGCTGAGCTACTAAGTAATCTGAGGGAAACTAGGAAGCGATCGCCATGATAAAAAATAAAATGGATTGGGGATAAAGTAGGAGTTTCGTCAAAACCATCATGAGCAGAACAATATTGCCTGAGAAATGGGGAGTTTTATATCTGTCAACATGTCAGTGTTTGGACAGGAAACCAAAGCCTTGGAGATTGGTGTCAGAAGAGGGATCTTTTTCTTCCATAAGCACCATACGTGTACCAACATGAAATACAAATGCAATCTTGCTGGCTAGAATTCATGACAAGTAGCTCCTGTGAGAACAGTCCGAAACCAGTAAGATTGCTCAGATATTCCTGGGAGACTTCTCATATATTCACTAAGCATTTACTCAGCCTTTACTCATGAAATATGTTCTGCTAATTCATAGACTATTCTCTGAACAACTCAGAATTTATTTCTGAGTTTCAAATTGAACTGAATCCTGTATATCTTGTGTGAACTGTTGAGAAGGAATAAATGCTGAAAGAATGACTCACAGCCAACAGATAGGATCAAGTCGTACACAAGTACTGACTAAAATTCTGATAGTAATAATTCAATAAAACCACTGGGAAGAGATTGACAGAGAAAAAGAAAGTGAAAGCCATGTGAGAAACCCTTACATCAAGGAGGTGAAAAAGTGTTCATTTCCTGTTAAAATGTTTTTGGAAAGAAGTTGATTGAAAACACAAGATTTCTGAGGCTTCCAGGTTTTTGCAGTCTGCAAAGGGACATTTGTGAGCAGTTAAGCCTAGAGTTCAGCTGCTCTGAACTTGATCATTTGCTGCAGAGAGCTCCAGTGCCTTTGATGAGAGTACTGTCTGTCTAAACTCTGAATAAGACTCTTACAGAGTAGCCTTAGCACCTTTAGCAGTTTAAAAAACTTCTGGGGATGAGGAATATTTGTCTAGGCTGAAATGCATCTCACTCTCTGAACTAAACACTTTTTTTTTTTCATTTAGAAAATGCTTCAAAATCTCTTGGTTTAAGTTATCTGTGGCTAGGGAATTGCAGGTACTTCTGATGCCTGAAGACCATTTCAGACACTTTGCGTGCAAATAATACAATGTTTGGGAAGCAAAAACTTGGCATAGAGATCATCTGCAGTGAGGAACAAGAGAGTAGTTTCTTAAGGAAAAGAAGAGAAAGTTTAGAAATAATAAAAATGGAAAAAATAAGACCACAGGGCTGGATAACCTGTTTCTTCAAGAGGATGTCATGATTCAAAAGATGAGACATAAACTTAGATAAGATGAATATGAAGAATTATAAGTGTTTACCAACTACTATATTTGAATGTTTAAGAAAGAATATTTTCTTGGGGACAGGTTATTCAGTAGCCTGTAACTGCCTTTGTCATTTCTGTTTGGGTTTATTTTTGTTGCTTTTTTTTTTCTTTTCTGTCTTATGTTTCTTCTCTGAGGCAGGTACATTCTTGTTATAGGAGACAGGACACTGAAACCATTAACTCTTTTTCTCACCCAACAGAGAGACTCCTATGTTCCTCTATTTTTGTTCACATAGATCATCCAAATAAAATCAATACATGGAAAAGCATGTACAATCATTTGTGCTCTGCAGGTGGAACAGGACATATTTTCAGAGTGGGATTCAGATCATCTAGCTTTTTCACATTTAAATGCTATGGTCACCTAGGTTCTGCCAGTTCTAGTAAAGAGACATAAGCAGTCACCTATCGGTTCAATCCTGGACAATGGCATCATCCTAGGTTGAATCCCCTAATTGCTCTTGCCCTGTCTTGCTTTCTGAGCCATCTGACCATTGCCCTCAAAGGTTTCCAGGCTTGTGGAAGAAAAATTTGGTGAAAATAAGAAAATTGAATTCCAGATTAATTTCTAAAATGTTTTAGGCTTGTATCACTCAAAAGATCATGGGTTATATATCAACGCCACTCTTGAGAAATAAGCTCTGTCAAGAAATCTTTGCATTGGACTACAAGATATGATGGAGATAGGGTGGGGTTTTTAACATGCCACAGTTCAGTTGAGGATAAGTTTTAGCTTGGTCTTACATATCAGTCTAGAGATCTTACATAATATAATGAGAAGCAATAAGATCAATAGAGTAGATGTGAACAATTTTACTTTAAGATATGCCTGTTAAAGTCAGTGGGAAAAACAAAATTCTGAATTCCCTCACTCAATTTTGTATCTCTATAGTTCCATTACTTTGAATTTATTATATTTTGAAGGTTGCTTTTTATAATACTTTCACCTACCATAAACTAATGATAGACTACAGTTTGAGTGCTGAGTTCAAAATTCTTTCTCATTGCAGAAACCGCAGAAAGATCAGTCTGTGTAACTATTGTGCAGAGGAAATTAGGATAAAGAGTTTTCATACTTTGTGTGCTTGCACAAAAATCTCCAATTTCTAGAATACAGACAACACTTCCCTCTCTCTCAGCTGAAGAGGGACTGATTCTGGTGCGCGAGTGATTCTGAGGTGCTAAAATATGAGGGAGACAGGATCAGATAGGAATCTTGGTAGATAAGAAAGATAGATATAATCACTAACCCTAGGTAAGATTTCAAACAATAATTTAATCAATAAACATATGGACAAAGGAAAATGCAAATGAGCAACAGAGATATAAATGTTGAGGAATAAAGAAAGATTTCTGTAATACCTGTGTTGCATTGACTTCAAGTAGCACTTAAGTAGAACTGATGGTATTACAAACACAATAAGCACTTCTAGACAAACTAGAATAACAATCACTTCAGGTGCCTGGAAGCATTCACAATTCTGCTGTTGTCAACTCTTTCAGTGCCTTTAATTTTCAATGGTAAGCACAACTCCTATATAGTGTTGTCAAAACCACAATTAAGTTATGTCATTGAATATTAAAGCCCTGGCCTGTGGAATGCCAAATACACAGATTTGAATTTCATGCTCTCTACTAAACATCAAGACAAATATGTCTAATTTCATAAAATCCTCACCAGCCTAGAAAGTCTTGACAATCAGGCCCAGACCCATTTTGCTAGCTGAAGCAAGAGTTTCTACTTTAAAAATCTCTTCCCAGGAGGTCAGAGGAGAGGAGCAGCAGCATGGGGTTTTAGGATTCATAGATGCAGCATGAAATCAAAGCATAAAGAGTTTGAGATACTAAAGGTACAATTCATCACTGAATAGAAAATGTGCATTTGTGTATAAAAATATTCTGCTTGTGCTGTTGCAAAGAGATTGGGAGGCGATGCAAGAAGTACATAAGGAAATTGGGATAAGTACCCAAAAAGGTGGTAGTTTCATTTGATGTGGTATTTTCGTGATTCCAGTTTTGATCTGTGGACTGTGACTGTGACTTGTTTCCTCACCAAAATCCAGAAAATTGCTGCCTCCCTCATCTTTTCTCTCAATGCTCCAAGAAGCACTTAGTGTCTTCTTCTTTCTTTCTATTCCCTTGTCTTCATGAGACTAGAAATTACTTGTGGTAGCCTTTTGGGAGCCTGTAGTCTTTCTGTTAAATCAATTTGGGTCTGATATTTGCTTTCTTTGTTGGAGTAGCTTTTCTTCTGTGGGCTACAAACAACAATGAGGGGCTGTGACTGCTGGAAAGACTTAGAAGGTCATATGAACACAAAATACTGCTAGATAAGTGGGGTAGTTTTCTTCCAGGATATTTTCAATAAAATGATTGGTTTGACCTTGAAAGTGAAATTTTGTAACTGCTTCTACTGGATGAAATGCGTCTATTCAAGGAATAGATGCCCAAAGCTTACCAATTATACTCAGATGCTCAAAATAGTCTGGACACTGATATCCTGAACAGAATGAGTTCCACACTGAAGTATTCCTGGCAGGCAACAAAATAGAGAAAATTAATTGCTCAGTCTTATTTGGTCTATAGTTTACAGATAACACTGTGGAAAGAAGTGTTCACTCTTCTGGGTTTTTGCTCAATGACCTTTCCAGTCCAAGACTGACTGAAATACAGCAAACTCTTTTCACCTAGGTATCCTATGGCTTTGAAAATTAAAAATCATTAATTAACCTGACTGTCATTTTAGTACCTAACAAATAATCAACAACAATAATAATTAATGAGGTTATTTTTTTGTTGTTTATTCCATAAAACACCAAAAGCATATTAGAAACAACATATTTTCCCCCAAAGTTACATTTTGTTTCTAAGATATTTCCCTCAGATTATTTTATTTCCTTGGGGGAGCATCATGATGCTCACAGAAATGTTCTGGATGCACTGTTTTACCAGTGCTTATGCCCTCTGAGATCTTGCATTATTAATAATACTAATTATTGCAATTATTTATTATTAGATGAAGGATGAGAGAATTTCAAGCAATTCACAAAGCACAGAAGAGGATATAAGTCTTATTCTGCAGGGGCTGGGGTTGAACGTTCAGACCCTCGTAAAGAGAGAAGCCCCTGACAGAGAGGAATTGGACTTAGCAAGTGCAGCTGTTAAACAGACATAGAAAATAAATAAAGACCTCACATATTTCTGATCTTCTTACTCAAAAGGTCACATTAGTGGGATGATAAAAAAAAGGACAGTAGGTGGTATAAAAATCAAAAAGACAGATCAGTATCTGAAGAAGTAGATTAACATCTGATAATTTCATGAGTTGTACTTTAATTTTCCATAGGAGATGTCCTTTGTCTCTCTTGAAGGACAGAGAAATGCCTGGTCACAAAGATGCAAGTGTACTGAATGAATAACCATAGCTCAGAGTGTACACTGTTATGCAAGTTTTCCAAGCTGGAGTGAAGATAAGAGAGGAATGCTCTATCTGCAGATGCAGAATCAGAGCTTGGAAGCCAGTAGGAGAGACTAAGTCCAGATACCAAACAGCTTAGAGTAATGACCAAGATGATGTAAGGTCATAGCATCATCTTACAGGCACAATAGGCTGCCCTAGTCAGAAAGAGAGTTTCATGTCTTAGACATGAAAGAAAGCCTTTTGTTGCTGTGTAAAGTAATGAAAGTTCAGAAATGAAGGATGGCACTTTGAGAAAAATTATCCTCAGGGAGTTTGATGTTAAAGAGAGAGCATGTTTTCTGGAAGGCTGGCCCATCACATCTGTATATTTTCAAAGAATGGAGTAATTTAAGAGTGGAAACCTTTAACTCACTTCAGTGATGAAAGAAGAAATTAAGCAGATCTAGATATACTTATAAATTGTGATATTTATTTTTCTAATTCTCCCTTCTACTTGTTAAGCAGATATCTGTTCATGACTATATAACTCTGATTAGATAATTTATAAGAAAATGCATTTTTCTTCATTCAGAACTGAAAAGTAACACATAGTTGATATAGACCAAATATTGTGTCTTCAATTTGGTCTGAAACTGGAGAAGCACAAAATGCCACCTGGAAACTACAGAACATATGCAGTACACCTAAGCAGAACATACAAAGATAATAGAGAATGCACTCAAAATCATCTCTGTAACTATGACATTAGTGACTTACAGAAGCTTTTTAGGTATTATTACTCCTTTCAAAAGACAAGTGTGCATCTCTGTGCTTTTCTTTCCGACATATGTCTTCCTATCCAAATGCACAGCAAGGGATTTTTATATCTGAAGCTTATTCTATGGAATGAAGAACAACAGATGTACAATTGAAAATAGATCCAATCAAAAAAAGCAGCTTCTAAACAACATCTGACTCAGGAACCTTTTTTTATTTTTTTTTAATTAAAGCAATTCTCTAAAGTTCCCTTCCAGCCCTACTGTTCTATGATTCTATGATCCAGAAACAGTTTTTTATTGCACATTTCCTTTTTTTCAGGACCTGCCTCCGCTTCTCTGTATGCTGAAGGAGGAGTCCTTTCCAAATGGCTTAATGCCAGCAGAATATGTATTAGATACAATCACAGAAAATAGTAACGTAAAAGGTCTCAAAAGTGTGTATAATCCCTGCAGTTCTTTCCCCAAGACAAGATCAACTACTTAAGCCATTTGCAAGAGAACATTGTCTATTTCTTGTGCTCAGTAATGACCAGTGATATATTGCAAACCATGTACCTGTATAAATTACAGCAGAATTTGGAGTGCATAGGTCAGATTACAGTCTCACTGGCTGACACTGTGCAAACTCATAAGAAGCAGCAATTCCTGTTCCAATCAGCTTTCAGTCTCAGTAGACAAAGCAGCCAAGGGAACGAGAAATAGCATGTCATCATGTTTATTTTATATAGAATTTCTAACTTTTTACTCTAATCCGTCTCTTCTTAAGGCTAATATTAAACTGCAGATGACCACAACTGGAGTTAACAAAAGGAACTACAAATTTCACAGAGAATACGGAGAGAAGAAAATAAGTCCATATGGGACTGCTATATAACCCAGATCTCTCACATCTCAAAATAGTGACAAAAACTTCTATATCCAGAACAAAAGTTTTGTCTCATTTCAAATTTACAAAAGAAAATTATGGCTTTAAAAACAAATAATAAGAAGAAGCAGTGCAGCATATGATGGAGTTTTCCCAACACAGCATGCAGCTGAGGAGCCAAACAAGCTTATCCGCATTCCCTGAGCGATGGTTTATATTTTGACATTGACTAACTCATCCATGCTCAGGGCACAAGCACTCAGACAATCTCCATCACCACTTTCCCATTAGAAATCTTGATCTCTGCTGAAACAAGCTCAATTCCCTTCATTATTTCCCAGCCGACAGACGGCTTGAGAGGGAGGATATTACAAGTGTCAGTCTCTTTGCCTCCGGACAGGCCACGAATGACACAAGAAGGAGTGAAACACACAAAAAATATCTCTGTTTATGTGGCAACTTTTTAATGTGTTTTTTGTACCTTTATGCTTCATTTGTTCTCCCAAAACTAGTTTACCAGGATTATATTCTTGTAAATCCTTCAGCGAAAGTGTTTTCTCTCCTTTTTTTCTCTGAGTTTGTGTATAGATTCTTGTTATTTTGCTGAAAGAAGGAGCTAGCAATCCATCTTGAAGAGCTACTTTGTTGTTAGAAGGAGTTACAATGCTCTTTAAATTAGACATTGTGTAAAATCTAACATGTTTTTGAGAAGGATACTGTTTTCTTACTGTGCAAGACAAAGAACAATAAAATGAGTCTTAATGAAGACTTTTTCATAATATCTTTAGAAAGATCCTTTTATTTGTATTAATACTTGCAATATTTTGGTGACAGGAGGTTAAGATCAAGGTCTATAAGTTAATGAGAATTGTCATACCTCCATTAACCGCAATAGAGGTATAGTGCTTGTGCTACAAGTTAGTCATAAACGTAGTGAAAGATAGTCCCTGACCTCAATAACTTACTTCTTGAAGGCAAAAAGTAGAGAAAATTGAGCAAAAGCATGAAGAGCAAAAAAGAAAGTGCATTTTGCCCCCAATATAATCTGTGTAAATCATTTGAGGATACAAGCTCACTCTGAGCACATGTAAAATTATTTCCATTTCTCTGCTCTCACCTTTGTGTGTTTGTGAGTATATCGCTAGTTTTCTGTGTGGAGGTAGTCCAGAACTACTCTTAGTCAATAGCATTACAAGACTCTGTGGCTATGTCAATACAAGTAAATTAAACCTTTATTGGTCCATTCCTTGAAAGTGAGCCTGAATATCATGAAATTGCCCTCATCCATACTATAGCACTTTCTTAGCTTTTAAAACGAGGTTTAACTGCCCATTAAGAATGGTGTGTGACACACACTAGATGCCCAAACCACGTAAAGGAATAAGTTTGGAGACTGATAATTGTCATAAGCCAGAGCCATTTCAGGAACTGTTCTAACTATTTAGTAGCATTAATAATCACACTTGAGTGCCTGTGAATGTTCTCGGACAGTGTTTTATTCATTAACGTAGCCAGTCTCTGTCTGTCCCCTCAGGGGAGCTGTGAGATGGCCAGGGAAAGAGCATCAGCACACATGTGATTTTTATTAAATGCATATGAGTAAGACTATCTGAGAAGAAAGATAATAAAAGACTGGGAGTGTGGGGATGTGACTAAGGTAGTTAAAGCCAAAGAGATTCTGTAGCATCTGAAATATGAAAATATTACTATAGACCACATTAAAAATTAAAACTATTTCCCTTAGCTGTTGACGATCACCATTTTGATGAAAGTTTTCATTAAAAAACTAAGCTTTTTTGAATGTACTGAAAAAACCTTTACTAACAGGGAAAAGAAACAAAACATCAACATTTTGGCATTAAAAGAAGAAGGAGAAAACAGAAATACAGAATTATAGATAAGAGAAATGATGTAAAATAAAATAAGTCAAGGAAAACTAAGGGAGAATGAGTGTAATGTCTCAACAAAACTAGTAATGATGGAGGAGAAGGAGGTGTAGCTTGCTTTATTGTGTATTTCTGTAGAGTGCAGTAAAAGAAAATTCTGCCATCTGTCATTTTCAAGAAATTGGCATGCTATGACGTTGGACAGGTTTGTTCATACTTCCAATCTGCTGCTCTCTCATTTCTGCTGAACGTTTTTGCTCTCCACTTCTCCCACGTAATTTTTATTTTTATCGTTATTATTATTATTTGGAAATTGGATCATGTTCTATTATTTTTCTATGGCTTGAATTCTTCAAGCCAAAAGAAAAAAAAAAGTTAAAAAAATGAACAATCTACTGAAAGATTCTAGACTGTCTATGTTACACGATTTGATCTTTCTTTTTTATTTTTCCAGATGTTATTTAGGTATATGTTTAAAATTGATTACATTTCCCCAACTCATCCTTTAAGATACAATATTAAAGATGTAATAATATTAATATAACTTTTACTAAACTTACACTAAAATCCATAAGGCAATATGTATAAAATTTGTGTAAGTAAGTTATATCTCCTATTAAGGAAGGTATATTTCTTCAGAATATAGTAGGAAAATGTCTCTGTCAGAAGTTATACTCACAAATCCAGAAGACAGGATTCCCTTGTTACATAGAAACATTTTCGTTGGAAAAGACCTTTAAGATATTAAATCCAACCATTAACCTAACACTACCAAGCCCACCACTAAACCATGCTCCTCACACCACAGTTACACAGCTTTTAAATATCTCTAGGGATACTGTCCTCCTCCTTGAACCCATCTCCACCACCTCCCAGAACAGCCTATGTCAGGGTCTAACAATCCTTTCAGTGAAAAATTTCTTCTTAACAAGCAATCTAAACCTTCCCTGGTGTAACTTGAGGCCATTTCATCTTCTCCTATTGTTCATTACTTGGAATACGTCACAGAAAGCCCTAAATGTGGATTTACTTAACTTTTACTGGCCCAGGTGGATGACATGGGGATATTAATTCTCTGTAGATCTGCCATCTTGAGAAATCCCTGCCTCTGCTCTGTGCTCCAAAGGGAGGACACTGAAAAAGATGAGCTTATTGTTTCTAATTGACAAACAGGAGAGCTTAGACAAACATTTGAGAGTAGATGTCTGCTTTTTGGACTGTAAATGTTAGAGTGGACAAATCTCTTCCAAAGTTACATTAGGGGTGCAAGGTTCCTAAATCTGCTATGTCAGGGACTTGAAAGAGCAAAGGTTGAATATTGTGACCTCATATTCCAAGTTATAGATTCAATTTCCTTCAAACATCAGAACAGGTCCTGAATAGAAAAAGAAATCCTGAATAGGAAACAAAAAAACCAAATACATAAAAAATAAGGCTTTTAATTCCTGCTGCTGCAAAAAGATTTTCGTAGAATTCATCTCTTACTTCACACTCCAGATTTTCAAAGATTGATATCTCTTCATATTTTAATCATAGTTTAACTTAAAAGCAGATTTTAAGAATGTCCACATGGCATTCAGCAGAAGTTTCAGAATAAATGTGTAGCTTCAAGGTGGATCAAGTTATTTTGTATAGGAGTAGAAAAAAAATGCCAATTCTGAATTGCTGAATTAAGCAGATCCATATGATACACAAACATATTTGAAGTAGATTACTGAAAGAACATTTCCTTAATGTTTCAGTAAAATAGATTTTCAGCATTATTAAATTTATTTACGGGCCATATTTATTATTGGTGCAAATTGCCATAGTTACATGAATATTGGTGAACTGAAACAATTATAATATAATTAAATAAGGATCTGATTTGGATGGGAATAGATGTTTGTTCAAATGAGGGACTATTTTCTGTAGTTTCCTTTAAATCTGAAGGGAAAGAATGAAGATTTGGAATTATTTAGTAAAACAAAGAAAAGCTAGAAAAGGATTCATTAAGCTGAAACAGCAAATAGACCTGCAGGGAAAAATTCAGGACACAAAACATCAAGAGTCGTGATGACTCAGGGGAGTTACACTAGACTTGTAGCAGTAAGTGTCATAGCACAGTTTGGCCCACAGCCTGGGAAAGAATCTTCTTGCTGTCTGTCAATGTTCAAATGAATATTCTTCAAATTTAATCCTTTTTATGGTGTCTTCCATCTTGGGATCTATAACATAAAGGCGTAAAAGAGACCAAAATTTGGCCAGATAGTTAATAAATCAGAGGAAAGTGCATCTAGCCTGTTGACACACACTATGTAATCAATAAATAACAATATTTACAACATCTGTGAAAAGAATTGCCTTGGTAATTAAGATATGACACATTTCTCAGTTGTCACACTTAACAGATCAATTTTATCAGTATTGATGATTAAAAGCACCTTTTTTTGGAGGCAGAAAGTGAAGTTCAGAAATGTCTGTATAACTTTTAGAATATTTGTAGAATTTTCAGAAGAAACAACTAAGTTCTAGAAATCCTGACCAGTCAAAATAAATAGAAGCAAAGCTGAAAAACAAAAAAAAGCATATCAGACTAATAAAAAATACGGGCAAATGCATTAATTTGCCATAATCTTCCCTGTAAAGAATTTGTCTCCAAATTCTTGGCACAACACACTGCATATCTGACCCAACAATGAAAGTACAGAAGTTGTGCCCATTGTCTTTGGGAAACTTTTGTCATCTCAAATGTCCTCATTCTCAAGTCATTGTGTGAGGTTTAGTTGATACTATCTTTCAGTTTTCAGTGATGGAAGAAATTGAGACAAGTCAGGTCCTCTCTAAGGACTCCTAAAACTCAACTTTTGTTTCATTCTCTTCCCTTAATTAAGCAAAAAACAATGAAGACAAGAAACTGAAGAGAAAAAATAATGGGACTTCTTTGGTCCCTGGCAACCTTCCTGGAGAAAGGTTCCTGGCTCCAGGTCTGATGCTGACTTTGACACATAGCTAGTAAGAAAAATAAACCAACAAAGAGATATTTCAGCACCCTCCACAGGCTTCCTCCACAAACGCTCTCACTTGTGCTTTGTAACTGATCTTAAGGTGAAGAAATGAAATTACTCATCAGGCAAGGGTGGAGAAAAGCTTGTAGGGAAAAATCTTTCCTTGTCCATTCAGGTAGTGAGAAGAAATTCGTAAGCATGGATTCACATATGCTAGAAGACAACTGCCATACCTTCTTCCAATGTAATTTTTCTCATCAAAACCGTCTCGTTGCTCTGGCTGTGACAATACTTGTTTGGTCTTTTGTTACATTCTTGTCTGTTTCTGGTTATCCAGTCATTAACCATCAAGCTCCACTGTCATGAGCAACTACCGTGCAATTTTTGGTTCACTGTGGGTCAAGGATAACAAATATCTTTCATTGCATCTTGTTTTCTTGGTATCCTGGAGGTGGAAAAAACAAACAGTTAATCTATTTCATTTTACTGATCACCATCAGGAGTTCTGGATGGGTAATTTTGTGTCGTTACTCTGTTCCCATCTCATAAAGTTTCATTTACTGCCTTTTTAAACAAATGATGACTCCAAATCTATTTGTCACACAATAGCTCTCAAACATGCCAAACAATTACTATTACTATTCTTGGCTTGTTTGATCCAAATGGCATTTGCAGACATTATTCCTCCCATCTCCTTGATATGACTTGAATAGAAACCTTTAAATAAATAAAACAAAACCCAGAGCAAACCTCAAAAACAATAAACCAACATCCAAGCTCTGGAAAATAATCACAAATACAGTGCTTGTTACCGTTGGAAGTGGGAAAATCCAATTATGAGATGTCAATATTGTTCTCCTTTCAATTGCCTCAAAAAAATTCATATGTGTATAATTTTTAGGTTTATTTCATTGGCTTTGTCAAAAAGAAACAAAAATTATATAGTTGAAAGAGCACTTAACCTCCCAAATTGTTCTTATATATAAACATGCAAATACACACACACACATATACACCCACAGAGAGTGATCGATATCAATTTTCAAATGTACTATTGATTTCAGTAGCCTTTAATTTCAAGACAAACAATTCTTTTGTAATTTCCATGCTACTGATATAACTGCCATCATTGCTGACCTGTATGTTGTCAAATAACATTGATTAGTACAAAATGAAGCAAGAAGGGGCTGGCAGAAAAGTGTGTGATAGAAGGGGAGAAGAATATGGGTGCCTTCTTGTTAACTAAAGGAATAAGTAAAAGGGATCAAACAACTTTATAGATCAAATAACTGGGAAGGCTCAGTCCTGCAACTGGGCTTTAGTCTCCTCCATAAATCTCACATCCCTGCACAAGCTGTTCTCCTTCCCTGTATCTCTGTCTCCCACTCTCCTAAGGTGATTTCTCCTATGTATTCAGACTGTTAACTCATGAAAGGGGATTTTCAGTTTTAATTCCTTAAATGTACATCTTTATTAAGACAGAGAAGAAGGACATTTTTATGACTAAACCACTGGGTACTCAGAGGACACAGGATTTTTCTCTACCGTTTCTTTTTCTACATTGTCCACTAAGTTGTACAGTTTCTATGACAAAGAATAGAGATTAAGACACTTCATATAGTTCTTATGAGCCTCTGACCTTGATGTTCTGGAGTGTATTGGGCTACAGATAAGTTTCTGGATGTGCTGGAACTGTGGCAAGTTACAACCAGAAGAGCAGCTCCAGGCTGAAATTTCAGAGCTCATTCAGAAAACTAGAGCACTCACCAGGATTGTCAGATACTTGGATTTACTTTGCAGGACTTCATCCAGTATCTTATGCTCTCTAACTCAATATTAAATCCAAAGTATTCTCATAATCATGTCTAAAGTTGGAGTTATGGATATTTGAAAGAAGCCTCTGGCTCTCACACAGAAAGGAGAATATTCATTCACCTGTCTGGACAACATGCTGACTGGTGTAATTATATTCTACTAGCTCAGATTTCTCTTGCAGTATCTGCTGGCTTTGATATCATTCTTAACTTCCCATCCTGATCTGCTGTGTAGTATTACTGTGTGTTTTAAATCATCTGAATCAGCCATGTATCTGCAGTGATGGTACCACAGCTGACTCGTGCAATAGTATACATACCTCAGCTGAATTAATCTTCCTCCATGAAAGCTGCATAAATAAGGTCTTATGACTACATGTTATCCAGAACCTTTTATCCTGAAACATTTTAGGATGTCTTACTAGATTAAATGTATATGTACATGCACATTTACACATTTATGTATATAGACATACAGTGAGAGAGAGAAGAAAGGCTGGTAATGCAGTATTTGGATCCAAATTTCTGTTATAGATCTAAAAGATCCACTTTCAGGGTATTCTGATACTCTGTGCACTTATTTACACTAACAGTTCACTTCATCAACTTCGTTAGGATTCAGGAGAGTATAGATGCAACATACCAGGTTAATCTGTGGCATGGATATGAGCCTATGGGTAAAATCCTAGGCCTCTTTGGAATCAATGTATAAATTCCCAAGTGACTGAAAACTTCTTACTGTCTAGGAATCGTTCCCTTTGGCATGACAGTGCAACCCTCATTGGAGTGGGAAACAGCTGCAAAGCTTTAATGAAAGAAAAAGAATATAATACCCAGCTAAAACTAGAGTGGGAATTATAAGTAGGCAAATCAACCAGCAGTTACTCAAATTTAAATCTATTGAGGATGCTGGGGTTAATGAGTAGTTTATGCACTACATTTCCTTCCTTTAATATTTTTTTAATATTGTTGTATTTTATTTTAATTACATTCAATCTTATTTTTTCTGTTACTTTACAGAGGAAGCACATTTGTGCTTGCTAGCTTGGAAAAAAAAGCAAGAAGCAAATGTCAAACTTACACCACCACATGGGATCTCAAGATTGGTTTAATTCTGGTTAAGACAGATCTAAATTAAAACTACTTTCCCTCCCCTGTGGACCTCTTATTTGAAGATGGCAGGTCCCTGAGTGTGCATGTTTGTGAGACTAAATGTGTTACTGAAAGATCATGAACAGAGCCCAAGAGAGAAGCAGAAAAAAAAGGAACAGATAGATGTAATGGATGATTTCAGATACTAAGTCTTTTTTGCATTTCCCATCCTGTTGAGATGCATCTGTCCCTATTCTTCTATGTGAGAATGTCTTTTACTTTTCTGTCTGTTTTAGAGAATAGAAAAGTAAATATAACATTGGATGTGGAGAATGGTGACATGCATGGAAACTATTGCAGAAACAACTACTCAGAACACTTTAAACTGTATATTCTGGTATATGAAGAAGGAAAGCTTGTGTAGTTTCAAAACATCACTACTATGTTCTAAGTTATTTAGTGATAAGGAAAGTGCAAAATATTCTGGACATTCACAGCAGTAAAAATCTTAAATGTTAGATATTAATTGCTCATTGTTACAAAGTAGCATTCAAATCTTTTGCAGTTATAGAAACGTGTACCAGAAAAAACAAAATTATTAAATAAAAAAAGGAAAGATAAAATAGATGCAAATGCAACTGTGAGAGCTTGGTTGTTCAAATCTCTAGAAACAACTGACAGCTTAAGAAAGAAAATTCTAGGGACAAATTCATTTTCCCCCAGCCCCTCATGTGGTCGATGAATGGCATTCCTTCACAGTTTTATCAATAGAATGTAATTCTGGCGAGACCATTCTGTCAACAAAGAACAACATCAAATCATTTTGTCCATGTAAATAAATCACTTGCTTTTTATTATTTCTTTTCTTTCTTTGTAGATGAAATGGGGCTATTAAAATGCCTTCTGTAGCTCAACATAAGAACGGGAGAAGATGCTGCATTGTAGACAAAGCACACATCATACAGAGAACTACAGAATGTGGAAAATGCGATAAAGTGAATGCAAAAGAACTTTTAATTATTCAGTGCTCAGTTTGTAAAATGTATCTGTGGTGAAAGTGATGTTTTGAGGTTCAGCTGGAGAGCTCTTTGGTATAAGCACAGTAAACACATAGACTCACAGTGACTGTTGTATTCAAGGACTTGAAGGTCAGTTGCCATCACTGACTAACATGTAAGAAGACTGGGTAAATTTATCATCCCAAAGGTGTCTATTTTTCCTATAGAAATTCAGGTCTTGGGGTATGTATGTGAATTGATCATCTTTTATGAAAGGTACTTCCTCAAGCTCCACACTACATGAAGATACTCCTTTATCTCACTCCATCTCTTTCTCCTACCCACAGGTTAAAAATTCCCGTTCCTTTCCATCTACTTCTCAACCACCTCTGGCTCCACCAAGGGAACAACAGAGGTCAGAGCACATCTTAGTACCACCCAGCTCCTGAACAGTATGAGCTCTGCACTACAAACCAAATAATGCTGTCATAGACTAAAACTTGGGCTTTTTCCAACTGTCATTGTCCCAAACCACAACCTCCCAAACTTTGCTTGACCCAGGTTTATGCACTTTTGTACTCTCATGGGAACATCTTTCTCATGATCTGGCATGCCACAAGAAGAGATGGCTGAGTGTAACAGTCTATCTCTTTGTATGTCTACATATTACATAGGACAGTGTGGTAAAAAACTATGTCTTGTAACAAAGACAGGAAAACTTGGACCTATTTTGCTAACTAATAAGCTACATGCCATCATACTCCCCCAATCCCTCAAGGATTACATGATGATTAAGAGATATTTTAAGAGAAGGACTTGCCCAGGATATTTGGTATATCACAGCAGAAAAAGAAATAGACCTAGCTGTCTGTAACTAAGGATAAGTTAATATCCCTCATACCAGAATATCTTAGTCTCTGGGACCCTTTAAAAATAATTCCAGCTTTCTTTAGGGCTCTAAAACTTCAAAGGATACAGTCACTGAAGCGATGAGCACAGCAAGACACAGTTTTTACATGAAACTGTAGAATGCATTGAAGGTACAAAGTTTAATAATTTGAAATGAATATCTGAAGAAAGGTGGATATTTGAGTTCATGTTCTCAGAGCAGGATGCATATAAACCAGTCAGTTGCCCTTCTTCAGGTGCCTAATTCTGGGTTATCAAAATAATTGTCACCTTCTATTTGTCATTCATATCCCAAAATGTTCTTTCAAGCCTAGCCAAGAAGGTAACTGTAAATTTACCAATACTTCAGTAGTTGGCTTATTTTTTAGCTTCCCTCTGTGTTTATAGTAATTTAAATGCAGACCTCTTCAGTTGTGGATGACTGCACTAGCTTCAAGACAATGCATTGTTTCATGCATGGAAATGTTGTATTTGTTCCCAGAATTTCTCAAAGGTGTTCATGAGTGATCTGAGAAAGCTCCAGGCAAAACTTTTCATTTTAACCACACTGGCAAAGAAGAGATATTAATGAAATTCCCTAGGTTTTCAGAGTTCCCATGGCCATCTATGGTACCTTCTTATCCCACTCAATATCTTTTAAAAAATATGTAAAAATTAAATAATTTCTGGCAAAAGACTTGAGCTGAAGCCTGTTCTGAGTGCCCAAAGCCATGTGTCTGGACTATAGTTCTGGAAGATAAGCATAAGACAGATTCTAATCTTACAAGCCTAAATGTTGTATGGATTTGGACTCAGGTGATTTAAATGATAACTGAGTAAAGATTAACCACCAACTTTCATTAATCTAACTCCACACCAAGCATTGGAGGCTCTTAGATTGAACCAGTTGTCCCTTAGACAAGAGAAAATATATCAGTTGCCTGCAACCTGGTTGCTGTTCTGGAAGAAAGCCAAAGTGGGATGGGGAATGAGCAAAAGATTCAGCCACTAAGTCAAACAAAGTGTCTTTCACCCTGGATAGATCAGAAGGCTCTACTCCCAGGGCAGAGGCCCTAGGGAAAGATAATTATTCTCTGTATCCCAGTCTTCTTGTCTCTAGATTTCTCCATTATAATTCTTTTCTTCATTTTCCAGACTCCTCCATGCTTGCTGACAAGTCTAGTCCATGTGAAAGCAAACTCTAAAATGCCTTAGAGTTTGTTAATTTCTGTTGTTGTTATGATTTTGTTGTTGCTTTTCTTCCTCAAGTCCCCAAAGAAGCATCAAAGTACAAAGGAAAGAAAATAATACTGAGATTAAGAGTGAAAACCAAATTTTCACTCTTTAAAAAAGGAAGAATAAAAGAAGCTAGCAATGGTCCTGTGGAACTTTCTTCAAGGGGTTTAGACTTCCTTCAGAGAAAGTTTCGATATATGTCTATTTGTTTGTTTGTTTGCATTTTAAAAATGGGGCTATTTGTGCACTTTCAGAGAAGAAAAAGAAAACCAATGCAAATTTCAGGGAAGATGTTCAGTGCAGCAGGCTGCTGGCAGGGCCACTTGACTACTGCAAGCAGCCCATTGCCCACTGTGCTCACCTACTTAAATATTAACAATTAGGAAGAAGGCAGAAATGTATCAATTAAATATCAGGAGTGTCAGAGCAGTCACAATATAGGCAGTTGTATACACTCACTTCTGTTGCTGGCTAATTAATCCTCTGCATGTTAACCTGTGTTACTTTTTCTTCCCTCACCACTTTTCCCTGTGAGGACATGATTGCAATACAAAAAGAGAACAACATACAACTTTTCATGTTTCAAAAGCAAGGAACAAAGATTCAATATTAGTCCAGACATTCATCTGTGGTTCCAGACCAGAATCTGGCACCTTTCCTCTACAATCTCCACCTGAGTTGTCAAGTGTTTTGCACAAAGCAGAAGGGAGACTCATCTTTTCTGTGCAGCAAAGGAAATCCGTGTTAAAGCCAGAAAGAAAGACCTAAAGACCTGAAAGACCTGAACTGGAAGACCTTACCTAACTAGTTTTGAAAACAATAGCATAATGAATCAGAGTTGAAATCCATCAGCCCCAAATAATGAGATTCTGAGTCCTGCCAGTAACAAATGCCTAGGGGTAAGAAAAGAACAAGTATATATGTATCTATCTATTTATCTATACACAAATATATCTTCTGTACAGTCTCCTAACCTCCTGAATGCCATCCTGAATATGAAGTGTTTTCCATACATTTACTGAATGGATTTTTTTTTCCATTAACTTGTTTTTCCTTAAATGCACGTGAACTTCTGGTTTCCATGACACCTTGTGACAAGAAGCTCTCTCATTTAACTGTTGTTAATTCCAGTTTAGCCTCGATGTCATAGGTTAGATAACACATAAATAAAGCTCTGACCAGATAACACAAGCATTTTAGGTGGTTGTAATCTTCCATCATATTCCTATTGACACAGACACCATGTTTTTAAAAAACTGCTCATGAGAGGTTACTCCAAAATGTGTTACATTTGGTAAATGGGCTTAAAACCAGGATAATCTGGAAAGTGTATGGCAAAGGAAGCAGACATCTATGAGAGCTGTCTTGGAAAGTGTACAGAACATTGCCATAGCATGCAGGCGTGCAACCAGGAAAGTTAAAGCCCTTTTAGAACTAAACATGGCCAAGAAAGTAAAGGAAAGCAAGAAGGGGCTTTTCAGCTACATCAGTAGCAAAAGGAAGATGAGGGGGAATGTGAGCCTGCTGCTGAACACAGAGGGTGCTCTGGTGACAGAGGATGCTCAACTATTGAATGCCTTCTTTGCTTCAGTCTTTACAGTCAAGGCCAGCCTTCGGGAAGCCGAGTCCAGCAAGGAGAGTAGGATGGCCAGGAAAGTAGAGAACTTGCCCTGGGGTGGATAAGGAAGAGGTTAAAAACTCGTTGGGCCAGCTTAACACTCATAAGTCAATGAGACCTGATGGGATGCATCCAAGAGTGCTGAGGAAACTGATTGATGTGCTTGCTAAGCCTCTTGCCATCATATTTGAAGGGGAGGTGCCTGTGGAGTGGAGAAAAGTCAATGCCACTCCAGTCTTCAAAAAGGGCAGGAAGGATGACTCAGGAAACTAAAGTCCAGTCAGCCTCAACTCCATCCCTGGAAAGGTGATGGAACAATTAATCCTGAATGTTGTCACTAAACATATGAAGGAAAAGACGACTATCAGGGGAAGTCAACATGGATTCACCAAGGGGAAAGCCTGTTTGACCAATNGGCACCAAAGTGAGAGGACTGGCTGATTCCCCAGAGGCTGTGCTGCCGTTCACTGAGATCTCGATTGACTGGAGAGTTGGGCAGAGAGGAACTTCGTGAGGTTCAGCAACGACAAGTACAGAGTCCTGCATCTGGGAAGGAACAGCCCCATGCATCAGTACCTGCTGGAGAGGCAGCTCTACAGAGAGAGACCTGGGAGTCCTGGCTGACAATAAACTAACATGAGCCAGCAATGTGCCCTCATGGCCAAGAAGGCCAGTGGCAAGGTCCCTTCCAAACCCTATCATTTTATCATTTTCTGATTCTGTGATTCTGTGACAGGAAGCTCATACATGGTGAGGTAGATGGGCGATGGCTTGCAGACATGTTCAGTGCTACTGAGGCAGTAGGAAACATTTTTTTACCTACATGGAGTCAACTGCAAGCTTGGCAGTCTTTATGGCAGATGATCTGGTGGATTTATTTTCTGGAAAGCCTTCAAGTTCTTACTAGTACCTTTATTTCCTTCTAGTCTCATTTTGATTTGAATTTCAAGAGATTTAAACTAGAACATTTTTCCTCTTCAGCTGGGCCATTTAAAATACTTGCTGATAGTTCAAATCTGCAGATAATTTACTCTCCCAGTATTTCTAAGAACTAATTACCTATGTGTATAAAATGATGAAATCTCATTATATTTTCTTTAAAAAACCCACCATGCATTTCATTATATTATCCAATTACTGCTGTGCTTGTACAGTCTTATGTTACTGCCTGATCACAGGCTATTTACTGTACAGATGTGTTACTTTAATTAAACAAATGCAACTAGTCACACAGAGCAATGTTTATTCGGAACAAAATTCTCAAGTACTGGCCATTGATCCTGACTTTAGTTTAACCAATGAAGGGTGAATATAAGGCTTAGTTCTGCAGAAATATTGGTCTTTCAGCTTCCATAAACCTTTTAGCAGCAGTGGTTGCTTGGAGTTTCTTCAAATAAAAGCTAATAGTCTAAAGCTGGATGACAGATTTTTGTTCAAAATTAAAACTTAGAATAATATGTTTTAAAATATCATTTTTTTCTATTTGCAGTGCTGCAATTGTATGAAGTAAGAATGAATAAAACCATTTGAAGCAGAGACAACTAAACAGAGACAAAAAACAACTGGAAAGGGTAAAGGGAGGAAAGAATGATGAAACAAATTGACCAAGGACTCTCACTAATTAGTTACACAAGAGATGGACCTAAGTTCTCTAGAACCACAGATTAGTGTTGTACTTCTTGACCAAGCTAAAAACTTAAAATAATCAAATAAGGCCAGCTTAACTGGGAAAGAAAATACTGTTGACTTCCACGAGGATTGTCTAAACAGTTGAGAAATTATATGTATTTGCAAAGAAAAAATATACAAAATTTTTAAAGGGATTTATGAATATTGAACAATGCCTCTTCTTTTCTTCTTGCAGGCAGATATCTGGTTCTTGCAGCTAGTCTTCTGCTGAAAGAGAAATCCATGATGCATAAAAGCATTCAGCTTATATATTGTATTGATATGTTAGTTGTCTAACAGAACTTATGAAATCAGAATTTGGACCATGACTCTTTCAGAAATTTCAACCCATGACCGTAAGTGTAATTCTGTGTTAAGTTAGGAAACTTGTGATAAAAAAAACCAACAACCTTCCTCATCTGTTTGCCATAGCTCTCCACAAAGGAACTACAGCAAAGATCTAAGAATGATGCAGCATTTCTAAAAAGAGAAACTTGCCACTACTTCAATGGAGTTGGCAACTCCTGAGGCTGTGTGTGAGTGCCATCTGCTGACCCCTGCCATGGGAAAACAAAACAAAACTCATTGGTATCCTTACTACTCCTTTGGATCTACAAATGCTCCTCACCACATTGGGAACAAATCTGTTACTCTTTCCAATAGCACAATACCTCCTGTAAGGCAGCTGCTTTCTCATTTATTCACACTTACCATCTTCCCCTAAGGCTCCTCAATTGTACAGCCATGCACCCAGTCTATGCTGCAATTGCTTTTGAATCTAAGAGTCCATTTCAGCATCTTATCTTCACTTTCCGTCTTGACATTTCAACCTCTACTTATTGTGTTGGCATGAACCTGAAGATTTCTCTAGTTCCTATGAACATAGTATCTGCTATAGCGTTCATCAGCCAGGGCCTACCTTCCTAGCACCACCTCTTCTTCTTATGTCATATGGAAAAAAAATAGCTGTGGGATGGCAAAAATCTCTGCATCCTTTAAATTTTGCATATAAAAGATATGAATGATGCTACAGTAATAAATGCATTAATGTGGGATTGAACTACCTGCTCTGTGTGTCTAGCTTTGCCACAGATTGCTCATGTAACATTGAGTTTGTCACTGAACTATCCAGTGACTCAGGTCTCTACCTGTAAAAGGAGAGTGAGAATAACTCCTCTGTTCACCTGATCTGAGTGGACTGTGAGCTCATTAAGGCAGGCACTAGTTCTTTTTATGCATTTCTTATAGAATCTGCCACAGCACGTTTTGTCTGGCACTGTGAGGACTACACAGCTGTAGCACATACAAGAATATGGTAACATTAGTTTAAAACCCTTTTGAGGACTCATGTAATGTTGTTTTGGGATTTTCCCTTCTCTTTTAGGAGGTAGTTCTTCACCAGGGAAATTTCACTCAGAACAATCATGCCTAAATTAAACTCTGAGACCAGTGGGAGAGGTTCAGCCATTTCAAGTAAGTGTGATGATATCTATATGCACGATATATCTACTGTAGCACAGGATTGGCAAATTAGGAAAAAAAAAGAAAAAAATGTTCTAATTTATAGGAGCAGTAGCATCTTATCTTGTTCTCTGTCTTTACTTGTCAGAGAAAATATTCTTCATTCAGATTATTTTAATATTTGGATCATTCAGACTCTTCCCTGGAAAGGTTAGGGTCTAAACCAGAGCAGGGATTTGATAGTCTTGTTCCACAGAAAGCTGTTAAAAGCCAGAGAACTGAAAGCACACGTCCAAGACTGCAAATACCAGTCATGCTGCCAAGAAACAGAAGTGAACCCAGACCTTGCCTGGATGACACTGTGAAGAGATGCATCACAGAATAACAGAATCACAGAATGGTAGGGGTTGGAAGAGACCTCTAAAGATCATCTAGTCGACCGCCCCTGTCTCAAGTAGGTCCACATAGATCAGGTCAAAAAGTAATGCATCCAGGGGTGTTTTCAAAACCTTCAGAGAAGACGACTCCACATCTTCCTTGGGCAGCCTGTGTCAGAGCTCCCTCACCCTTGCAATATCATATAATCATGGAATGGTAGGGTTGGAAGGGACCTTTAGAGACCATCTAGTCTAATTCCTCTGCAGAAGTAAGTTCACCTAGATCAGGTCACATATCAACATGTTCAGGTGGATCTTGAAGACCTCCAGGGAAGCAGACTCCACAACTCCTCTGGGCAGCCTGGGCCAGGGCTTCATCACCCTCACAGT
>WBNH01000168.1:35591-359656 GCA_013401255.1 Urocolius indicus | reverse complement strand
AAAAAAAAAATCTTTATTTTTAATTTATTTAGTATTTTCTCTGTAAACTGACTTTCACAGCGAATGTCCTTCTAATGTTCACATCCATTATTTTCTGTCAGCACAGAATGAAACCATGGAGGGCTGTTCCAGTTCTCCTCTTACTTTCATATATGTCAACATGGAAAAGCTCCATATTCAAATCAAAGTGAATTGCAACAGTATAAAATAGGAGTATAAGGAGGCCAGAAATGTCCAGTTAAGTATGCATTTGCTTTCTACATCTCTCTCATTTATTTTGTCACAAAAGGTATCAGTTTCCTACCTTGAGATGAATGTAGTAAATTCCACATGGTCATTCCTTAATTAAAAAAAAAGAAAAAAAAAGAAAAAGAAAGAAAGAAAGAAAAAGAGAAAAGTAAGTATTACTTTATGTAATAACCTACATTATTTTAAAAGTTACTTTCAGTATTAGAAATTTAATGGGCAAAGAGTTTCTCTCTGTAAGAAAAATTATAATTTCTAGGCAGTATTTTCTATTGGATGCAGATTTCTGTCTGTATAATTAGCATAAATTTACACACCATGTTCATTAAAACAAAAAAAAAAAGTCATCAGAAAACATGGATATATATCATTCATAAAGATTTCTTTTCCTGACCAGGTGCTTGACTCAAGCTGACTGCGTTTTAAGTAAAATCTTTCAACAGTGTTGAGGGATAAAGCTGAAAGATGCCCATTAACAGTATGGTAAGAACCTCTCCAGCCATCACAAGCTTTGCAGTAATGGAAAGTGTGATGTTCTGAATGATTTTTATGGTGAGTACATGCTTTTTTTTGTGTTGTGAAGATCACAGTTCATACCTAATTAAGATAGAGTAATTTTAGTAGCTAAATCTCCAAAGGATTCATCCTCTAGCTTAATTATTCCCAGCATTAACCAAACTTTCCTGATGTTAGCCTTGAAATGTGGTATCATTCTTGACTTTTCCATTATGTGCACAAGAAACATTGAGCAAGTCACTTCACCTAGACTTTTCATAGAAAACTAAAAACTACATATTTCTCATTTTCTTTGTATTTAAAGTGAGATCTGATTTTCAGATAGCTGTGGTCAATGACAACTGCAAATGAAGTCATTTCAGATATACATAAAGTGTCGTACAAGCTCATATGGTTTGAAAAAAAAAGCTTCTAATTATTTCCACATTGTCTTTAGAAATTAGTGAAAACGTTGCATCTCATTTTCTTCATAGCTTAGCTCCAGAGCCATAAAACTGCAGTTAATATTGCCTCTTACTGTTCAGAAATTTCAAAAATTGATTGTATTAGGGCATGGAACTATCTACACAACAATAAGAAGAAGATAAGCATAAGTCCTCATTAATCTGAGTGTAGCAACTATTCACTGTTTTGCAAGAAATGAAGGCTAGTGACCTTTCAATAATGTGCAGTCATATACTTACAGATGAAGTTGTTAAAAAGAAAATTCTGGCAGTCTTCATTCTGTCACTTCCCTGTTTTTGAATACTCAGCTTTGTTATTTTAATCTTGTTCTTTTGATGTGGGGGTTGGGGTTTTTTTTTTGGTTTTTTGTTCTGCAGTTTCAGCTGCTAAGACAATAGACTCTGTTTAGTATGAAGCTCCTGTTTTGACATGATGACATGCAGGCATTTTATGTCATCTTAGGACATGGTTTTAGTAAGAGAGAAGAGAGAAAACGAGGTCCTTTCTTCAGTACCCATACAGACCACATCACTCAGTTGTCCAAACGAGTGGGCAGTTCTTTGGAAGAATGCCATTCCGTTCTCCCAGGAGATATGTTCTCTGGTAAATGGAAGTTCAGAAACATTGCTGGTTGGATTGGTTTTGTTTGTTTAATTGCTTTCTTTTTGTTTCTCTTGGTTCAAGCACATGTACAAACTTGTGAGCATGGAACATATCACTCACTATCTGTGTTTTAATAATGTGATTGTGCTATAATTGATAATGTATAATGTGATTACAAAACCAAAACTCAATGCTTTTCTCTCCTAGATGTGTGCTCAAACCATTAGGGTGCAACTCAAGCTACCTCTAATTTATTCTGAAGTTCAAAATGAGTATGATTTCAATTCAAGCCTCCCACTGCTTGGGTCAGGATTGTCATATAAATGACAAGTTTTACATCTTCAATTAGTCTTGAAAAAAAAAGAATCCAAAGCCATTTTCACTGCAGACCTGGATCCTGCCACTCCAGTGTTTGGAAATCACCTACTGGATAAGACATGACAAAAACAAGGTGAATTTGATTTGAAAGTGGACTAGAACTAAGGTGCTCAGATGAGGCAGTTTGGAACAGACTTGCAGCCTCATAGGAACACCAAAGCAGAGCTTTAATGCCTTTATCATTCAGCTGAGTCATGTGTTTAATATATATCTAATGTATTATCTGAGCTCAAATACTGAAATTCATCCCCAGCTTTTCTTTCTTCTTCTGGTTTGGATTTCTTGTTGTCATTTCTGTGCCATGAATTTTTAGTGTTGCAGGTGGGTTAAATTTCCCAGACTTGCCAAATGCAGGTCGAGTTGGCAGATCTTCAGCAACCTCTGCTGACTTTGTTGGCTCCACTAACCTAGTCAAGCTGGAGACCAGGACATGAATCTGGGAGCCGGAGGTGCTTGTCACAGCCTGTAAGCAAGGAATGCTATCTTTGTATTAACTTAATTCTTACTGGTGGGTCTCATCTAGTCAAAGTCACTACAGTTTACAAAGGAGGTATAGCTGGTTTTTCTCAGTCCAGCTGTGTAATAGTTCAGGCTGCCTACTTTAAAAAGTATTGCTCTTCTCTACTTTACAGGGGCCGTTAGCAAAGAACACACACTGCTGAGTCAAATACATCTTTAAATCTTACTGAGTCTGTTAAGACTGCTTGCAGCTCTGAAGAAACGTGTTACTTTGCGTGTGACAGTAATGGTTTTGGCCCATCCTTCCTACATGTCATGTAAAACACTATACTCATGACTTGCAGGCTGGATTTAGAAGAGTCCAATGCAGCTAATGGGAATCAATGTGTATATCCATAGACTCTACTATCTGAATTTTGTTCAGGTTAGTGAGTATTTCGATCACAGATATTCAGGATGTACTGGTATCCTAGATACAAAAGGGGCTTCATAATGTCAATTGCAGTTCATATTGAATCTTTCCATATCAAACCCACAGAGATAGCAAATAAAATCTTATATTCCCCAGGCCATTTCTGAAAGAAAATAGTGTTACAATGGTGCTCTTATAGAAATGTTCCAGAAAAAAACAGCTAAAGGAATAATTTCTTCAAATTAATGGCATTCAACTTCATTCCTTGTGGGGGGTTTTAGATCTTACTCTCAAATAAGTCATTGTACTAAAATTTCAGGTCATTGTGAAACCATTGCTTTCATATCTGTTAGTTTCAGTCCCACACATGAACCCTATCAGTGTCAGTTGCTTGTTAGGTATAATTAATTTAGAAAGTGCAACGTGCTGAATAAATTGTGTGACGCATTACACACTTCACAGTTATTTGTATTCATCTTCCATTCACTCTTTTTTTTTTTGTCGTTGTAGAGCAACCTATTAATCCATCCTTAGGAAAAAAGAAAAGGTCAAGGAAAACATCAGTGACTGCAAAATCACATTGTTAAAATAAAAGTAAGCCACAAGTTCCTGGCAGTAGTCAGAGATACTTGAAAGGGGACTCTGAGAGGGAGAGGTCCAGGCACTTGGGAGCAGGCCAGAGAACAGAGAAGGAGTGAAAAATGGAGTCCTGAAGCAGGCTATTACTGACTACACAACTGAGAGATGTTGCCCCTAAGAAATCAGTATCCTGAATTAATTAAAGAAAGGATAAACTTGCTAAACAATTCAAGTTTAATTTTAGAAGCACGACTTTAGGTATTCTTCAGTTCGGCTCAGGCTTACAAGCCTTGGACAAAATTGTCTCATGTCAGTGCCCCAAATGACATCGAATCCTCACAAAAATTGAAAGGAACTTGGAATTAACATTGCAGCTCACATTCAGACCAAATTTGTATTTAACTGATAAAAACAGCTTTTGGGAATTTCTCTCAAACAAACACTATATGAAAAGCTGTGCTTCCATATGATTCTGGGTCATAGAACAAACAATTTGCAATGAACCACACTGGTTTGACAGGTCTGCAAGCTATGAAAAAGCATGTGGCAGGTCTGTAATGATACAACTTCTCTGTGATTACATGATCTAACACTGCAGCAAGTGGTGTTAGTAGGGGTAAGGGAAAAGAAAAAACATATGCTACGAAGAGAATCAACTCTACCTCCTACAAGTGTATTGGTAAGAATACTTCTACCTCTTCTTTACAGAGCTCCTCTCTTCACATACACATGCAAAACTGTCCCTTCTTCTCAAAAGAGCTTCAAAAAGATTGTGACGCATAGAAATTATCTAGTTTACAGTTTTCCTACAAAGCTGAAATTTAAACAAGCCTCAACCCTGCAGATTTATGTGTATCTTTACACACCACCATGCATTCCACTGAAATTGAAATTAAACACTGTGTGTATAGTTAGTACATGTATATAGTCTTTGTTATGTCAAATCCTTGTTTATTTTTTCAGACTATTATGTGGTTTTTTTAGAGAAATACGCTGGAGGCTTAAACAGGGGTTTAAATGCTTATATAATAGAATCATAGAATCATAGACTGGTAGGGGTTGGAAGGGACCTTTAGAGATCATCTGGTCCAACTCCCCTGCAGAAGCAGGTCCACTTAGATCAGGTTGCATAGGAAAGTGTCCAGGTGGGTCTTGAAGACCTCCAAGGAAGGAGACTCCACACCCTCCCTGGGCAGCCTGTGCCAGGGCTCCCTCACCCTCATAGTGAAATCATTTTTTCTTATGTTTAAAAGAAACTTTTTGTGTTTCAGCTTCATCTTATTACCCCTTGTCCTGTTGCTAGCTACAATAGAAAACTGGGTTGTCAAGCACTGGAACAGTCTGCCCATGGAAGGTATTGAGTCTCCATTCCTGGAGATATTTAAAAGATGTGTAGATGTAGTGCTTAGGGATATAGTTAATGATGGATTTGTCAGTGCTGGGTTGATGGTTTGACTTGGTAATTTTGTAGGTGTTTTCAATCTCAATGATTCCATGAATTCTATTATTCCTACTTGTTTTTATGATAGTATTTAAATCAATCCTAAAGAATGTGGTGTAGAAAAGGGGCAACTTTCCTCACATAAGTGTCAGATTATATTTTAAAGATGATGATACATGTAACTGTGTTTATGGCCCTACTGAATGTGCGTGTCTGCAAAGCAGGTGATCAATAAGAACAGACCTCTATGTGTCTAAAATGGACTGGAAATTATTTAAGCTCTTGCTACTGGAGTTACAGCTAGTAATTTGGGCAGTGTGTTTGGAAGCGTTTCTATTCTCTGGACACTTTAAAAGATGTATGTGAAGAAATTATGTGAAGAAAGGTGTTCCCAGATAAGTGTGCCACCTTAACAGCAGACAAAGAATAATGGGTATTATCTTCAAAAGATGTTTTGGAGGCAGAATTAAGTAACTGAGAGGAAAATAACTGGTTTTAGGGAGTTTCTGTTGTCAGTAAAAGGCTGCACAGATAACAACATTTAAAAATTTGAAAGCTGCTTAGAGGCCATATCTCTGCTTGCATAGAAATTCTCCCAAGAAAAAAAAAAATCTTCTAATTTTCTTATTAATCTGAAATAATTTCTTGTTTTTAGAGGGAAATATACAGTCTCTTACACTGCTGCTGGTGTGAGTCAGTTACAGTCTGTTTAGAGACTCCTGCTGCCTAACTGCAGTTTTGCTTGGGAACTGAGATCTTTGCTCAAGAGCTACAGCACACCTTTTCTTTTCTGGGTGTTGATTGACATTTTAAGGAAATGTGCATAAATACCTGGACAAGTAATAACCACTCACCTACATCAAGTAACTCATAAGCCATTTGTCACTGTTAACAACTCATCAACGCCGTTACACAGAGATAACTAAATCGATTACAGGTCTCCAGTCTTAAATCTGTTAAGTGTACAATTATGTGCCAAAGCAATAAAATCCGTTTACAAAATAACAATCAATTAAGGACCAGTTTTGAACTTTGCAAACACAGATTTTCTACTATAATTGTTCATTTAGATAACTTTAGTTACAAAGGCCTGTGCTTCTAAAAAGTGTAAGGAAGTGTATATCTTCAATGGAGGACAGATACTGAGTAGAGAAAAGACAGTTTCTGAAAAACATCTACTCCTGTGGTCAGGGGGACTGAAGCTTGGTTTCTTGAGTTTTCGTAACCTGTAATTTTAATAGCCAATAGCTAATTAAACAATAATTTGAAGCCAGCCTACTCCTGGCACTATATGTGTGGCAGGTTATCTTTCCTGATGTATCTGATGTATAATAATGTAGCTGATCTGACACTGCAGACTATCAGCAGGAGCTAGGGTTATCTTCATAGTCTGCAAATCAGTGAATTTGTCAGGAAAACTTAACTCAAAGCAGCAACCATAACCCACACTTTTCATCAGTAGGTATTTCTAATATGCTACATATAATTGTAGCTCTAACAATGCTGATATTGAATTTTGAGGTGCTTCAGGTTTTTCCTTGGATTTTTTTTTCAGGAAAGAAGAATGGTATGAGGAGAGAAAAAACTTTGAGAGATTGTTTCTGAGGGTTGGAAAAAAAATTACTCTAAACATTAGAAAATAATTTTCTTTTTTTTCATTGGAAAAGAAGTGTTTTCAAATTTTGATTTGTCAAAATTCCCTGTCATCTAGAACAGAAAATTCACCAATACACTTCATATTAATAAATTGTAACAATTACACCAACTAAAGTTTCAGAAAGACCATGCAGGTTCTCAGCTTTTTCCCAAAACTTATATTTCTTTCAAATAACCCACACTCAGTTGTTCTGTAACAGTAATATTGTACATGATGGTTCTTTCACTTCATCTTTAACTCTGACCTATCTGCTTTTCACTTAGCATCTTTGGTTCCCTGAGGAGTGTCAGAGTAGGATAGGGTTCCATTGCAGTGCCCAGTGCTACGGTTCCTGTGTACCTTGTAATGAACAAACAGCAAAGAAACAGACAATGGAGGTGGAAATGAGGGGCTTGCTGAAAATTAACAATGGAACATGTGCCTAGTTTAAGATAAATCAACTGGAGAACTGATGACTGAAGAAGGAACATGAGGTGTAAGAGGTGAATCGGAAAGGGGATCAGACAGACATTGACATGAAGAAGGAGATGCTGGCCACTGACTTGGTGTCTGGAGGATGAGATTAAATTCCTTTGTTTTAAATTAACATTTGAAAGACTGAGATCAAAGAAATGTCAATCCAAACCCAAATGTCCATAGCCACTGTGTTTCTCAATACATAAAGGCTTTAGACAGTGTAGCAACAGGCTTAGAAGAAGTGCTCAATAGCGAATGATAGATAGGCTGGCTCAAAATTCCGTTCTCACTTTTGCACAAGAGTGACCAAATATCCATACCAAAAGTGTTAATCACTATTATTCTCCTCCCATAACATACGTTTAAGCATCAGGAAAAACTACTTTAAAATATAAATGTTATGGGTACACAGAAAAAACATTTTAGTTTAGTTCAACATTTAGTTTAGTTCTTATTGGATATACATGGAGTAATAAAAAATTATCTCAAACCAGTGATATATTACCTTATTTTTCAGCTACTATGCTCTCTCTGATTCAAAAAATTATTTTTAAAAGAGACATTTATCTTGAAATGTCAAATTTCAATGTTAAGGACTGATTTATGTCTACAATATGAGACACATTCGGTAATTCAGTTCAAATGCTCTTACAGTGCCATCTACTGAAAAGCAGCTAAGGCTACAAAGCATTTGGCAATTCATTCTGGGTACTTTTCAGTCTTTTATGGTCTATAATATCACAACACAAAATCTGCACTTCCAGTACAGGAGGAGCTATAAACATTGCATTTACCCATTTCATTAACTGTATGATATCATTGAAAGGTAAGCATGTACTTTACTGTCTGAAGAGGATGCTAAGATGCTTAGAGTTTAAAGTGGTTCATGTATATGTACAGCTGAAGGGCTATATATGGGCATCAAGGTTTTTATCTTCTGTCAGGTTGTCTCTGATAAAGTAGCCTAAATATGAGAAAAAGTAATCTGGTATGTGTTGGTAAAGAAATTTAAAAATTTGCTTTAATTCCCAATCTAGAAATGCTTCTCAATCATCTGACAAATTCTTTTAAAATGAGCAGACAGACTGCATGGTTTATGGTAAGCTTTTATAGAAGTCTGAACTTGAGGCATGTGATAACAGCCCACCTGTCTGAACTTTTTTTAATCAGCAATTGATCTGAGTTTCAAATTTGTTCTTAATTACAGCTGAACATTTTTGTGCTGCGCGTCCTTGTTAAAGACTCATCTTTCATTATTTTTACATCTGTTTATAAATTATTTTGGTTTCTCAGTCAACAGTGAATCAACCTTTCAATAGTTCTCACCTAAGAAATGGTGAATAAGCTTAAAGCTGTGTATGAGCACCTCATCTAGAAGTGCAGTGTTTTTTTTGGTGTACATATGGATGTGTAATATCTTGACAATTAAAAATTTTCTTCCCTACCCCAGTTCCAACTGACATTTAAAAATGCATTGTATTTGACATTATCCTTCTGCTTGAAAAGCTTGCAGTGGTCATTCAGAGAAGTAACAAAAAGCATTTGAGTCATTAATCACAAACTGTGCTATCACAGTGAACATTTCATAAATAACCAAGAGGTGGAAATTCATTTTCATAGGTTCTCTCATGAATAATTTAGACTTGTAAAAGCAAACTCAATCAGTAATTCACTGAAAGAGAAAAAAGACTGAATTTTTATGAACTCTGTCAACCAGCAGGACTAATTCTACCCAGAGCTCAACCAATATACAACATGCACAGGTTTTGCTCATAAGTACTGAGCACAGTCTCAGGGTCTGTTAGGTGACAGTCTTCAAAGTTATCTGTTTTTTTTTTTTTTTTTTTTGCTAGTAAGTGATATTAGATGTGACTTGGCCAAGCTAAGCGAAAATTACAAAGACATAAATTTAAGCTTGCATCTTCCTATTTACTTCTCACGCTTTAAATTCATATGTAGCTGGAATAAGAGACCTGAGCTAATCTCCCTAAACTTCTGCTATGATTACTGTAGTAAAAATAAGCTTACTTCAAAGCATAAGCTAAAACAACTGAATTTCAGCTCCATTTTTGACCTGTACTCTTGGCAATCCTCTTTCACTCTCTTTCATATTTCTTCACTTTGAAAGAAATGTAGGTAGATTAGATTCTGGAAGCTAATGCTAGGTTCTGTGAATGCACCTTCAAACTCCATATTTCCCTGTGCCTTTCTGTTTCAAGTGCTGGTATACAGCATAATGACAAAATAGTACTTAGTAACGTTCACTGGAGGTCTCAGGTACATTTTCCATGAAAATGATCAGGGACTGGAGCACCTTCATTGTGAGGAAAGGCTGTGGGAAGTGGGGCTGTTTAGTCTAGAAAAGAGGGGATCTCAATATTTACAAATATCTAAATGGTGGGTGTCAGGAGGTTGGGTCATCCCTTTTTGTCTACTGTAGCTAGCAACAGGACAAAGGGTAATGGGATGAAGCTGGAGCAAAAAAAGTTACACTTAAACATAAGAAAAAACTATTTTACTGTGAGAGTAAGGGAGCCCTGGCACAGGATGCCCAGGGTTGTTGTGGAATCTCCTTCCTTAGAGGTCTCCACGACACTCCTGGTTGTGTTCCTATGCGACCTGATCGAGGTTTACCTGCAAGGGGGTTGGACTAGATGATCTCTACAGTTCCCTTCCAACTCTACCATTCTATGATTCTACTTGTTTGTTTTTGAAAAATGCGACACATACTTGTGTCTGTAGGTACCTACTTTGTGGAAATTTTGATTCAGTTTTCATGAAAATGTGTTCTGAATCAGGAAGAAGTACTGTGCATTTTGCTGAACACAACATTGTCTTCAATGCATATAAGGATATCAAAGATAGATATAAAATGTACCACATGGAAAGGCAGCAAAGGGACTTTGGGTCACGTTAATTTGCTTGCTGGGGATGGGTTTAAAGTTTTTTTGAGTGTTTATTAACAATACTCTGAAAGAAGACTGATTTCTAAGAAAGAATTTAGTTGACAACTGCTGTGTATTGTGGGAGCTTTCCAAGGGCTGTAAATTGACCATGTGATTACAACCAGCCTGATTCTGATATCTTTCTCATCTTGCAAAAATGGAGTATTTCCAATGGGCTTCATTTTGAAAAATGCCCTAGCTTTTGTATTGTTACAATAATAGCAACGAGAGTAGGTTTGGCTGCCTATTTTGGCTCAGGAAAGCTACAGAATTATAAATGCAACTAAGGGAGAAAAGAAGCATTGCTTCAGTGAATGCTGAAGTCTCCCAGAACACTGCAGTATTTAAAGAGATAAAAACTCCAAAACAAACAGAAATACTTCACAACTGTAACCATTGCTTAACAGGCTGTCAGAGTCTTACCATTTGTTGTCATTTCAGTTCTGTAACTTTCACAATGTTTTAAGGCAAAATCTAAAGACAATTACAATTCCTTGGGACAGCTGCTGACCTCCCAAGTTATGACTCTACAATGATCAAAGAGGTCAGTATTTGGATGTGGATTAGAAGACATTTGTAAACTGTGATTTTAAGTGCCTGTTGTGAAGTACTGAAGAAGATTTTTAATTTTCTACAGAAATTATCTTCGAGGAAAAGTTTGGTTAATTAATTAAATTTTTGGTTTGAGATGTAAGAGACCCAAGTTCAAAGTTGTTTTTTCCTTAGGATGCCTGCTTGATTTGTTCAAGACATATTTTACAAATATGCTACTTATTTATTGTAAAGTCATTTGACTCCAAAGTGTAGAAGCTGATGAGGAATTCAGTGTTTCTTACAAATAACTGCTCAAATGTACTGCAAAGAAAGACTTGAGGTATTTGGAATGAGTTCTTTATTGAGTATATTGGAAGGGACATTTAAAAGTCATCTAGTCCAACCCCCTGCAATGAGCAGGAGCATCTTCAACTAGATTAGGTTGATCAGAGCCTTGTCCAACCTGACTTTGAGTGTTTCTAGGGATGGGGCATCTACTATCTCTCTGGGCAACTTGCTCCAGTGTTTCACTAACCTCAATGTAAAAAACTTCTTCCTTATCTAGGCTAAATCTAACCACCTTTAGTTTAAAACCATTAACCCTTGTCCTATCACAACAGGCTCTGCTAAAATCTCTGTCCCCATTTTTCTTATAAGCAATCTTTAACTGTTGGAAGCCCACCATGAGGTCTCTCTGGAGTCTTCTTTTCTCCAAGCTAAACCCCAACTCTCTCAGCCTTACCTCATATGAGAGGTGTTTCAGCCTTCCAATCATATCTGTAGCCCTCCTCTAGACTCATTCCAACAGATCCATGCCTTTTTTACATTTGAGACCCCAGATCTGGATGTAGTACTGCAGGTGGGGTCTTATCACAGTCTCCCTCAACCTGATAGCCACGCTGCTTTTGTTACAGCCCAGGATATAGCCAGCTTTCTGGGCTGCAAGTGCACATTGCTGCCTCACATTCAGCTTTTCAGCCACCAATATCCCCAAGTCATTCTCTGCAGAGCTGGTCTCAACTCCTTCGTCCTCCAGCCTGAACTGATACAAGTAGTTGCCCCGGTGTAGGTGCAGAGCTTTGTACTTGGCCTTATTGAACTTTATGAGGGTCACATGGACTCACCTTGGGCTTCATTGGGATCTTTGGGCTTCATTGGCTTCAAATATTCTTTATCAGAGAATTAATACTGAACTTTACTTCTAGAGATTCGCTCAATTTACCTGTAGGAATAAAAAAAGTGTTTTGTTTTAAGTCACATTAGAACTCATTGTTCTATAAACAGAACATTACAGAGGTATTTTTTCAAGAAGTGTCACAGGGATATTCTCCCTGCGTTTTACAAGCCATATTATCTTTGTTTCCATAGGTTTCTGGAGTAAAGAAGTGATTTCTTCTCTATTTTTGGAGGTGTATACAGTGCTGCTATGTAACGCAGCAGAGCTAAGGCATTGTTTATATGTGCTTTGCCAGCTGTCTTCAAAATACTCAATGTTCTTACACTCTTCAGTCAACTCATGCCCTAAATTACATATTTACAACCCTAATGGCTTCAGGGAGATGAAAACTCACAGCTGAAACCCTCCTTGCCACTTTTCAAATAAGTTGCTTTAACCTCCACTTTGGAATTTCAGGCACTTGTACTCCATCCATCAGTTTTAGAAAAAAACACTCATCTCTCTTCAAAACATCATCCTTCCCTTAGTGGTTTGGACTAACAGTTACCAGAAGTCAGGGAAACAGTGCTTAAAAAAAAAAAAAAATAGTTGATAGTTCCCCAAATCGCACTTCTCGTAATACTTAACAAATTAGAACTCCATTACCAGGTTAAATATCGCAAGCACTGAGGTTTCCTAGGGCTGTGCACAAGAATCAGGAATTAGAGGAAAGTAGGAGACATTCCTGTCCATTGATGTTTTGTAGGACACTGCTTGCTGTGCCACACAGAATAAGCAACAGGTCAGAGAGAAGAAAGGCACAGATAAAATGTACTTGTAGCTTTTACTCAGAAGGTATGGTGAGTCCTCTTTTGAGGAAGATAATAATATGTTTAGGAAAAAAATGTGCAAAAGCAAGGACATTGAGTACATGTGTAAGAACTGAATAACTGTGATCTCTACAATCATCCCTGTGAAGCATCCATCCTTCCCTTTCCTTTCTCTTGCCTGTCTTTCCACGAGGGGCTTTACTGATATTTGCCTAAGGCAACGTTTAGCAGGAGCTGTAATCTCTTAAACGTAACACAAAAGGAAGAAAAGATAAGCTCCCAGTATGCACACTCTTCCTTTACTATGTGCCCAAAAGTCTCTGTGTTCTTGTGCTAATTAGAAGGTTTTGCTTAAAGACATTTCTCCAGCTTGGCAGGGAAAAGATGTGGATCATTAGCAGAAGCAGATGAAACAGAAGCAGATTTTTACAACCTGGTTTCAGGCTCATTTACATCTTTGTTTTTAATACACATCAGATTTACTAAAATTCTTAGTAAATAGGAGTTTATACCAAGCTACTAAATAAGAGATATCTGAAGGCCTTGGCAGTAGTTTTTAGGATGTTATTGGCCTGGAAGTCATCTGGGCTTTGGGAAATATCCACAGCTCCTCGTCACACAGTGTGAATATACTAAGGACCCATGTTTGGAAAGACTAAGGGGAATGCTAACTCTGTCATTGTGTCTTTTGCTTGTGAATTTTTATATACCTCTAATTCTTATTTTTGACACAACAATTACTTTGGCTAAGATGTCCCAGAAAAGCCAGAGGCCTTCTGTGTCATTTCATGTAATGTCCTGAGGTCGCAGTCTCAGACTGCATCTTTTCCTGGTCTTCCTCATTTATCTTATTCAACATACAAATAGAGTGTGCCTAAATAACATACTGCTTCCTGCTCCAATGCAAGAAGAGTAGAATTTAACTGAAAGAGAGTGTAGACTTTTTTTAAAAATTAGCTCTCAATCTTAAAATTGAGACTAAAGAAAAAAAAAAACATAAAAAAATTATACTTCTCTATATCATCATGAACTGAAGCAAACTGCAAGGCTCAGCAGGGAATATTTGGCCTCACTTACTGATTTGTTCCAAGTCCTCTTCTACTGGCTCTTGTACTGGCTTCAGTGCAATTTAGTGGCATGCTGTTTCTTACCAGGTACTTAAACATTCTGTAGAAGCAAGACCCAAGGCCTCAACTTCAGTTGCAGCATCTGCATTTAGTGATGACAAAGCCAGATTCCTTCCTAAATTATACATGTAGGGTCTATATAGATATGCAGTTTTAGCAGTAAAAAGAAAAGAGGATTAGGGGATGATGGTAGATGTGTTTGTTAAAATAGGACAGAAGTGACCTGTCTAATTCTCATCTCTAAACAAGGAATATGTCTTTGGTATGTTTACACAGGAAATTTCAAGGTAAAATATGTTTTGCAAAAACACCATTTCCCAGACTTCATGAGTGTATGAAGCAAGTTCTGCATTTTACACTGTTCTTTACTCTCTGTATTAAAGATGTTGCTCTCTGTATTAAAGATGTGTATCAACAGAAAGGAAAAGGTAAGATCTCACCATTACTAGGTGATGAGGTTGAATTGCCACTATGGGTCTATACAGCAAGCTTTAACAAATTATTCCCAAACATCTAAATAAATAAAATTAATAACAAAAACCACACCACTTTAGTGTGCTTTTTATTTAAAGCTTTTGAAAATGGTGCACTTTCCAACTTTTTTCCAGAATGCTATTTCAGTGCATTGTTCAATTCCTCATACATTTTCCTAAGAGCAACACTTAGCGCTGCCATAAACAGCTTATACTTTTCCTGGCTGCATGCAAGTAATTGCTGATGTGCATTCATATTGACACAAATTAGGCCCACATGTAGCTTTATCACACTCGTACAATTTCTCCATTGGTTAATCTCAGTCATAAATGACAACTTTGGAATTGTCTGCCTCTCCAAATCTGCATTTCTCATTGAATTTAAATGCGTCTCAAATCTATAAATAACTGTATCAAGCTTGAATATTGTATTCAATTACTTTGAGTTTGCTGCTGTTCACATGCCATTCCTGCTGGTCTTTCATGCTGTTTGCATTAGCAAACCTCTTCCTTCAAAAACAACCTTCTGTATTCATGATTAACAATTCAATCCAAGGCTGAATTATTCAAGCTTTGTCTCTGACTTTCTATAAAGGTATGACTGGTTATCTGTGGCTACAGCTCAACCATTGCTCTTTTAAACAAGACTTGATTTGGTATCACAGAGCTGCATTTGAACGAAAATGGTGTGTTTTGCAGAATACAAACTGAAATGTAGTGCTGAATTATAGTGAGAATGATGGCATCATATTACAAGCAAACAATGTATGTAGGTGCCTAGTAAGAGAGCATCAGACTGTTAAATGCTCAGTTCAGACAGCTGCTACTCCCCACTGATAGGAAAAATGGAATCACTAACTGTGCTGTTATAGAGTAGGCTCTGAGCAGGGGTGAATTTTCTGTTACCTCTGGCTGTTGCAGCAGCCTCAGGACTGGCTCTGGGGAAACACTGCAAGGAAACCTCCAACACAGCACACGGGAAGAGGTGAATGTCTAGCCCCTCTGGGCCAACAAAATGTCTTGACACTTAGGTTCTCACTTTTAACAGCTACAGAAACAGATGGTATTTAGTCTTGTAATGAGTTTAGGTTGCTCATAGGGCAGTATAATTGTGCAGAGCTTAGTCTTCCCTGTGGCCTGTGTTTCAGGTCATTAAGGCCATCCTGAACATCTCTTTTGGTAAAAAATTAAGTGCTCCTTAGTATGAATATTAGATTTACAGTTCAAATCTTGATAGGTGATGGAGGAAGACAAGATCAAGAGCAGGCAAACTCAGAAGCTAATAATACTTCACATGAGCATAGGCAATTCTACTAAGGAAAACAGATATACTGAAAGGACCATGAAGACCTGTCCAGATCTACTATCTGATAAAAGCCTGCAACATTCATTCAGAGCTGACCAACTCTGCATAATAAGAAGAGCCTCTGTGCAATACAAGTGTTAATAAGAAGTGGTTTACCTGGATATTCAACACATTGCAAATGTTACCTGCAAAGAAAATTGGTAATTTATTTCAAAGTCATATTGAAATTAGGAAAGAATAAGATATTTAAACTCATTGGAAGATATTATAAAAAGCAAATGTGCAGCTAGAGTGAAATAGATTTTAAATAGCTTTCCAAGGTTTGTTTGCTTTCTTCCTTTACCCGTCAATACCTCATTTGTGCACAGATTCTCTTCTTGTTAGAGGTGTATGTGTCCATGGTGGTCCCTGGTAGCCCATTATGGTTAATGCAAAAAAAGCCTACTTCTACTTCAGAGTAGGGAATATAATAAACTAAAAGCCTATTGTAACTGAGGGAGAAGGCACAAAAGATCTTTCAGCTCTGTTCACTATTCAGTGCCTGATTTGTCTGGGAAGGATTTCACAGTTGTTACTAGAAGGCATATCTTGGTTTATTGATGGAGAGAGATATGCATAGACCCATGTATTATCCATGTTCCACTTCAGATTTTTTTCCCAAGAGCATCAGTGAAGCCTTGATCTTGCCGCTGGCTCACCTTCATTTCAGTGAAATTCGTCTCTATGCAAAGATGGGCAAACATGCCCAACTTTAAAAATTTTGTCTTACTCTAAACCAAAATCAAAATCAAATAAATGTGCTGTGAGGAAAATGCTTTGCAAGGCGCCATTTCCATAATGATTTATAAACAACTGTCCAATTTAAGCCGTGTGCTCTGTGTCTGCTAAAAATATTTAAAAGATACCCTTGCTGTTACAGTAATTAAATATGCATGAGATGGAAATAACAAACACACAAAAATAGCCTTAGTTGCCCAAGATGACTTATAAATATAGTAATGGAAGAGTTACATTTAATAAGTAAACTGGAATAGTGTGGTAACAGTGGGGCAAGGACATAAACCCTACAGATCATAATGTGCTGTGCTAAAACGTAACAAACAGCTCCAAGTCTAAAAGGCAGAAAATAACGATGAGTAATAATGAAAGAGAAGATAAAATGTTGGTGCGTGCTCAAGGCTGCATGAACAGCATGATTATCCACACTGATTACTGAATTTTGTTATAAATCTTCACAATGCCAGCAGCATTTCCTTTCTTCTTAAGACCAGCAGAACACTGCACAGGAAGAGTGATCAGCCAACTCTTGAGCTGGAGTAAAGAGGAGGAGAGGTTCTGTACCACTTTCAGATACTTCCCCTGCAGGAACTGCATCATATGTATAATTAAGCTGTGCAGGATTTTGTCTCCAGTACAGCCTTTAAGGGATAATAGGAAGGAATATCTAAAACATCCTCAAAAATCATGTCTTTCCACAACATTAGATTTGTTTTAAAAAATCTAGTTCAATTTGACTCTTTTACAAAGTGCTATTTCTTGATAAATATGATTTTTATTTTTTACTAGAAATAAAACCCACCTACATCCTGTTCCCAAATGCAATGTAATTGTTTCCTTCCTCTTAGCATGAAGTATTAAAAACTAGGGAATATTTTTTTTATGCAGAATGTTTTGTGTGACCCATGGATCAGCAGGCCAAACTTCTGATGAACTGAGATAGTTAAATACTGAGCAAAAGGAAACTTGGTAAGGTCTCATAGAGTTTTCCACTTATGCTGAATAGTTGTAAATAATATTGTCTATTCTCCTTATACTGATGAACTAGTTCCGATTTATACAATCAGAATCTAAAATGACCAGTGCAAGAGACTTTTGTACCTCACAATGGATTCCAGCTGCTTTATTTCTTTTTGTTGCTCTCCTTTTAACAAGTGTACGTAAGATCTTTTAGGTCAGAGAATTAATGTCAGAGAAGAGACAAACAATTGGTTCTCATATTGTTTCACCATCTTTCCTTGAGCTTTCTAAGTGTTCCTACTGACACAGCTTTTAACGAGTACTCAAGGGATAAAGCTACATAGATTACATGTAAACTATTGTAACATTCTGGATATCACCAGTATCTATTTACATCATGTGAGGGTTTTTTTTCCCCATATTTCAAGTCTTTAGTTCCTTAATTTCACCAGTACTTGTCTGAGTAGGTGAATTAGGACCAGGATCCATCCAGCTTTCAGGTTGGAAGCTCATATTAAAAAAAAAAAAAAAAAAAAAAAAAAAGATGAAATTTCTCAGCTGCCAGACTGAGAATAACCTTTTATTTCTGTGTCTGTGCATGTGCATGTGCCCAGTGCTGTGCCTTGGTTTAGCAAAAGTGAATACCTGTCCAAATACCCTTTTCAATTTTACATAGCAGAAAGTTTATGGAAAAGAAAATCTGTTGAAAATGTGGAAACTTTGGTTCTCCAGAGATTGATGCTGCTGACTGCCTGGAGTTAGATGTGACAGTTCTGCATTTCACTTAAGTGGAGTTCATTCCTCTCGTCTTCCTACTGACTTCATTTCAAACAGCTTTGGCATTTCTTTTTGCTTCAGACAGGGAGAGGCTTTTGATCTGCTGATGGTTAGAGCACTATTTTCCAACCTGTGGGTCACACTCTGCTAAGGAGTCATTCCTCTGATGAAGGGGAGATAAGGAGCAAAGCTGAACTTATTCCACTTTGTCAGGCTCCTTAATTCTGCTTACAACCAAAGCTAAGGCTCCTGAGAGACGGCAGTACTGGTGGCCCACAGTGTGGCCCAAGGAAAAGTGGCAGAGGTCAGACGAAGGTGATGAGGCAGCACTGAGAGGAAGCAGAGCTTGAAATGTGGGGATGTCAGCCCAAGAAGACAGTGCCATGGCTTGAGCAAGGCATGGCAGCAGGCTTGCTAGAGAGGGCAGGGAGCTCAACATAGGTCAAATGAGACTGACAGGTGCTAGAGGAAAGTAGGAGCTCTGAGACCTCTCTAACTGTGGTTGTTGACTACTAAGATGAGTTATTCATATGGAATATGGAAGTGAAAAGGTTAAACCTTACTCCAAATTCACGTAAGGGGAGATTTTACCTCGGATCTGTAACTTCCTGTCACAGTGTCCCACTAGACCAATCTAGTGCAGAAGAGTTATCCTTCACTGTGATGGTTACATCCCTGGAATAAATTGTCTTTTCAACAGTTTTGCATTTCAAGTTTCCCAGCCAGCTCCAGTATATGGTTGCAGAGTCAGTTTCAGTAAATAAGTACCATCTGCTCAGGTTTTCCTAGGACTGGTTCCAGCTTTGTATGAAATTTTAAAAGCTTTTTTTAACTGACCTGGTTCGAATATAGATTTTGTAAGTTTTGTTCTGTACTGCTTATGCCAGAGTTTGTACTGCTTATGCCAGAGTTACTTTATTAGTTCAGTAAGTGTTACATAAAATAAAATGAAGACATAAATAAGAAAAAAATATATGATGTTTCAAACACTATCCCATGGATTTAAAACAATAGTATGAAAAGCCATAGCTTATCACTCCTCTAAAAAGATGAATTTTTTTCTTTGCAAAGTTAGCTTCCCCAAAAGATTGCTACCTGAAAGACACAGGATTGCCCTGGTCCCATGTCAGCGTTCACACGAAGTGGAACGAATCCAGATATGGCAAAATAGGTTGATTTAACAAACTGAAATAAATATAGAATTTAAAACAGCTAATAGGTGCAGTATTACCAACAAACTCTCCACATAACCATATTTCATCAAACTTTGAAAAGAGTGCACTTGAATTATCCAGCATATTCCATGTATATGCTACGCAGCAGCTCAAGCTACATATATACAATTGTGTTTAACTTGTACCAAATGAGGAAGAGATGAGAGAGATGTTTTAGGCAGATGCTTTTTCCTCCTAGAAAACCATTAGGAAAAAAAAAATCCTTTTCTTGCATTCTGTGAACACAATACAACTTTGAATGTTCAGGTTTCACTCAAAACTTGCAAAAGTAAAATTAACAAGTCATTGTAATTTACAATCTAATATTGAATTCAAATGTAGTTCCTGACACCAATGCTCATCTATAAGACAAAAGATCCAATAAAATACTGTTGAGTTCGGGCCAGTTCCATAGGAACTCTCAGATTCTCTTTGTGTTCTCTGAGCATCAGGACCCTCATTTTCACAGAATCATAGAATCTTAAGGGTTGGAAGGGACCTCAAAAGATCATCCAGTCCAACCCCCCTGCCAGAGCAGGACCACTTAGAGTAGGTCACACAGGAACTCATCCAGTTAGGTTTTGAATGTCTCCAGAGAAGGAGGCTCAACAATCCATCTGGGCAGCCTGTTCCAGTGCTCTGTCACCTTTACAGTGAAGAAATTCTTCCTCGTATTTCTTTGGAACCTCTTGTGTTCCAGCTTATACTGATTGCCCCTTGTCCTATCATTGGACATCACTGAAAGGGCCTGGCTCCATCCTCCTGACACCCGCCCTTTATGTATTTGCAAACATTAATGAAGTCACCCCTCAGTCTCCTCCAAGCTAAAGAGCCCTAGCTCCCTCGGCCTTTCATCATAAGAGATGCTCCACTCCCTTCATCATCTTAATAATAATTTTCTCAGTTTCTAGGACTAATTAAAAGCAGAGGTATGTGTGTGTGTGTGTGTGTGTGTGTATGAAAGCTGGGCTGAGAGACAGAGTCAGAACTGCAACATGTTACTTGGGCTACATTTTACATGTATCTACCATCCTTACCCTTTACACAAGCTCCTGTAGTATTCACAATATTAAACAGTATCCAAAAGAGGAGTACCTGGCCTAGAAGGCAAAAATAGCAAAATCAGTGAAATGGACTAACAAAGATCATGTCATAGAGGTTTTGATCTACATAAAGCAACATGTAAAAATAAAACGCTGACTTTAGAGCTGGGAGGCAAGACAGAAACTGTGAGAGCGTTGGCAAGGAGAACCCTCGGAAGGCTGAATTTATAATCAATGCTTCAAAGTGGGGAAAGTGGGAATCAAGGGAGATTTGGACTCTACTTTTCAAAATGCAAAGTGTGATAAAGACAAAGATTGCGCTGGAATAAGAAAATTGATCCCTTCATAAGCCTAGGAAAATGATGAGGAGCACAACAGAGGTTACTGTATCTAGATGTCCCAAAACACACCTGGTCTGTGATACACAGGCTGCACTGTAAACCTTCCTACCCTTGGGGAAATGGTGATTGATATAGTGATCAATTGATTAAGTTTGACATTTGCTGTGATGCTGAGAAAAAAACAAAAGCAGAAATCAATTAATTTCCAGGCAGTATTTTTTCAATGTTTTTAAACTGAAGAAACTGTAGAAGTAGAATATTACAAAAAGAAGAAAAAAAGTCTTCATGTAAAAATATTTTTAAGTGCAGTACTTCTGACTAACTACAGATGTCAATCAACTGCAGTAAAAAAAAATGGTCCTGACAAATCAAAGCAACTGTCTGAAGACAAAGTGAATCCCAAAATTGCACATGAGATATTTGGAGACTCATGCAACAGGCTTCAATTAATGAGTTTACTCCCACTATTTGATTTTTGCTTGTTTTATAAGCTGATTATGTTCTTACTCTTGTTGCATTAATCATCTGGCTTCAGCCTGGCTTGACATTTTGCTGCCCTTATCATCTTTTCTCTGAAACTTCTGATGTACTGTCATTTTCTTTCCTTCTTCCTCTGTCTTGCTTGCATCACTCTTCTCTGTTTCCAGTACAGGACATTTATTATTGCCCTTTTATATTTGAACAATCCCATACTATATGCTTTCTGATCCTCACTTTTTCTTCCTGCAGAGAGATAATTTTCTCTTCAGGCACTTGCCACTGTCAGATAGATCCTTAGCAGACATAAATCTGCAGAACTCCACTGCCTTCACTGTTATCATTCTGCTTTATATCAGCAAAGGATCTGGTTTAAAAGCTAAAGATGCTTCTTGCCTTATACCGCAAGAGCAGCACTGGTATTTTCTTCAATTTAAAATCTTGTTTTAATGATAAGGACCCACTGACCTCCTGCAATAATATATTATCTTTTACAAGCTATATATACTTGTTAAGTGAAAATTGGATATTACAAAGTCTTTTTGGTTACACTTACTTAGGTCAGCACATTTATATTTGGGAAGTTCTGTGTTGAGTTTTGGTAGGAGATGAAAACATATACTATAACTGAAATAGTCCTTGTAGATTGAGAGATCTGTCAGAGCACAGGAATATAGTTCAGGAGACAGTCAAGTTTCTGTTGCTCTCTACCTTCACACTGTTAAAATTACTGTAAGAATATAAAACACAGACTAGAACAAGTAGTAAAAGCTCATTACAAGTGAGCTGAAATGCACTTTTGAACCTTGTGGAAAGGGTGACATTTGAGAGTATTGCTCTAATACAGATCAGGGTTTCAATGACTGCAGTAGCACTTCCTAACTTATCTTGGGGTGGAAACCTACTTTCAGGAACTATATTCACTGTTGCTTCAAACATAAAAGCCTCTCTAGTGAATATAACAACTCTCTCCAAAGCACAAAGAGATCTGTGTAGCTTTGTGTCATGCCATGACAAGTCTATGGTTCTCATTTGCTGTCATTCAGGGGGCATGAGCACTAGTATTGAAAAAAAAAAGACTTTGAAAACCTGTCTAACCTTTCCTCATTAGAAGAGAGAGGACAGAAAATGTTAGATCAGCTCTGAACTAGATGAGTAAAATGGTTTCAAACATGCCAGAGAAAGGAGGAGGAAGGATTGCAGTATTCTGATAAATAAGAGAGTAGTTCACTGTGACAAAAGTCTCCCTGCCCTCTTGGAAGATAGCTACATGGCATCTCTGTTGAGGAAAGCACCTGAACTCCACGTGACCTTACCTAAAATGATGTGAAGCTTTGTTGTGCCATGTTTGTATGAGACAAAAGAGACCAGGGTTATGTTTCTCTCTAGGCCTTGACCTAGTAAGACTCTCATTCCTCAAATTAGCTGTAGGTAAGCCCTTACCCACTATCATTGGAAATGATACCACCCCAATGTAACCTTCTGTAAACTATAGCTCTTGTTTCTGGAGGACTGGCCAATGCTCCATTCCCTGGTGAGTCTGAAAACACTCCTATGGAGACCACAAAGGGTTTTCTTACTCTTCATTATCAAGTTTTAAGCAATTCATGTTTATAAAATTATTCTTCTTCTGATGAAATACAATATAAATCTGAATTAATAAATATTCTCCTGAGTATCTAGTTTTTTCTGTCTTGAAGCCGAGAAAATACCATGAGAAAAATAGAATATGTCTCCTTTTTCTCATAGGGCTGCCTATTTTGAGTACCTTCATTTGCCAGCCAAGCTAAATTGTGTTTGCTTGTGTTCCTTCATCAGCACAGTGTACCAGCAAGGGTCATCTGAAAAGCTTTGTGATAATTCAGGCGTTAGTTGCACCGATTTTTGTCCTCATTTTTAGCTTTGTCTGTAGTACTAACAGGCTTGCTTCTGGGCTTTCCAGGAGACTAGCATAGCACGCTCATCATCACAAGAATATTTTTTTTCTTTGCTAGTTGTTACATTTGTACTAACAGCAACATACACAATATGATATTAGCAAATCAAAACCAGATTTGACCAACAGCATATCACAATCACAGAGAATCACAGAATGGTAGGGTTGGAAGGAACCTTTAGAGATCATCTAGTCTGAACTCCCTGCTAAAGAAGGTCCACCTAGATCAGGCTGCATAAGAACATGTCCAGGCAGGTCTTGAAGAACTCCAAGGAAGGAGACTTAACACCCTCCCTGGGCAGCCTGTGCCAGGGCTCCCTCACCTGAACAGTAAAATAATTTTATCTTATGTTTAAATAGAATTTTTTGTGTTCCAGCTTCATCCCATGACCCCTTGTCCTGTTGCTAGCTACAATAGATAAAAGGGATGTCCCAACCTCCTGACAATCACCCTTTAGATATTTGTAAATATTAATAAGATCCCTCCCTTGGTCTCCTCTTCTCTAGATTAAACAGCCCCAGTTCCCACAGCCTTTCCTCGTATGAAAGATGTTCCAGTCCTCTGATCATCTTGTTGGTCCTGCACTGGACTCTCTCCAGAAGTTCTCTATCCTTCTTGAGCTGGGCAGCCCAGAACTGGACACAGGTCTCCAAATGAGTAGAGGACAGAGTAGAAGTGGCAATAGTAATGGAATACAGCAGTGATTCCATGTAACCTTGGCCTGGAATTGTCTACATTATAATTCTTTGAAAAATCTAAGTCTTGATCATATCGTCAAAACCTGATTTCTCACTTCACAATTCCTCCATTAGGTGTTTTATGCAGGCTGAGGAATAAATAGAAACAAGAACAACAGACATTTTATTTGATATCTCTTAATGTGCATGGCCACCCTGTAACACTTCAGTTGTCTGTTATAGATAAAAATTTAATCTCCTGGACAACCTTAGCACCCGGTCCAGCAACTGGACAATAAAAGCAATGCAGCACAGTAGAAACAACACTGAATAAGAGACTTGACAATGAAAGCTGATGAGTACCTAGATCTTTTCATAATGCAATCATATCCATAGACGTTCTTCTTTTTTTTTTCCTTTTTTCTTTAAAAAAATCTTACCTGATTTAGTGAGAATAACACTGCTATAGCATATGCATTTTTATGTTGTGGCATCTAAGGTACTAGTTACAAACGTAATTTTCCTTGCAAGTTAAGTGAACTGCTACCAGTTGCTCTTAATTCAGGGGAATTTACTGGGAGGAGTCTCCTAATATTAGGTTTAAATTGCCTTCATCTTAACATCCTAGGTTTAAAAAAATATTTTAGTAGTAATATATTTTTAATGATAGGTCTATACCTTGTACTGATGGTTAATAAATTTACTTCCTTAAATCAATGCTCTTGGAAAATATCTTATACCCATTTCCTGTGTCACAGCACAGAAAGTGCACGAGATACTTGGGGCAGCTGCAACATTTCAGATAACGGTAAAAGACTGTGAATTCTGCAAAGCTGATAGAATTTTTCCTGAATGTGCTGTGAACAAAGAAAGACTTTCAGTTCCATCTGTTTGGCATTCTTTGTGGTTTCCATAAAGGTTTAAGAACCCTTTTATTACTTAATTCAAACAAGTATAGGCTTTCGCCCAAACTGAAATACATCATGACTAGTCTGTGGACATGTGTTTGGGCATATATTATGCATTACATAATCTCACACCAATAAAGTTTCTTTCATGCCAAAGGGCATTAGTGTCTGTTAGCCATAATAGGTTTTGGCCTATCTGGGTGGTATTTGCTGTGAATGAACTCCTTCCAGATTTTGCAGCTGCATTCCTCGAGTGCCAGATTGAAGGCTGGCTGGGTAGCAATCCGATCAGTGCTTTGTCAGCAAAAGGACGGTGGCCAGATAAATTAGAAAAAGGCAAGCCCTCATCTGCCACTATCTCCTGTCGTGACATATCTGGCAGGTTTGATGTAGGCTCTTTAATCTTGGAAGCAAAAGTATTACACTGTCTATCAGTCCTGTATAGGGAAAATCATCTGTATTCTGTCATCTCTTTCCTGTGGACTGTCATAACCATGACAAATCAAGCATAGCAATACACACACGTGTTCCTCACAGATCACTGTCTTCCACAGGCTACATAAATGTTCAGTGTGTTCTCTGCTGCTCTGATTTTATACATGTCGAGTTTTGTTTCAGTGGGAGAACCACAGCAAATAAAACTACCCTAACTACTCTGAGGAAAAAAACAACAAAATTTACTGTAGTCTATGGTCCATGAATAAAAAGGAAGACAAAATTTGAGACTTTGAAGGAGAAGGGGAGAGCACATACACTTTGGGGTAAGGCTGGGAAAAACTGCCCATTCTCAGAACCTTTCCTAGCACATCAGAAAAAAAGGTATGAAATGAGTGTCTATCTGTTTTCTGTCACTGACACCTTGGGGATGGCACATTTACCTTTGTCTCAGGGTTACGTAGTGCTAAGGTTGTAGCATCCCAGCACAAACACTATCCCCTCACCAAATGGCTGCCTCACATCAAGACTGCTGACCCAAAAGCCAAATCATCTGGAACCATGTAAGAGACAATCTGGGCTCTGTCACACACAGTGCTACTCCAATACTACCCACAAACCTGGTCATTTTGTTGCAGCTTTTGCTCCAAATAAGTAGAGAACCATGACAACCTATATGGATATGGATCTGTTTGCATTTGATAAAGCCAGTGACATTTTAGTTGAAGCCTTTTTTTAAGATAAGAGTCTTACATATGGCCCATATAGCTGAGTTGCCTAAGAATACATACACAATCTGTTAGACTAGATTCATGAAGCTTTTGAAAGAAAAGGTGTTACAGTGTGTTTATGTGTGTGGAACTGCATTGAAATAAAATAGTAGGATTTCAATCATGAGAGTCACTTTTCATAAAGACAAAGAGATTTAGTTATCACAGATATTTTTCTGCATCAAGTTAAGAGATTTCATAAGGAGATTTCCTTTCTAACAGCTCTGTAGGTAAGTATTTAAAATTATAGGAATATGGGGTGAGTTCTTGACCTCAGTATGTGGTTTGCCCTTGACTTCACGGGAGATAGGACAGCACTAACAGACCCTGGAAGAATAAGAAATCTCTTAAGTAAAAAATGTGGCTTGTAGCGTCAATATTTTCTTAATAGTACAATTTCTAATATCATTATTAATAAAATTAATTTTAAAACCATGAGGTGAAAAGATTTCATAGAATCATAGAATGGTTGAGTTGGAAGGGACCTTTAGAGATCATCTAGTCTAACACTCATATCTATTTACTGTTGTCCGTATCCTTCAAGATCCAAGAGGTTATTTTTCCTATATTTTTTTAAACTTTTAAACTTTTTTTCTCTTGGTTGCAGCAGCATGCAAGGAAGGCACTTCTTCTCCTTTTCATAAATGCACTTCAAATATTTATCCCGTAGCTACTGTTTATCCTAGCTATCTGTACTTGATACTTTGTTTTCCCCATCACTGCTTGAAATCCTAGTACCTTGTCAATACTGTGAATGAAAACAACTGCTCAGAACTTCAATTGACATTAATTAACTTTTATTTCAGGACAAATATGTGGGTTTTTTTTTAATTAAAATGATGTTTAATTTAAAACTGAACTAGAATTATATTATTTTCTTTACAAAAATACTACTGCTTAAAAAAAAAAATTACCCTGTCTCTCTTGGCAAATATTTAATATCTTCTGGTTGAAATTAGACATTACGTGTGATTCCACTGAAAATCACCATGGGAACATTTCATTATTTATGTCTGTGATGGGTTGGGGAAAAGGGGTTTATCCATCAAAGTATAACAAAGTACTACTAATTCTTAAGCAATGTAAAATTTTCTNCTCTTGGTTGCAGCAGCATGCAAGGAAGGCACTTCTTCTCCTTTTCATAAATGCACTTCAAATATTTATCCCGTAGCTACTGTTTATCCTAGCTATCTGTACTTGATACTTTGTTTTCCCCATCACTGCTTGAAATCCTAGTACCTTGTCAATACTGTGAATGAAAACAACTGCTCAGAACTTCAATTGACATTAATTAACTTTTATTTCAGGACAAATATGTGGTTTTTTTTTTAATGCTAATGAATCATAATGCCTCAATTTTCACCAAACTTACAAATTACAATTACATCCCAAAAGAAATTACGGACAAAACTCTTGCAAATTTCATTTCAAATTATATTGGGTGGAAGAATACTTTGAAGTGAAACATTATATAGAAATGCAAAGTGCTGCATTCAAAAACTATTTGGAAATGAGTATCATTTGTGATCATATGTAAAATCATGTCTGATCTGCTGGACAGATATTTACATTTGTTTTGGGTTTTTTTTTAATTAAAATGATGTTTAATTTAAAACTGAACTAGAATTATATTATTTTCTTTACAAAAATACTACTGCTTAAAAAAAAAAATTACCCTGTCTCTCTTGGCAAATATTTAATATCTTCTGGTTGAAATTAGACATTACGTGTGATTCCACTGAAAATCACCATGGGAACATTTCATTATTTATGTCTGTGATGGGTTGGGGAAAAGGGGTTTATCCATCAAAGTATAACAAAGTACTACTAATTCTTAAGCAATGTAAAATTTTCTTTTATTATCTTAGAATATAAAGGTCAAATCTAACTTTGAAATAAACAAGAACTTTATTCTTTATTACAATTTCATATAAAAAGAAATGTGGCATGGGAAAGACTAAAAAGAAAACTAACTCAAGAAAAGCAAACTACTTCTGATGTATAAAAACTGTTAGAACAGATTTTATAGAAGTTCCACATATAGATGATTTTTCTGACAAGATGATGGACACCTGTAACATCTAAAGCTATGAAATTCAGTCTAATATTTATATGTTCAATATGTTCTGTTAAATTAATGTATACAACAAATGATAATATTCCAAGATGTTATGACAACGATAAAATGTGGGAGTTTTTTTGGGCCAAATTGTTATTTAATATTATGAGGTGGATCTCCAGGGGAGTTCCACAGGGATTGGTTCTGGGGCCAGTCTTGTTCAATATCGTCATCAATGACCTGGATGAGGGGACTGAGTGTAACCTCAGCAAGTTCCCTGATGACACCAAACTGGGAGGACTGGCTGATTCCCCAGAAGGCTGTGCTGCCATTCAGTGGGATCTTGACCGGCTTGAGAGTTGGGCAGAGAGGAACCTCATGAGGTTCAACAAGGACAAGTGCAGAGTCCTGCATCTGGGAAGGAACAACCCCATGCACCAGTACAGGCTGGGGGTTGAACTGCTGAAGAGCACTTCTGCAGAGAGAGACATGCTGACTGATAATAAACTGAACATGAGCCAGCAACGTGCCCTCATGGCCAAGAAGGCCAATGGCATTTTGGGATGCATCAAGAAGAGAGTGGCCAGCAGNTGAGGGAAGATCTTATTAACATTTACAGATATCTAAAGGATGGGTGTCAGGAGGTTGGGGCATCTCTTTGTTCTATTGTATCTAACAACAGGACAAGGGGTAATGGGATGAAGCTGGAACACAAAAAGTTCCATCTAAATATAGGAAAAAACTATTTCACTGTTGAGGTGAGGGAGCTCTGGCACAGGCTGCCCAGGGAGGGTGTGGAGTCTCCTTCCTTGGAGGTCTTCAAGACCTGCCTTGACATGTTACTATGCGACCTGATCTAGGTAGACCTTCTTTAACAGGGAGTTTGGACTAGATGATCTCTAAAGTTCCTTTCAACCCTATCATTCTGTGATTCTATCGTTCTATCATTCTATTATTCTTTCTGATAGATGTTCCATCTAGCACACAAATGGAGCTAATTTCTACTTTAACAGGCTACAGTAAAGTTACAGTAATATAGAAATGAATCTGACCCATTAGATTTATAAAACAGAATTTGAGCCTATTTCTCTTTCAGCTTGCAGCTTGAATAGTCATTTATATATGTTTGAAGTGACTGTAAAATATTAACAAATTGAGATCATTATTTCCAGTTGGACACATTGGTCTGTAGAGTTTACATGCAGGTAAGCGACAGCCTATGATACTAGTCAGTGATGAAGCTGGCATACCTATGAACAGCTGCCTTCTAACAGGTATTGTTTCCTAATGCCATCCAGAATCTTTAAACAGACTAGTTCAACATTGCATTTGCTAGGTCTCTTAACATATTTTTTCTTTACATTTTATGTGACTGCAGTTGAAAGTAAGTAGAAACTGTTCAAAGAAATGTCTTTACAGTGTTCATGTACTGGATGCATATAGATTATATCTGAAAACCAGTTGCTGACTACAATTGACACTTGCATTGCTCAACATTATCTACTTGTCTGTATATCTATTTGTCTATGTATTAAGAGTTTGTTTCTGGCCAAAAAAATGTAATTGTCAGTTCACTATACAAAGTGTTTCTATATTCCTGCTACAATGAAAACTCTAAGGTTGCCAAAATTTCTAAGGTTTCAGAAATTTATTTGTGAGTTGTTTGCCAGTCCGACAACACCCGTCTTGGTCATTTGTTACCATTACTGCTATTTACACATAAGTGTTGCCTGAGATTTTGATCTGCATTGAACACAATCTGAGCAGACTGATATGTAAGCATAGATTCAGGGCATCGTAGAAGCATAGAACAGTTTGGGTTGGAAAGAACCTTTAAAAGTCACTGGTTATATGTTTGGTTAATTGGTTGGTTTATTCTTTCTTGGCTTTGTCATAGAACTGGGTTTTTTTCCCCATTTCTCTGAAATGACTACATTTAAATTAGACTCTTATATCACCCCATTTTTATTTTTCTTTTGTTCTTCATCACCAAAAAGTACACCTGTTGTACTGTGAACCTAGGAGCATCTTCTTCCCATAAGTTAATTGATTTCTCTGGTCTTGTATCATGTTCTTCTAAATACTTTACAATAAAAACCAACATTGGTCTTGACATCTATTCCCTGTGCAGGTAATGATTCACAGTCTCAGGAAATGGGATTCTGACTACATAAGGGGGGAAAAAAAGGCTGTCTTTTTTCCCCTCAAGGAACAGTTTTACAGTAAAATGTTTACTCTGTAAAGAGATGAGGTTTGAGCACAATAAATGTTGTTTTATGGATTGAAAAAAACTGCTGGGCTCTCATATTTAATAGGATTAAATTATTGGAGAGCTCATCTGTTGACTATTAGACCCAAACAGTTTTTCAGAATATCCAGCTGTGCATAGAAATGGGCTTTAATGTCATTATTGATTAGACTGTGGGCAGAACAATGCTGCTAAACAAAAGGAGGGCCTTTGAATGTGTTGCTGATGCCTGAGTTTCTCTGCAGTGTAGCGGAATTTAATGTTATTAGAGATTTGTGCCTGGCGTTGAGCCTGACCACAAAACCACAGGCACAGGTTCAGAGTTCAGAAACTATCACTGCTTAGGGGCATAGAAAATAGCTATCAGGCCTGGGCTGCAGAATTGGATAATAGCAGAGGAAAGTGACACAGCTATTTTGGACCACTGCCTGTGCATTGCCTTGGCATAGCTTGTTACAGACCAGCTGAAAAATTGTGCCTGATTACAAAATGCAGAGCAGAGTTCCTAAGAAGTGTTTAAATCTCAATTGGGATTTTATTCCTTGTCTGGTGAAGTGCAGTTTGGGCCATGTATCTCCATCTCATGTGCTTCTTTTTGCTTTAGGGAGATAAATTTCTGCAGGCACTGCAGATGAGCTCCTGCCATTTTACCTCCCCGTCACAAAAACTTATGGTAGCCAGGGACAGTGATCTCAGTGTGTGCCAGCTGACTGCTTGCATGGAGTTAGGAGAGGAGGGCTGTGGTCTGCCCACCTGCTGAATGCAATATCCAAAGCCGAGGGAAGGAGTAGGACACAAGACTTGATGGCTGCATCCACAATGCATTAACTCCATTAATCCACTTTAATCACCAAGCATAAGTGCTGGGGAAGGCTGTGCCCCTTCTGGAATAGACAGGATGAATGCTGGGAGCCTCACTTTGCTCAAACTCTGGACTAAACCAGCCATCATGGCCAGAAGAGCAACAGAGCAGACAGGGGCAGTGAGAGGCAGGGGCTGCAGGCTGTGCTGCTTCACAGGAGCTGTTTATTTTTTTTTTTTTTTTTTTTTTGCTCCTGTAGTTCAATTTCCTCAGTGTAGCTAGAAAGCATTCTATATACTTTTATGAAGTTCTGATAAAATATTTTTATACAGTTAAAACTGTTGCTGTGCTGTTGGCCAGGCTATTTTTGCTCACTATCATCAGAGAGACCTGCTGGCTGTACTGACAGAGGGCTGGGCTCACCAGTCTTGCTGTGGTTTTGTATTTTCTGTGAACATTTAAAGTCACCTGCCAGTCAACTGTGGGAAAAGTCTACGTCAAAGACTGGTACATCAGCATTGTATGACTGAAACTTGAGAGGACAGTGTGGTTGGTGTTTAGCAAAGACCCTAATATGATTTTTTTTTCAAAGGCTGGTGGCGAATAAGTGATCCAGTGGGGACAATTTTTCAGTATCCCTTAAAAATGGTGAGGTATATTTCTGTATCCATCATCATAAATAAAGACACATCTGAGTAACTCTGGTAAATTTCCAACATGGACAGAAAGTTTGGTTAAGAGTTCTGGCTAAACCAGTTATTAGTCACCTCCTAAAACACTTTGCAGGCAGTGATAGTAACGGTGACAGCAGCAGTAGCTTACGGTATTTATGCATGCTGAGTCCTAGATACTGAAACTGTGAAATAAGAGGATATATCTCCAATGTATCTTCTATTTATGCAGACCCACAAGTGCATGATACAATCAGAGTGAAGATATGGGCAACAATATTGGGAAAGGCTGTCATGCATCTGCTTCTTCTAATGCATTTGCCCATCCTGAACATGTGGGATCTTCTGTGCCTCAGAGAATTTTATGAACCTTTGAATCAAAAATGTTTCTTGCTATACTTTTTCATCCCTTCCCCACCTCCCCACCCCCCCCACGAAATAGGGAAGATTTAAAACTGGCTGGGGAACAGCTGGCGTGAAGATTCCCTCCACAGAAGACTGAAGAGCTTGAAATAAATTGGCCACCAATGACTGAGCAATAGTGAGTAGAGGTTTTTGGCAAGCAGCCTTTACGAAAGCAAATTGAAATGAAAAAGCTTTTCAGCTTGTCTCATTTTGAGTAGAACTTGCCTGTACAACTCGTGCAGATGAGAACTTCTGCAGTGCTCAGAGAATTGGATCGAATAATTTTTCGTGCAATTAGATAAAAGAAGATACTGTGCATTTACGGTTTCCAAAGTCTTGCCAATTACTGATGAGTAACAGTGAGATTCTTAATCGATAGTTACTACCAATTCAGATGCCTATCTCTCTCAGGGAGTAATTGCTGCCTTTTGATATATTTTGAATGATCTTACAGGCACAAAGATTTGCATGTTTTCCAGGATCTCTGCAGACATCACTTCTCTTAGTTCAGTTCAGTTTTATTTGACCTTCAGTGGCCAAATAAGTCTCTCTTGTACTTTTCTGTATCCTATGTCTTTGAAGAATCCATTCCTTTTGGCTACAATGTCTTGTAATTATTTTAAAGCTTCATGTCACATTTTTCTTTTGATTTGCCTGAATATTAATTCTGAACATTTTCTCGCAGTAATAACTTTGGAATATTTTAATGATAACTGAATTTTCTCACCATTTGAACTAAAAATATCAGAAATGCTGCCAGTGTTGAATGAAATATTGAAGAAAGAGCTGATTTTAGACAAAGAAGCACTATTGTGAGTGTCTTAATTTTGGAAACAATTGTCACACATGTCTAAATACGAGCTATAATTTGTGAGACAAATGAAAGCAAATAGCCTCTCCTTCCCTCACATCATTGTCATTTCTGATGGGAAACTAGAGAGCTTCATACTTGATTGCTGATCTAAAGGGCATAATCTGCTCTTTATTTTTCACAATACAGACAGATTAATATGTCTGACAGGATCCACTCCTGGAGATAGCAAATTAAACAGGTTTGTAGCCTGAATTATAAATTGATCCCTGAGTAATAACCTATTGCAACTGAAGCTGTTCCAGGTATTACTTGGTAGTAGTGACAACAATGTTAACACTCCTACTCACTCCCTGTCTAGTTACAGAACTAAAGATGCTTCCATGTACAAAAAGCTTATGATTGAATGTTACTGCTACACAGTTGTTTCCTCTCTGCTGCATCTACACAAGCTTAAATATAGAAGCCATAAAGACGAAAAAAAAGACAAGTGAGGAACTGAAACATCAGACCACATGAATGTGGCACTTGCTGAGCTCCCGTTGTTAAGGAAGTCACATCGTAATGGAACCTTAAGATGCGAATCCCAGGAATTTTGTGCTTCATGGGATTTGGTTCTTTGTCTTTCATCCCTAAATATGTGCATAGATATAGGGGACCATTAATTCTTCAAGCAAATCTGTTCCTATGCAGATTTTAACCCTTCTTTCAAAATATTAAAGCATTTCCTTGTCTCAGAGAATGAGACTCAATGAACAGCCTGTACCCTCAAAAACCATAGGCATGCTGCAACGCCTTCATTTTTTTAATTGTTTTTTCCTAAGGGAGTGGCCTGCTTTTTAAGGACCAACTGCTCAAATTCCAAGACATATTAAATCACTGTTAATTTTAAGAATCTAAGCTGAATTTGAATATGTCCCACCACATTATTATAATCATATTACAATGGGAACCATGAGGAATTCTCAAACAAAATGTGATGAAATCTTTTCAGTAATCACAGACTTTTTTTTTTAAAGCATAGTTAGTCTAGTGCCACACTAGATGAGTCTTCGTTGATTTAGCAAGGGATGGCTAAGAATATTTTATTATAATTCATGCAGAATGACAATATTTACAGCAAGAATTTGGGCTTAGTGCTAATGGATTCCAAAATTAACCACATCAGCTACCAAGATCTTGAGTATCATCTTCAATTGCTCATTTCTAACAAATAGAAAGGCAGTAAAATGCCCTAAAACCGTGAAGAAAGATTGTCACAGGAGAGGCTCTAGCATGCTACAAGCATTTTGGCAGAGAAGTACTCACCTGTAGAGAGGTAGCCCAGTATAATCGTATTGCAAGAGAACATTGGCAGAAGTTTGGCACACAAAATGCTTATGCAGGAGCACTTAGATTTAGGTCTTTGAGGATTCTCCAGGTGAAACAGAATGGGTCTAGTGGAGAGCTACCAAGGCAATGAGGGAACTGGAACATCTTTCCTATGAGGAAAGATTGCAAGACCTGGGTCTGGATAAGACTGAGAGGGGACTACATCAACACATATAAATACCTAGAATGGATGTTGAGAGGATGGGGCAACACTGTTTTTCTGTAGGGCTCAGTGACAGAACAAGGGATAATGGATACAGGCTGGAACACGAAAGTTCCGCTGGACCCTGAGGAGAAACTTTCCTGTGAGGGTGCCGGAGTCCTGGCACAGGCTGCCCAGGGAGGGTGTGGACTCTCCTTCTCTGGAGGTTTTCCAAGCCAGGCTGGACACGTTCCTGTGTGACCTAATCAAGATGAACCTACTTTAGCAGGAGGCTTGGACTAGTTGTTCTCTAGAGATTCTTTCAAATTCTTACCATTCTGTGGATCTGTCTGTGTTTCAAGCAGAACTGAGCAGCTGCCAGCAAATGAGATTTTGGGATTACCATTTCAAATCTAGATACTGAAATCCTCTCAAATATGATCTTATTAAACAGTAGTGCTATGTTACTATGAAGCAGATAACATTCATTTAGGTGACTAAGTAGGTATCATTACAATATTAATGACAAGTAATGACATGACCAACAATTTTAATCAGTAAGTAATTTTACCTATTGACAATCTTCAGGGCAACTGTATTACAGAGAATAAATTACTTCCCTGAGGTAGCAACAACCCTTCACAACATCATCCCTTTGAGCTCTTTCATTCACTTTGGATTCATATAAGCCCTTTAGCTGTGGGTTAAGGCATCCGACTTTAAACATGTGAACTAACTTGCCATCCAATGATATTCTGTTTGTTGGTCTGAGTTATCATTTCACAGGAGACAACTGCAATAGTGAAGATTGTCCAAATTCTGTGACCCCAACATTACAGCATCCCTCTTCCCTTACTGTATAACACTGGCTTTCAAACACATCTGCATTTTCCTGTATGAAATATTCAGGCCTTATGGATCTAGGTGTGTGATGCATCACATCAAAGCACGCCTTATTCCTGCCTACATTGAGCAGATCTTTATTTTATGATTTTTATTCAGAGAACCATTTCAGTGCTAGGATTTTGAAGTGTTTCTGCAAACTGAATGGGATTTTCTAATGATGTGAAATGGCTCAAATTTTGTCAGAAGATTTCTTATGAGGAAGTCTATACATTTGCACACAGGTCTTGTGCTATCCCCAATGCTTAATATTGTCTGTGGTCTCCAGCTTCATGTCAAACTACTTCTTTAAAAATACAGTTCCATTCACAAGCTGACTGTGAGTTTAAACACCAGGGCATAGTTCAATATGTTCATTAACACAGAAAAAGCTTGGTGGATCCCTGTGCCATTGCTGTTAGATCCTAGCTTTCTTTATGAATGTTTTATTCCAGTCTTCTCATCTAGAATTCTCTCTCTTCGTCTGCTTAATTATATAAGATGATGCTTGTTTCTTCCAGAGATATCATTATGGATATGTCATTATAAAACTTGACAAGGAATGGAGCTTTTACAGTTAATTATTTTTAAAGAGGAATGACAACTTCAGACAAAAATAGCATCTTTTAGCTCTACATAGCTTCAGCTCTCACAGTACGTGAGCACACTCTGTTGGACTGTTCTGATAATAACTGTGCACTGGAAATAGTCATGTTGTTTAAAAGACTTGAAACATCTGTTCACAAATAAAAGTCAGGCAATGTTCTTCAGACCAGTCTAGACACTTTCTCAAAGTAAATATATACTAAGAGATAAGTTTCTGAATTCAAATGCTTAAAGTATTAAATGAAAGAGTTATACATGGATTACTATTTGCAGCAAAGACATAAAAAAAAAAAAGGAGCGCTTTCAATGGTAATCAAAAGTCACATTGCCATCAATGAAAAAAGATCAAAAAAATATAGTTTTAAATAATTGTTTTATTTCAAATTCTCTGTTAGCTTCTATACAACAACAAATGGTTTTCACAATAGATGCCCTAAGGTGGTGAAAGAGCTGTAACACATATTTCTTTGTTCTGGAAGGCCAAGACTTGTGGAAATATGTATGCTACAGAGGCAGACCACTAATCAAATTAATCCTAGTACCTTCATTAATTTCTCCCAATAGAAGGAAATGGGAATAGGGAATATTCAGACACAAAAGGACAGGCTACAAAATCCCAGGTTGTCCTGGTGAATTTACAAGTGGTCCCGGTGAGCTCATGCCTCACTTTCAGGTTTCACATCATTTCTTTGGATGTATTTCAAGATACATCCGTGGGACTATTCAGACTTAAGAGAGCAACCCTTCTCAGTCAGTATCTACAACATCGCAGATACAAATGTTTTGCCAAATAACAGTATGACTAAGGTTAACATGTGTACTTATGCATTTACAGAGTCTTAATGGAATGATAACCAACCAGCAACACTTGGAATTGTACTCAATTAGACATTGAAATTGCAATACATGTAGTTTTGGATGTGCCTCACATTATAATTGCAGTGCCTTTGATGATCACTATGTTTACTTAAATCAAGCATAATCCAGTTTCCAACATGCATTTTTCTTAAGCACTTTTGCCTCTGTAATTAACGCAGTTAGAATTTTTTTTTCCTTTTTTCCTTTTTTTTCCCCCTCAAATATTTAGATTAGGATTATTTAACTAATTTAAGGTAAAATCCAATGTAACTTTTTTAATTTGAATATTGTATTGATTGTGATATTCTACTGTCAGCTGGGACTGTAATCAGCGTGCCCCAGATTAGCCTTGCTGCAACAGAGCTGTGGATCTCTGCTGAGCTAATTCATAAATATTTTCTGCATTAGTGGCTAGCTTATATGTTTGTGCAGACCTGGAGTGAGACAATCAAATCCAGACTGTGTGAGCCAGATAGGACTTGAGCATCACTCAGCTATTCCCTTGTTTTCTTATAGAGGTTAAGAATAAATGTTTACTGCAGTTCATTTCAAACTCCATTTATTCTCTCCTGGTTTATTTGAACTCTTAAACAATATTTTATATCATATGGTTGCTAGTCTATTTGCTATCACAAAGAAAAGTCCTACACAACTTCAAGTACCCTGACCTTGTTCAGCCTTCAGATGATAAACAGTTAATGTGATATACTGTGCTCTGTCACAGAGGAAGTGAACTGTGAGATTTGACCCATAATGAGAGATGGTGTGAGACCCTGCATCTCATGTGAATGCATATTTGTGCTCTAGTCAGGACACTAGGGAGGAACCTACCACCCATCAGGCATCCAAACTTCTTCCTTTTCCAGGAAAGGCAAAAACCTCAAATTAGATTCCTCAGAGGAAGCAAAGAAAACAAATTCAAAAAGGCATTTTTGTGTTTTGGTGCATAGATATAGAGGTTAACATGCTTCTCAGTAGAGATAGCACATAGCAGAGGGACATCTTCCTCTTCTCCCCAAGGTTCAGGCAGGATGGCTTTTGCAGAAAGACCCTGTAGCTTTAATATAAAAAAAGAAAGAGAGAGAGAGGAAAACAAACAAACAAACAAACAAAACAATAAGAAGAAGGAGATGCAGAAGAGCACAGCGCAAGATGTGATGACTGATTAGATTGTGATGTACTTTTAGGCTGGATGAAAGTGATTTGATCTAGTTTAGATATGCTTATTCCTATTCTAACAGATATTCCATGGGAACAATTGCTATGATCACCACTGTGCAGTTAAGAGTAAAGTCAATAATTATAGGACTTCTTAAATGTTTTAAACCAGTACTGAATGTACTGTTAAACTAGCTTATCCTTTGTCACATTTGAAGTCCCAACTCTTTTACAGTTCAGCCCATGAGACACAGACTAGAGTTGCCTCTGTGAACTGTGTCTTGATAGAGACCCATAATCCCATTTCTACAGACAGACACATTTACAAAGTGAGAAATTAGTCTGCCATTCAGGTGGCCCTGCTTTTTCTGAGACTAAGACTTTTGTTACACAGAGGGACTGGCAAATTTTACTGTAGGTTCGCTTCATTTTGGAACTTTTGCAGAGTCTACCTCCCTATGATGCTGTTGCTCAGAATTAAACTTGGGAATACCTCAAAACACTTTAAAAAAGATATTTTTGAGAACAAAATAGAAGGGTTAGTTAGAAGCATAAAATGTTAGTTAAGGGAAATGAGTCTTTCCTGGTCATTGGATACTGTGAGAGTAATGTCATCTTCAAATGAGACTAAATTTTTGTCTCACAGAGCCTCCTATGCATAAAAATACAGAAGTGCCAAGAGGATACTGTTGTGGCCAAAGCTTGCAAATCTTTTCTAGACAATCACCATGACAAGGTTTTAATTGAAAGTGTCTGTATGCCTATGCGCACAGGTCTGTTTTACCTGCACCACTGACAAAAACTTTGTGACTTTGTTCAGTGCAGGAAATGTCACTGTACGAATTCTTTTCATTTTAATAATGGATTCTTTTGTACACCACTTATAATGGTAAGGGCTCTTGCCCAATGCTGTAATAAAATACAATTCATCTATCACTTAAACTTGTTCTGGTGGTGTACAGTAAGATGATAAAAGAACATGAAATAAACAAAACTTGATACAGCAAAGAATGGGTGAATTACTGTTGTTTGGAAGCTGACCTAAATTACAGCAGTGTGTCAAAAAAAAAAAAAAGTCTAAGATTCAACTGTAGCACAGTCCAGAGTTTTGAGACTTTGTGGATGAGAGCCTTAAGCCTTGGAGGGGAGGGCCTCATAGGAGTGTATGCAGAGAGGAAACAGTAATGTATAGCTTGAGGGAAGGAATAAATAATAAGCAGGATAATTCTGGGAAGCATTTTAAAATTCAGAATAAAACTGGGTGGCTGAGTAATTCGGAATATTAATGAATATATTTGATACAAGTAGAAAACATGGCTGGGACCCAGAAGAGATAACATGAGAAAATACATTCAGCAGTCAATAATGATGAAAATCCTGAATTCTGTGGGACTAACCTTTAAAGATATTTTGTTAATCTGGAAAGTACAGAGATTTTTTGATGGTCCCTTTTCAATTCTTTCACACATTCTCAGACTATGTTTAAGTGATTTGTATTTATTTATTTAACTTTTGGAAAGCAGTTTTTAAAACGTGCCTGTGGTAATATTTACCTAATGGTAAACTTTTGATTCTGTTTGTATTTAGAGTCATCTCCAGGTGATTCTAGGTTAAAATTACTATACTAGTACAAGCAGCTGTAAAAAAAAATTAGAGATAATCACTGACTGCTGATACGTTTGTCTGTTCAGTTTTAACAAATCCTCCCTTTTACTTCTCATGTTTACAAGTCTGCCAAGGTTTCTGAAGAATTCTTTCAAAGGATTTCAGCAGTCTTCCCTCCTCTCTTTTGAAAATAAACTCCCTCTCGATAAACTTTGAATAAAGTGTCTAAGAAGTAGATTATGAAACTATGATTAATCCTAGAAAATCTTGGCCCTTATAACTATTTCCTCAATGAAACTGTTCCTGTGTCATGCTGTAGTAGGATGTCATCATCAAGCCTCTATATCCACAGATTAGGAATCTGTATCTGGAATTAACATGAAATTGAACCCCAAGTACAAATTTTAATATGAGAAAAGTGGCTCCTGGGATGAAAACAAGGCTGCTTCCATTCCCAAAGCATTAATGCACATTCACACATAATAGAATATATGCATGGATTAATAACTTCTCTAATCAGCAATCCTGTGAAAATGCAACTACAGGGGGAGTGTGTTTCTGCAGATGCAATTAGCAGAGGCTGGGTTTGCAGACAGAATGAAGCCTCAAGGGATCAAACATTTCAGTTCTGAAGGATATTGTCTACATAGATATTCAAAGTTTAGGAGTTCAGGTATGTCTTCACAAATGTTTAAAAAATTATGTTAATACTCAATATGGAGATATTATCTGTCATGAAATAGTATTAAATCAGTGGAAGATAGAGGTTGCCATTTGGGGGATTGGACTAGATGATCTCTAAAGATCCCTTCCAAGCCCTACTATTCTATGATTCTATAATTCAAAACCAGAATTATGAAAGATAAATCCACAAAGGTGATTCTTGTAGAGCACTAATAGATGAATGCAAAAACTTCTCCCCCAGCTTTTCATGCATGCATTGATGCCAAGTCACACACCGTTTGGACACTGTAGGCCGACTTCTTGACCCTACATTCCATATTTTACTATTTGCTCAGAAGACCTGATTACAGGATTCACAAAAATGGTTTTGTCCAGGGACATACTTTAACTGGCCACTGTGAAACACTGAAAAGAACCTCTAACGCTTAGGTGGAGAAAGGCACTAGTTTCTCTTGAGATTCTCAGCCACTCTTAATGTTGTACCCTCACCTGGATAAATATGTGATAATGAGACCAGTGCCTTCCAAAAACTGAAGAAGATGAATATGCCCAGCTTCACCTGCTGATTTGGGACAAGAACTTATGCTTGTAGTGCACTATGAAAGAACACTAAGAATACGGCTGTCTTGAGCTAAGAATGTTACTTGAACACGTTTGTGGAAGTTCTATTAAAACTACACCAGCTCAGGGCCTGAGAGTCACTTTTATTCCTTATGTTATGAAAAGTACAAACAAGTAGTGTCCTGATGAGATGGAGCTTGATTCTGATCTATGAAAGCGAATTCAGATCCTTTTATAAATGGTTAAAACGTGCTTGTGATATGAGGATTTAGGACACCTTCCTTTTCAGAGCAGCCCCTCTACTACAGCTCCCTCACAAGGGAATTCAGAACTACTTCCTCAATACTGAGAAATAAAATTCTTTAAAAGCTCTCATCCACCCAAAATTACTAGTCAGTAGTATTTGTGAAGTGTAAAGTTCCAAATTAATAACAAAATAGAAATGTTTTAATAATATGAATATTCAATACAAATTTCCAAGCCTCTTACTATCTACAGCTTGAATCAGAAGAAAAGTAATTACAATTTCTTTTTCATTTGGTCTTGTTTAAAGGCACTTTGTCCTCTATTATGTTATCATAGCTCAAATGTTTCTATTACAAACACAGTCTATGTGGAAATGTACAATATGCTTTAAAGACATGTGACAGGACGTGTTAGTTAACTTGCAAATTTGCTTTCCAGGGTTGTTCTTGTCATGTGCAAACTTTATTTATTTCGAACACTGCCTTTTGTTGACCTTTGATGCTTTTTGCTTCCATTAACCAAAAAAAAAAAGTTCCTGAAACTGAAATGTCAGAACATTTTTTTTTAAAGATGGACATGCAAATTACTATGCATTTTAAATAATTGCTAGTAAAACTACATTCTAGGGAATCACAGACATCAATCTCTTATCCAAAAGATTACAAATAACATGTACAGTTTGAATCTAAGCCTTTTGAATGGCCAGATTTTATTCTATATGTTAACAATTTATGTAATCTTGAAGAACAGGTGGTAAATTACTTTCAATTGCCTTCTGAGGACAAGCAGTTGACAGAGATCATATTGGTCTGCTCAGTTTGAATCCAGTGTTATTTTAAAAAAATGAAACAAGTTATTATTCATTGTGTAGGAAAAAAAAGCAATCAATATATATCTGTCTGCTGGGGGATTTTTTTTGTTTTTCAGTTGAACACAGAGACATTTTTCTTCTCCTGTATCAGAGTTGGAGATATCTTCAGCACAACAGAATTGATTTGAAAAACCTCACAGAAATGAACTTTCTACAAGTCCTGCAATGTATGTAAGGAGTTCTAAGGTGTGGATTTAATTAATTACTGATGTGAAATTCTGTGAACTTCTGTAGTCACAACTCCTTATTCCAGATTTTCATTTAACAGTAACTCCAAACGTTACTCCACAAGTTTCTTCTTTCACCTGTTGTGAAGATGCTTTGTGTGAATGGATCTCCTCCTGTGCCCAGGGGCCAGAATTCTCTCTAATAGTTAAAGTATCATATAGTTTAACTCTTCTGATAGCCATAGAGAATACATGAAGAACATGCAAGAGCTACTAGGTAAGCTGGTTAAACTAATTAACTATTCACTCAAGTAGCATTCCAGTAAATAAGACTACTAGTCATCTTATTACTATCTGATGTTATCGTATAACAAGTAAATAAGAATGATTAAGAGTTTATAAACCGAGATAAATTCATAAAGTTATGTCACTTTGATTGTGATGATAAAGAACCAAAGACGGGAAACTCTACTGTTGTTAATAGACAGACACAAAAGAACAAACCCAATGTTTCAATGCCCAAGAAAAAGAGGGAATCTGTTTCTTAATGTGACTATGTTAAAGAATCGAGGTTCATGGACTGAAGCAGTCTGTGGGGAAGAAAACCAACAATGATCTAGCAGAACTGCCATTCCTTCTTTTTAGGAAACTGAGAACCAGTGGTAATATTGAAATGAGAAATAGCTTTCTAAAGAAAGTGAGGATGATGCTTTTTCTGGGTATAGCATGAAACAAAGCCTGGGTTATGCCTGGGTTGCATACATAACACAAACAAAAGCACATTGTTTTTCCTTGGCATTCCTGGAGGATATTGCAATAAATGCAGAAAGAATAGAGGTGATAAACAAAGCTGTACTAGTTTAGGATAGTGCTTTCACTTTTAAAGCAATGACAGTAAATTAATTACCTGGACACAGCAGGAGGATGTTGGGGCACACGACTATCTGGATAATCAGTATCAAATGGGAAGTCTGATTCCTTTCCATTTCCTGAATATTCATTCCATCTGTGGACCATAATATAAATTACCGAAGCATACCATAAACTCAGCTTCTCTACAAAATGTTTAGCAGTAAAAGTTCTTCAGCACTCATAAAAATATAAATCCTTGTACTATATCAAAGTCCCTAGTCAGCCTAGATAATACAACCTTTAGAAAACAAAGCAGACAACATGGGAAAAAAAAAAAGGTAAAAGATATGCATTGACTACAGAAAAATACAGTGAATCCTAGCCATAAAACTGTTAGATCATCTAAACTATTTGTATGTGAAGAGTAATGCAAAGTATTCTACTGAAAAATATGCAACAATTATACAGCAGTCTGAAAACTCCTTCAGTTCTTAAGTATTTGCTTGCCTGTCTTTTTGTCTTTCTTCACTGTTTTCCCTTAGCATGGGAATAACTGCCCTTCAAGAAACTTTCCATATGTAACACCTAACTAAAATGCTGATCTAGGCCTTCTTAACCTACATGTGAAACAATTGCTTACTGAATAAACTGGAGGTCCAGAGAGAACACTTTGGTATAGAAAGCACTTTGGTATAGTTTCCCAACAAGGAATTGCAAATAGACCAAAATATAGCCTACCTCATAGCCTGGTGAAATGTCCTAGAAATCATGGCCCAGTTTCCTAGTATTTCCTTCAATATAATAGTATAGAGCACAGAGGAGTACGTTTCCAAGTTAAACTCAGTATTCCCCCACCTTTGCAAATAACAATGTAAGCCAATAAAATTTTTCAGTGATATTTATATGGGCCTGAAATATTTGATGATGCTGACTATCAGCTAAAGTGTTTGGGAGCTACAGGACAGCTCTTGCACTACTTACATGAAGCAACAAACTATAACAGCTGATGTTAGGGAGCCTAGTTCTTTATACGGCCGTTGGAGAAAGGCAGATGCTTCCAGAGGCACATTCTAATTGACGCACAATTCTAAATGCTGACACCGTTTTATAAACATGACCAGTAGAGGGAAGTATCTCTCTCTGTTTTAAACTCGTGGCCTTGTACCGGGCAGGGGTAGCCTGAGCTCAAGCCGCTGAAAATAGGAACTGTAACGCTAAAGTGAAATAAACTTAAGAAGCTGGAAAATCTTCGGTAGTGTATGCCTGTGCTCTGCAATGAGTCATTGTGGAGACAAGACATTGTTTATATCATTGTAGGTCCACATATGCCATCTTTAAAATGTCACAAAATATCAAAATGAAGATACTTTTTAGAGGGGAAAAAAAAGAAGGTTATAAAGTCAAATAACAAATCTGATGTTGCGTTTTGAGTAGCTCACTCAAACAGCTGCATGACATGCAGAGAAAAAAACCTAAATGCATCTTGCTTGTACATTTCTTTGAACAGGGGAGATGTTGGCAAAGTAGCAGAGGGGAAAGCAAAGCTGTTCCCCAGGCTGGGTCGAAAAAAATATTCATGTGTTCATGTCTCCTCAGCCTGGACATGACATTTGCCTTCCTCAGGTGAGTCGGGCATGTGCTTCTTATTGCAGAGTTCAGTTAGAGGGAGTGAACACTTCACTGTGGTCTGGGTTCAGAGGCGTCAAGGCCTCTCTTCCTTTTCTTGGAACCGCTGCTCCCATACTGGGAACCAGTTAGTTTTCACACTGCAGGGGCATTACAATGTCAGTTCTACCAGACAGCTTTCTGTCTTGTCTATAAGGTGGAGACAGCTCCTTGATAGGCAGATGGGAGTCTACAAACCAGTGCTGATGACAGGAGGTGGTGGAGGCAATCCTTCAGCCTGTTTTCAACATTTCCAGGAGGATCAGAGCGACAGAAAATTTCAGCAGCTGAGATAAAGGAGGGCACTGAAGTATCACTGCAGATATATAGAGCTCATCCCACTGAAAGTTTGTCATTCCAGCGTTTGTATGGTCTTAAGAAAGATGTATGTTGACTTTAATTGCAGCTTTTATCTACCTCCTCTCCCAGCTCTCTGTTCTTGCACCTCCAAACAAAAGGAGAAGTAGCTGGAATTTGACCAGAGTATTATCTTTAACTTGACAAATGTTTTTCCAAGACTCCCAATTGCTATTTTGAAATGACAGCCAAAAAAAGCTATTAACTACAACTCCAGTTTTTCTTTTAATAGTGACTCAGAAGGAATGTTACTGCTTATTGAACATCTATTGAAACCTACTCTGAAGACCCAGCTATGCTTACCCTGGCTTAGTTCTAGTGTGGCATGTGATTTTAGGCTAGAAAATATTTTAATGACTGGAGTTTACAGAGGAAGATTCCTTGTTTGTATACATATAGCAAAATTCCGTGTTTGGCAGTGAGTTTCCAAAGGCAAACACTAATCACCAGGAAGGAATGGTAAAGAATTTTGAATTCTTCCTATACCTTGACTATAAATTAATCCTTTCTCTGTTCCTGAAGACATAACAAATGGCACTATTATAGTAGTGCAGTTGCAACCCATAGCCAATGTTATTTTTAGGATCAAAATGTATATTTCCAGGAAAGATTCCTACATATTACATGGAATCTGCACTGGTGACCTTTCCTTATCGCCATGTAATTGCAACATTATCTTTCTCTGTGAGTCACACATTTTCTTGCATCAAAGGAATGGAGTCTTCTTTTTTTATGCACTTAACTTGAAGGGGAGTGATATTTTAAAATCTCATTCCTACAGGAAAAATTAATTAGCAGCTTTTAGGATTCGGTCAAGTTATGAACTATGTTTTTGGAGCTTCAGTCCTTCAAAAGGGACCAGAAGCAAACTGAGGCTTAAATTGTCACTCACCAAATAGATAATGACACTTTTTCAAGGCTCTGTCATTTGATCACTAGTCCTTGTATTAGTTCTGTTAAGTACTTCTTTGGCCAAGTGTCAGGTTTAGTAAACACTGTAATTTAAGTCTTCCAAGTAGATTATACAGGAATGCGCACCAACTAAGCAGTGTTGGGGAGAATGAGGAGAAAAAAAACTTCACAGTGTTGGATTTCAGCTGCATATTACTATCACTAACACTGTCTTTGTTCTGTAGATGAGGGATATTTACACAGACTGTATCTGAAAACTGGGTTGTGATGAACAGCTAGATCTAACTGTTCCATTTATTTTGATCAAATGTATGCTTTTCCAACCTAAGAGTTGGTTTGCAGCAGTTTCAAATGCTTTTTTATTTATGTAGAGATTTACTAGGTCACAAAGGAAATCATGTCTTAGGGAAAAGAACCATCGGAGAAGATAGGAGATCAGTTGATAAGAGCTTCTGAAGTGGTCCTATCTATGTTTTGAAGAGAAATGAGACGGCCTACCTTGGAGTAACTCCATTCTTCTGCTTGTGACTCAAACAAAGCATTTTCAAAAACATGGGCAGATTACAGGAGTACTAGCATTGCACCTACAGGAGGTACAGCGAAATTAGCACGTGTATCTGCACAAAGAGGAATGCCATTGTTCAGGACACCATAGAAAAAAGTATAGATCATTTAAGTAGTTAGGGATAATTGGCAGCAAAAGTGTTCTGAGCCACTGGCATTTGTTTGCCTCTGTACAGTCATGGTCCAAAATTTTATTGCCAGTGCAAATAGGAGCACTATACAAAATGATCTCTCCCTGCTGTGTGTCTGCACAGCATGCACACCTTTGTCATGGACAAGGATTTTAGTCATCAAACCAAACTTCAAACAGCCTGCAGTCTTCCTGCCCTTAAGAAATCTCTCTCTTAGGAAGAAAAAGCCATCACCCAATCACCCCACCAAATTCAACCAGATACATTTATATAGCACAAATTTCTCCAAAGTCTGTAACAAAAAATATTTTACTATTAAAAAACTTTAGACTGATGCAAATCTTCCATTCTTGCTTGAGACTCTACATAATATATTCTGTATTGTATAGAAGGAGCATTTTTGGTAAAGGAAAATACGGTCTGGATAATAGCTTTTGTTCTTTTAGTCCATGCCAAATGTGAAACCATAAGTCATATCCCAGCTGGTTTCTGTAGAGGTGAAATGTCAGAAATTTTCTTCATGAGAAGTTCTGTGACAGCGCAGCTGGTGTGTGTCATCACCGAGAAGCTTAACTTTACACAAGTGAACTTATCAGAAGAGAAGGGAGAGAAATGTCTTTCATCTGAAGCAAACTTCATGCTAAGAAAAAGCTTATTGATTCTGAAGACACTGTATCAAACATTATTATTTTCTCTTGAGTTCTTTTAAAATTTCTCTACTGTGAAGGTTACTGGACAATTACTAGACAGCTCAGTATTATTACACATATTCCCTAAAGATTGCTCACTAAGTGCTATTTTTTTTCCTGAGACCCATAGCTTATCCTTCATTGAACTACTTTGGAGAAGTACATTGTTCCAAAGCTGTGTTTCAGTTTTGAATTGGAAGTAGTGAACCTGCTCTTTTGGGGTAGAACTGAGGCATTCACATGCAGGAAGAAAGAGGAAGCTGAGCTGGTCTGCAGCCCTGACACTGTGTTCTCTGGGACAGGTTTCCACAGCAAAGAAAGAGATCAGTCTAATTCTGGAAGCTGAATCAAATTCTGGAAGCTGAATCAAATTCTGGAAGTTGGATCAGACAGCAGCATGACCAGGGTAAAGCACAATGTTACATCCCTTACTGCAGTACTTAGAGATTGCTACAAGTTTTAATAACTTGGTGTTTTCTGAATCTTACACATTCTGGACCAAAAAAAAAAAAACTAAACCACTAAACTAAAAAATCAAAAGGGAAAAAAAAAATCCCAAACAAAAAACAGGAGACTACAAGAAGCCATGTTTCAGATCTTTTCCAGGGTCTGGGAATCAGTCCAAAAGCCTTAAAATCTGCTCTGTTACATCCTATAACAAGGAGAAAGAACTTATATTAGACCTTCATTCAGTAATCAGGAGATTTCTACAATAGGTGCCTATGCTATAACTAACTGCTCATCTTTGAAATGAAAGATAATGTTTGTACTTTACCTTTGTTGTAAGTGCACTCCATGTAATTTCTTTCATCTACATTTGTAACAGAAGAGGACAAGTGGCATTGCAGACTTCGATTTAGTTCTACCTTTGCAAACACTTAACTGAAGATGAGCTCATAGGGTTTGGCCAGGCCACTGGAAGCAGATACAGTATTTTTCAGTCTTAGTCACTCTGGGATACTTGTGTCCGTGACAGGCATTGACAGCCAGCAGGGTGGAGAAAGTTCAGTCTAAGTTACAGCTTATGCTATTTCTCTGACATGTAGCACTCCCCTCTCTGGCATTTCATACATGCATATTCATTGCTACCTGAGTCTTCAGTTCTTTCCTAAGCCTAGATTTTAAGAATTCAGCCCTGGTAAGTTTGGAAATGTCAGACTGCATAAATTCATTTGTGTGTCTGAAGATGGAAACAATGCCCTTGTGGCAAGAAGCTGTCCTGCCCTAGACCACACATTGCTGTTGACTTATTTGTGTTAGCATTAATGGTGGTGCTGTGGCCATGTGGTGAGCTGGACCCGATCACTTATCTGGTCAAAAAGGACCCAGAGAGGAGAGCGAGGTGATTCACAAGCTCTTAAGCCAGGCACTGCTACAGCTGGGGTGAAGAGGAGCAGAAACACAAAACAGAAGAGGGAGAGAATAGATGACCCTTTCAGTTGCCTTATGCACATTGACTGGCTTAGATTGATCATGAACCTACATCCTAAGTCTTCACATGTGTGTCTGTATGGCAGCTCTGAACTGAGTTAATCTTTTCTCTGAAAACTCCTGCTAAATTATAACACAAGACACTTCCAGTGAATAAAAGGAAGGTCTGTCCTTATTCACCTCAATAGACCTATTTGCAAAGAAGATACTGTAAAGCTTTGCAATTTCTTTACCCCAGTATAGGCAAATCCTTGACAGTGATGTCTTAATGTCAATTGCAGCAACAAGAAAACCTTCCAAAACACTGCAGTTATTTTCATAAATGACCACATCATAATCTCCTTCTTAATGCTAGGACACCCAGTGACTAAGTCCAAACATGACATGGGGATTAGAAGTAAGGACATAATTTTGTTGCCAAGAGGATAAAGCTATTGCTGAATATCCAGATACAACAATTCCTCTTAATCATATGTATGTTCCATATACTCAGCCTTTTTCAGGACTTGAAGAAAAGCATGGTCTTTTTCAAAAGCACCTTGTTTAATTTAGCATGGCAGTACCAACTCCTCTGGAATAGTTGAGGTGAGATCAGTTCATTCCACTGCAAGGCATACTTAGCCTTTGAATCAGTTCAGCATAATAGCATGTATTGAATTGCTACTAAAAGCCACTTACAGCATTTAATGCTTTTCACCTAAATTCACTAAAATGTTTTTTAAAAGGTAGAATTACATAGAGATATGTCAAAGACTTCATTATAAAATGAGCAAAACTGTAAAATTAATGCTTTACACAAGTCTGTGTGTCACTTGGAATAAATTAATGTCTTGTCAAGGTGCTGAGATTCTATTTTGGTTTCAGCCTACATTTATTTCAAGGTATACATTGCCTTACACTAGATGTGTGCCTTCGTTGCAATTATTCATACTTTACATACACAGTAGTGCCAAAGCCATTTATAGTTTCACAGGCATTGTCAAAATGCATTGCTCTTTAATTACTGATGTTTCTAGTGAAATTATTCAGTTACCACATTAGTTTGAGAAAAAAAGTTCATTATTTGGCAGAAAATAGGAGAGATCTTTTATCACTGCTGGAGCTGTCAAGCTCTGCCATAAGCCTTCACTGTAATCCACCCTAATTTTGGGCAAAGACTGTTAGGAGAAAGGGACAATAGTTGCCAGGTTTTCCAATGCCATAGAATCCCTTTTCTCTACGTTTAATTTCCTTTTTCTGCCAAAGCATATCCCAGTTTTTAAAAAGTTATTGCTTCCTTCGGGAAGAATGTAACCTGTGAGACATCGTTGCACATTCCTCAGATTTATTGAATGCAGAGAAATAAGGAATGGAAGTGTTTCCTTTTGTGAGCACTGGGTTTGTAGACTGAAATAGGCCTTGCCATGGCACATTGTTAATCTACTAATCCCATATTCAAGCACAAAGTAAAGACTGTTTGATCTCTGGTAAACTCAGTTAGGAAAATCTGTTCCTCTGTAATCATGAGTTGTTTCACTTGTTCTAACATTCCACTTGATGTTTCAGAGATGTGGGAGCACTTCAGACTGGCATCTGAGACTGGGTTTAGGGTTTAGAGTGACTAGTTCTATTTGGCTTGTAAAACTATTCTTGAGATGCTCCCTTACCCTATGCTACCAATATCCACTCTTATAGTATTATTTCCTCTCTAGTTTATCAGTATGAGCAATACTTTTTTCATGGGTTTCAAGGCACTTTCTTATCCATTTGCAACACAGTAATATCTAGAGATGTGCCAAATCAGACTGTAATCCTTGGTTTATAGTAAAATAGCAACTAATCCTTTCCAATAGGCAAATAATACCACATGCAGAAATAGGTAGATAACTAAATTTACATCGGGAATACAAGTGTCTGAAAAAGAAATGTGATACATAACTATGTTTTAAAAAATCTAAACTGAGCATGGCATAGTTAAGTGTTGCACTTTTTTTTCTAGGATATTTGAGCAACAATGCTCCCATCTACACAATTCTCTGTCCACAGGAGATTGTTCTCACCCACTTATTTTATGTACTTTTTCTTCTATCCACTTGATCTGTCTTCAGCAATGCCTGCCTCAGATGCAATTCAAATTCAAATGGGTCTTACCCTCTGGATTGGATATTGTCTTTAAATCTGTGAAAAATTATCTCCCAATTTCTCTTATGTCTTTTTCTCCTCAGAAAAAGATCTCCTCATCCTGCTGTGTGCACTCCTTCACTCTGACTTCTTTTCTTCTACTTCCACCTTGCCCTTCATTTGAACATGTCTTTTCACCACAGAGGTAGGACTTGGGATTATCTACACAGCTGAGCAGAGAAGGGAGTTTGTTCTGCCCATGCTCTTAGCTGACTAAATAAAATCCAGTTCTGTCAAAGCCACACATTGTTTTCATTCAGCCTTTGGCCTGCTCTAATTATCTCAGCAGCTCTGCAAGGTTCACTACCTGGGCACAGCTGTGGCCTTCTCAAAGCTTCAAGTAACATAGGGGAAACACAAATTTTTATTCCTTAAGAATATAAGGCAGGGGTCATCCATAGAAAGGATGACATTCCACACTAAACAATATTTGTCCTACATGTAGAATGTCACTTGTCCCACATGTTACAGCCACCACAGCATCAGCCCTCATTCCCAGGGCTCTGGCACTTTCAGATTAATCTGGAAAGTGATTGCCATAGATTACTCATAGCAACTGATTGTCTCAAACAGCTTACTTAGTGCTCTTTGTGGGGATACTGCTGCTTCCTAATGTGACTCCACACCCTCCCTGGGCAGCCTGTGTCAGGGCTCTCTAATCCTCACAGTAAAATAGTTTTTTTTCTTATGTTTAAATGGAGCTTTTTGTGTTCCAGTTTATGTCCATTACCTGTTGTCCTGTCACTGAACATTGCAGAAAAAAAGTGATGCCCCAACCTCTTGATCTCCACAATTTAGATATTTGTGAATATTACTGATCCCCTTTCATTCTCCTCTAGACTAAACTGATGATAGAGTTCATATCTACCCACACCACAGCCTCCAAGCTTCAAAGCCAAACTTCAGATTTATACTACAGTGGAAGAAGGGTTAAAGTGTTGAGGTTTAATCTTGCAAAGACACTTTTACAATGCAAGGTAAACTGCAGTTTCATATACTACTGTGACAGGAGAGCAACTAGATCATGTTCAGTCTGTGTTGTGCCATAATCTGGTAGAAGTCCTATGCTGAGCCATGATTCTGCAGCAGCGCAGCAGCAGCAGCTACAGCCGAGAGTTAAAGCAATGCCAACAACATCTTACTTCCTTTATCCACATTGCTGCTCTTTAACAAATCTGATGAATCTCTCTCGATATCTCTCTAACTGACTGGAGAAATGTCACCCAGTTATTGATGCTGAAAGCTGGTCAAAGTCCACTGGTTTCAAGAGTACAGTACTGGTTTCTAAGTACAGAACTTAGATCATGAAATTCATATTCACATTTTGGCTCATAGGTTTTTGTCAAGGTATTGCTTTCACTAACCCCTTAAGGAAGCTGATGTACATAGTGCAGGTGTTTTTAAAATAACTAGATACAAAACAAGGCAATTTAAACACATAGGCCTTTTGTAACAGTTTCATCAAAGAAAGATATACATTTAATGGTATCAGTGACTCAAAAATTGAGTAAAACAATACAAATAAAAATTTCAGCTAATGGCACTGCTGTGAGATTGAAGAAAAAATTTCTTATATGAACCATGTGGTTTTTTGAAGTAACGTGTTAAGTCCCTCTGTTAACTGTTAGATTTTTTTATCTCTCTTTTATTTTGCTAGGTAAGAGTATATTACATTTTATCTCTAGGTTTTAAAACCCCAAAATATTTTTGGTGAGAATTTATAAAAAACTGACACTGACAATTCACATTCTGACTTCTCTTCACCCACATTCATCCAAGAATTCAGCCTTCTGGACATACTCCCCTGCTCTCCCACAGCATGCCAGGAGAAATCAAAGGAACTGAGAGGCAGATGTGTAGCTACTGACTCCCGTAACATCGCATTGTCTTTAGAATTTGGTTATTAAGCAGGAGTTTTTGAACAAGGATTTAACACCAACTGTGAAATTCTGGTTTGGGTTGGGTTGAATTGAGCTGAGTTGCGTTGTTTTACCTTTATTTCTTACAGTTCTTCCTGTTCTGTGTCTTATGCTCAGGAATGTCAGAAAATATATTGTCAGGCAAATACCTTTGAGGAACATCACAAGATTCAAAATGAGAAAAAGCCTCCCATGAAAAGACACCTCTTATTACTCTGCACACTTCTACGTGATGTATAGCATTAAATGAATTGAACATTTCATTTTTTAGATGTCAGCAGTACACTCTGCATGTCTGCTCTTTAGGACAACATTTCCAGAACCTGTTTCTCTAGCCACCTGGTTCTTGCATTTGCTTAGGGAAAACTATTTACCTTCAATTAGCCTTCTACACTCGCTCTTTTCTTCAAAAGGTGAAAAACACACTAAAATGATACCCTTAAGGATATATGTTTTCCAAAATCATGTAGCATTGCTTTGTTCCTTTTGAACAAGTAAGAAACTGACTTATCTAGGATATCACAGAGAATGGATAAGCAATTAGCTTGAATTGGAGTAATTAATTAGAAAGTAAGACAAAAAATTATGGGGAAAAAAAGTTTTCTTTTCAAACGGAGAAATGTTTTTACAGCTTTTCATTTCAGCCTTCTTATCTCCAAATACTGGACATAAAGTCATATCTTGCTAACAAAAATACTAATGCTAGCAAATAATTTCAAAGTTTTATGCCACATTCCACACCTGATATGGCAAGATTGCAAGAGGTCATATCCCCCTTCCTTTACTCCCGCCGCAGGCATGTTGCCTTACCTCCCTTCACCCAAAAGACTGACATGGAGACTTATTTAGGCTCCCAAGGAGAGCGAGTAAACCAGTTCTGCACCCAAACCAGATTGTCAGCCTCTGTCTGTGTTGATGAAAATTCTCCAGCTGTGGAAATTCTCCATCTGAAAAGTACTTTTAGGAGAGTTTCCTGTCTGTCTCAAGAAGTCAGTTGTATGGTGCATCTGGCTAGTGAAATAATGAACCATCTATCTCCTCCCTACCATCCTTATTTCTGACCTTCTTTTCTTTCCTTTCCTAAATCGTCTTAAACCCAGAACTGGCAAACAGCGTTTTTTAACCACTCTACCTGTAGGTAGGAGGTGCTCGTATTCATGGCCACTCACAATGACTTTCTTCCACTTCAGTGTATTCAGACATTAAGTTCCCAGACAAGAATTTCTTTAGATGCTGCTGTCTGGATTTCCAACTCTCATTTCTCCTGAGGGTAATCAGCATTAGCAGTCATAACACAAGTCATCTAAGAATAGCACACATATAAAGTATTATACTGCATGACAGCTGTGTGGCTTTGTTTTTTGACTCATGATGTTAGAAAAAGAGCATTCTGTAATCAAGAAAGAAAAACATAAGCCCTAGACAGCTCTCAAACTGCTCTCCTCTCAAGGGTTAGTGTGTGGTATATGAAAAAGAGAAACTCAGTTTACAAAAAGCATGCACAAACAATTGCAAGGAAGTCTCTGTTACTTGGAGCTTCTTAGTAATGTGATATGTGTTTTTAATAGGACATGACTGAACATAAAGAAGGGCAATTTAATCACAGTTGCTGTACAGATTTCTCTCACGACTCTGGAAAGTTACATAGTGCCTATTTTCTTCTGAAACAGAAACATCTGATGCAGAGAGCGGATCAAATAAACTATAGCTTTCTACATGTAAGTTTTGGAAAGCCATGGAATGCAAGGAACTACCACCTTATTTGCAGAAGTAGTGTGTTATAACTTTCATTCCTTCTAGTTCTGAATTCTGATGAAAACCACAAACCAAGTCTGGGCAAAATTAAGAGTCAGCATGGGGCTTCTTCAGTGACACTTTTTCTTCCCCATCTAGATGATATTTGAGGAGCTTTTCTTAGTCTTTCTTTCATACTGAAACCCAGTCAAAATTTCAGTTCAGACTGGTCAGCCAGTCAGCCTGATGTTCTGGACACATCTGCCATTCACAGTCACGTTATTTCCATGAGGCTTGTGTAGTGAAAACTAAACTGTCTGGAAGTAACACAGGAATGCTCTGTCCATGATGAGAAGTTCATGAGTGATTAAACCAATGGCAATATGAATATCCTGCAGCCAGGAACTCAGTCAACATAACCATAACCCAACAATACAAATATTGGAGCTACTGCTTGTACAGGACACAGGAGAGCAGAGTGATATTTGTGAGATGGAGGATATTGGCTAGAAATATAGCTATATCAGTAATGAATGAAGGCAAAAAAACCCTCCTATAGGATCTGAGTAATAAAACAGAGGCCCCTTACTGCAGGATAGTACTACTTGGCAGGAAAGCTGTGACCATGTTACTTACTTTTTCTGTGACTGCCTGTCCTCATATTTATGACTGATGCACTGTACCTGAGCATACCTTCTAAGATGAAAGAGAGGAAGTTAATTACATGATTTTTCTTTTATAAATTAAGAATGAAAAATGCTGTGTTGGAACAGAATAATTTAAAATTTCTAATCTAATCCTCAAGGTACTAGGAATGAACATCTCCATCAGGAATATGAAGAGACCAAGGACTGAGGCCAAAGCAGAAGCAGACAGACATCTGGTTATGGCTTTATTCTGACTTGTCACAGTGTGTTTACTCACAACATGTCAGGAAACTTAAAATGTAAATAAATACACCAACCTGTAGCAACAATACAATGTACAGTCTTGATAGAGAAAGATATATTCTCCATCGAAACCTAAAGTTTTTATAGTTAAAGGGCACCTAGTAATGAAATCTTTATTTATAAAGAAGTAACATCAGCCCTTACAGGAAAAATAGCATAAATTGCAACATATGTTCTGTATCCTCTTCCTCTACCCATAGAAAAGTTAGATATCTAGTATAGGCTTGCTTTATAGGCTTCTGCACCCGCTTGTTGACATAAACATGTGGGATACCCTGTTCTCTGAACATGTATTTTAGGGTGAAGTAAACTGCCTTCTGGAGATGTCTATCTCACACTGAACTAAAGATTGGGCATTTGACCAGACACTAACTTTACTAACATTTGACCAGATGCTGACTTTGACCAGATAACTGACTTTAAGATGGTTGTGGTTAGATGAGATAAACTCCATTCTAAGTATGCATAAATTCCAGGGAAGTGTAAGAATTTTAAAATTCTGATATATCTTGGTTTGTAGTTCCATATTATGTTTGTTGAATCCCATACTCCTATCTCTAAGAAACAGATACTTTCATTCATACTGTGTGAGACACGGAGAATTTGTTCTGTATTTATGCTGTTCTATAGACATAAAAAATGGCAAAAAAATAAAACAATTATTTTAAACGCAATGTACTGTAGTGCTTTAACACTGAAGATTTCACATAATTTCTAATAATTTAAAGCATTAGCTGTATTGTTCAGTGAAAGCCCAGGTCTACAACAGCAGCAGTAGCTTACTTTGTAGTCTTCCTGGTGAATTTTATAGCAGCCCTTCTCTAGACTGTGGAAACACTCTGGTGACTAACTGTCAGAACAGTTATAACCAACAACAATGCACCATTCAAAGATTCAAGACTGGGTTGTGTTGCAAGCTAAATCACAAATATTAAATTTTCTTTTCAGTAGAAAAGTAGGTTAGCAATTGAGAGATATGGCATAACTATGTCCCATCCTCATAGTGCAGGACAGGAGGTAGCACTCTGCTTCCAGTCCTCCAGAAGCACAGCATTAGCCAGAGAATCAGGATCAGGAGCCCAGATTTCAAATGCTTGTGGGCAGGGGTGGGGGGCAGGGGGGACAACACACGACACATATTACTGCAAAGATCAGGGACAGTTTAAATTAGGAAATGCATGATTTGTTAGTGCATAAATGTATTCTTCAGGTAGGAACAGAAGCACTGGGGTTTTTTACTAGAAATTAGTATTTTGTCATACAGCAAAGCAAGAGCAGTTGAAACAAATAAACAAACAACACTTTAAAATGCATGTGCTACATGCTACATTTGTGTGCTACATACCAGGTTCATTCATGTATCAGGAATTACAAATGCAGTAACTAACTAATGTCCAGATCAGTTAATTGCAGAATGCTGATACAACTCTGTAATATGTTCTTTCCCACCTTATGTTACAGTTAGAGGTGACTGTCTGTGGGAGTTGCAACTCATTAAATGCATTTTTAGCTTATCTGAATATTATCTTCAAAATAAACTCCATATTAAGAAAACCTTGCTTACATACAGATATGAAAAATGAGCATGTCTTTTTGGTTTTAATAAGTGCAGATTGTTGTCTGCAAGAACAACCCCGGTTTTGTCATGCAGATGCATTTCAGAACTTAGTTGGTAAAGATTAAACTCTTCATCTATTCTGTTTTGAGTTGATTGCTTAGATTTAAAGTCATGGGGTTTTTATCTCTAGTTGTCTGTGTTTTCTATGTGAAAAGGGCACTTCTATCCTGGTGATGAGCGATGATAAAAACAAAGGCAACAGTTAGAAACCTACTGCTGCATTATATGCATAACAAACATGGAAATTTTGTAAGATTTGTATACATGTCATCTTGACACCTACCGTGTGTAGATCAGCTCATGCGGAGCTACACATATCTATTAAGACCAGAAGGTGGCATTAAAGACTGTCAAATGTTTGCAAGAGAAAAGCCTGCAAGCACACAGTTGAAAACCTGTATTTTTTGCTAACAGATAAAATAATGCAAGCTTGGGGAGACACTGCCCCTTTTTTAGTCTTAGGAATTTGGGTTCGGCAGCTTTCTAGAAATCTCTCCAGACACAGGACAATAAAGTATTACGACTCACACATCCCAGACAAATTATTTTTAACAAATCATTAGGAATAAATCAGCTTGTTTGGGTTTAGTAAATGAATAGTAATATCAGTAAACATAAATCCAGAAGAGTTCAGTTAGTCATTTTGGCAAGCATAACGACGTATACATTATCTATGCACATTATGTTTAACTGGTGCTGTCCACCTTGGCTCTCAGTCACCTAATCTGGGTTTTATCACTCCTCAGATGGATTTTCTTCTCTGTCTCACTCCTCAGTAGTACTGAAGGGCAAAGTGCTTTCTCTGTAGTAGCACCTAGTCAACCTAACCTTGCTTATGATGGGCAATAGTAGAAGCAAAATTAATGCACTGGGTTTGTGGAAAGCAGTGAGGATCTTCCTCATGTTGCCAAAGTTCAGAGAACTGAGAAGGAAAACAAAAGCATGTGGGATGATGAGTACTGATGGAATGAATTTCTTACACATGCCACAGAGTGAAGACAGAGGTGAAGAGGAAGCTTTGCTGATGCTTTGTTCAAGGTGTTTATACTGCCAACTTCCCTTCTCTAGCAGACCAGATGATCTTCTACTAGCCATCAGAGGTTTTCAAATATGTTCAGCAAACTAGTTAAACTATTGTTTAAGTTCCTTCTCTGATTCTTCTCTGAGGTACAGTAATCTACCCATTTCCTCAGCATCACGCCACCTGTCGCAATGAATCTTAAATATGCCTTTATGGATGAAGCTTCCTTCTCATCTTCATAATCTTATGTACACTTGTGTTGTCACCTCACTAAAATATAATGTATATTACTTTTAACCTGCATCTGGTGTATCAACTTAAATAATCTAGTTTTAGTTTCTTGTTTATTCTCCTCTACTTCCTCTTTTGGCCGTTGAGGACTTCAAAGATACAGAGTTTGCTTCTTCCTTCTTTACACAAATTCAGAAGATAAATAACTTAATTAATCTATGACAATTCTGAAGCATTATCCACCTCATTATACTTTCTCTGAAGTTCAAATCTTATTTCCTCTCCTTATATTTACCCCATGTCTCCATGCTGTGTTCATCTGCTGCCTAATTTACGATCCTGGATTTTTAGGATTATAATAACATTGCTTCTTAAAACTTAAATGGAAAGCTGGGTGGGTATAAGTTTTAAAGCGTATATTTAAGTTTTACAGTTTCCAAGTGTATTTTATTTTCATTCTCAGGGGATTCTTACTAACTAAAGAATTGACAAACAAAACAAATTTCTGGAGTATGTTTTTCACTCTGTTTTGTGGCTTTTGAAGACCGAGTCACGCTGGAGGATAACTTACTGACAGAAATACTGGCTGCCTACCTGCTCCTTTTTCTAAGTTTATCCTTTTACTTCCAGCTATTCTTTGTACCACACTAATTATTCTACCTTTTTTTATATTAGCAACATTTAGATATTTTGGGTTGTCCTGTCCTACTCTAGCTCATTCCTTAGCCAAAGTATTCAGATTTCTTCTAGTGTTCCACCATAAAACACCTCTCTTCATCATTTTCATATTGTTCTTCTGAACAATCTTCAGCCGTTCAGTATCTTTCTAGTTAAGTGGTGTTCACGAATCAAGCCTCCTAATTCTAGGATTTTGTGGCATTAACTGCATAGTTACTTAGGGCAGTGTATTTTGCCTGCTCTGACTCATGTGCATCCATGTTAAGAGCTGAAATGCAAGGATTAGAGAGAGCTGCAGCCTGTCACGAAGGAAGAAAAGGGCCATCTGCATTCCATTCTTCATCAGGCATGTGGAGAAAGCTCGTTCAGGCAAGTACCTGCTTACCCTGCGTTAGGCACCACACTTGCGTGTCAGTTATTAAGCATATCATCAGATAATAATATATGGCAAAGCATGCTTTCTTGCAAGTATTTCAGAATAAGCATGAAATTATGAGATAGTGAAATATAATATTGGCTATGAAGTAATTATTTGGAAGCCTTTCAAGAAAAACTGAAGGAGTGGTATTGTCAATTTTAGTGGTAAAAGTCTAAGTTTGCTGATATGGTCTAAAAGAAACATTCCTTTCAGCTCCTTTATAACAGGTCTCTTGGATTAACAACTTTCTCCAACTGTATTGTAATTTTCTGGAATCACTTGTCAGCAATAATGCAACTCATTGACTTTACTGGATGTTTTTTGAGTTCTCCCTAGATTTCACAAATTGCTTAGAAGTATCATCAATAAGGAACAAATATTTTCCTCATTTGCAGTATACACCAATCTAAAAGCATATTTCTTTGCATACATGAAGTTGTCCGTCTGAGATCAGATACAAATGTGTGGATGCGAAAGATAAATCACTTATGATGGCCAACATCAAGGGAAGAAAAATAGGCTGAGATACTGTGGCTCTTGGCCTTGGCTAGTAACCAGGTGCCCATGACGCTCCTCTGTCTCTCCCCCTCCATCAACAGTGCAGGAGAGAAAACATGATGAAAAACTTGTGGGCTGAGATAAGGGCAGGAAGATTACAGAGCAATTACTGTTATGGTCAAAACAGACTCAATTTGGGGAAGTTAATCTAGTTTAATGCCATTTAGAAAGAGTCAGATAGTGAGAAATGGGAAGAGACTTAAAAACCACCTTTCCCACCAGCCTCCCCTTCTTCCCAACGTCACTCCTGCAAGTGGCACATGGAGACAGGGAAGGGAGATTGTGATCAGTGTGTGACACTGTCTCTGATGCTCCTTTCTCTCTTTGCTCTCGTCCTGCTCCAGCGTGAGGTCTCTCCGAGGGGCTGCACTCCTTCACAGACTGATCCAATGTGGATCTTTTCCACAGAGTACTGTCTTTCAAGAACAAACTGCTCCAGCGTGGCCATCTCAGGGGGTCACAAGTCCTGACAGCAAAACTGCTCCAGCTCAGACTTCCCACAGGGTCACAGCCTCCTTTGGGCATCCACCTGCTGTGGTGTGGAATCCTCTGCAGGCTGCAGGTGGATCTCTGCTCTTCTGTGGCCTCCATGGCTGCAGGGGCAGGGCCTCACCATGGGCTGCAGCACAGGCTACAATGGAACCTCTGCTCTGGAACTGGAGCACCTCTTCCCCTCCTTCCTCACTGACCTTGATGTCTGAGGGGTTGCTGCTCTCACATATTCTCACTTCTCTCTTCTGGCTGCTGTTGTGTAGCAGTTTTTTTCTCCTTAGACACGTTATCCAATAAGGGGCTACCACTATTGCTGTTTGGCTCAGCCTTGCCCAGTAGCAAATCCATCTCGGAGCTGATCAGAATTGGCTCTATCAGACACAGGGGAAACTTCTGGTGTCTTCTCCCAGAAGCCATCCCTGCAAAACCCAGGCTACCAAAACTTTGTCATATAAATCCAATAGAGCTTCTAAAAGTTTTTTTCTCTGAAAACACCATGATGAATTCTAACAATGCAGTCAAGTGTGCAGGGGGCAGGAGACAGGGAGATGTGCAGGGAGATATTCTGTTATTTCTCTGAACTTCAACAGATGAAATTAGCCATCTAGTCTAAACTACTCATTAAGTTCACGTCTGCAGTTAACAGAAGCTTATATCTCTATAAAGCTATTTATCCTAAGATAAACATTTAGATTAGTAGGATAGCTCTTTGCAGCTGGTCTATATCTCTGTTGACTTTTGAACACTTAGTTTAGACCAAGAACTTGACCTCTAGACAGACAAATGCAAGTAATTTGAATACCATCTGTAAATATTTGAGTCTTTTTAATTTTAAAAGAATATAAATAGAAAATATCTTTTCATTCTACTACAAAGAACAGAAACAGAGTAAAGGTGGAGGCTGATAGTCTAAGAAATAACCACTTAATTATTCAGAAAGGTAAAATCATCTTCTTTGAGATTAACTCATTTAAGTAGATTAATTTAATCAGTATTACTGAAACAAGTAGGAGCTCCAATTATGTGATAGAAATTTGTACTGTTGAGACCGATACAAAAAAACCCCTGAGATCCCTGCAGACAAACCAAAAGCCATGGGAAATCAGGGTAGAGAGGGAGGAATTAGCAGGGCAAGAAAAAAAAAAAAAGATCGTCAAGAAGACTAAGAAATTAATGTTGCATTCTGAGCATGACGTTATAAATCAGTGTATATCTTGCAGAAACAGGTCTACATTTCATTTGCAGTGTTTATGCTTTGAAACAACCACATTAAACATTACATGAACCTTTCACTAGATGAATCACTTCTGTTCAGTGTTTGTTGATGTGATAATTTTATCTTGAAAATGAAGTGGTGGCACCCTATTACAAGATGAACTAAGACATCAAGAGCCACACTCAGAGGAGAAAGGTTGAAACATGGATCATACAGCAGTCCTGGTTTCTACTGAGATAGAGTTAATTTTCTTCTTAGTAGCTGGTGCAGGGCTGTGTCTTGGATTTAGGTTAATAATGCACTGATATTTTACTTTTTACTAAATAGTGTTTATCAAAAGTCAAGGAATTTTCAGTTTCCCAGACTCTGCCAGCAAGCAGGTGCACAAGAAGCTAGGAGGGAGTATGGCCAGGACAGCTGACCCCAACTAGCCAAAGGGCTATTCCGTACCATAGGATGCCATGCCCAGTATAGAAACTGGGAGGAGTTAGTGGAGACCAGTGGATCACTGCTCAAGGCCTAGCTGGGCATTGGTGAACAAATGGTGAGCAATTGCATTGTGTGCTACTTGTTTTTTCTTGGGTTTCATTTCTCTCTCTTTTCTGTTTATCTTCCTTTTCATTACTGTTCTTGTTGTTGTAATCATGATAACAATCATATTTTAAAAATTTAAATTATGAAACTTTCTTTTCTCAGTCCATGAGTTTTACTTTTCTTAATTCTCCTTCCCATCCCACTGTGAAGGGAGGGGAGGAATGAGCAAGTAGCTGTGTGGTGCTTAGCTGCCAGCTGGTGTTAAACCACAACAACAGCACATTAATTTCTAGGGGTGAAAAAATGTGATAGAGTTGGAAGTGCAAATAATTGTTTGTAACAATGCTGTTGATATACATCCACTTGCTTTTTTCCAGACCTTGATATTTGACTCTCTCAAATTTGCACATCCTGAGGGAAAAGAATACTTTTTCTTGGAACCGAGAGACTTTCTCAGACATTTCAAGGATGCTGGGATGAACCCTCTTGGTATCTGTGAAGCATGCTAGTATTTTTCTGGGCTATATATAAATGCAAGAGTCTAATTCCAGTGCAATGATGAATAGCTTATATCATCTGGCATTTTTAGGACAGTTATGTCAGCAACTTCGTCTGCTAAGATGTACAAAATAATCTCATATTTTTGGAAAGTCCTTTAAATAAAGCCCCAATCCCTACAGTAGCATTAAATAAAGCTTTGCATTGGGTTGAGAGATCCAATAGAATTGGTGTGATAGTGTCTGTTAATCATTTTCCTGAACATTTCAATCCTGCTACAAATATTGCTGATCTCCATCTGTCTGTCATGAAAGCAGGTTTTAGAAGAGATATCCATCTGCTAGTCACCTGTATGTCTGCTCCCTTTGAACAAACATGCAGAACGTTACTGCTGAAGGATCAGGCAAAGGAACTTTTGCCTTTGTAACACTAACAATCTTAGGAAAGAGGCCTTTAAACCATCCTTTTTAGTTGTTAAAGATATCTAAGTTGGTATCAATATTTTCTTCCTGGTACTCTACCATGACAAGCATTCTTTTGAATAATTAATGTCATTCATGTATCACCTTACTGATTGCATATTTTGGCTATTGAACATTCAATAGTAAGTACATGTAAGAAGAAATTGCAGATAATTGCACACTCTGAGACTGGTTATCTGGAGTTCAGGCAAGATCAAAATATACACATCCCATGAGACGATCTTCCTTGGCCAAAAGAAGGAAGGTTCCTCATTTCACATGGGCTTCACAGATTAATTTTGCAAGTGAAATACTGTTGTGTTTTCAAGATGATTAAGGAGAAAAACAATACACATTTCTAATCGTTTCCAGAAGAGTTTATAACCACATCATGTAAGTCTCCTATTTTGCATTATACAAGATCACAGAAACTGTTTCTTTGGGAAGTAGGGCATCCTTCTGTCTGCTCATATCAGAGGTGTTTTGGGAGTTGGGAGAAGCATGGCAAACCCTGGTGGCATCTTTGTCTGTGTGTGGAGTGAGAGGACAATGTGCAACTGTGCCTGCTCACAGCTCTGGTCCCTTGGTTGTCCAGACCAGATATCTGGACAAAACATTCTGCCATCTGTCCAGACAGACCTGTTTTTAGGAGGTTTTTTGAGACTGTGTTTATACACAGACTTGTATCTGGATGCTATTTAGATGTGGCAGAATTACATGGTCAAATAAATATATTTCTTTAAAGCCTTAAAGAATTTATATAGATAAGAGTAGTATCTAAAAATAATTGCTTCTGCAATGTCTTGGGGTTTGATTTTTACAGAACTGAGAAAAAATCATAAACAATCAGGTAAAAATCCTTAAAACCCAAGAATTACGCTTCCTTTCCCCTAGAAACTTTCTGAGAAATAAGAAAATACAAAATTAGGATACCATTAAATTCCAGAAATTATGATGAAAGTGTAAATTAATCAAGTTTCAACAGGGAAACAAAATCCATTATATGAAGATCTGAAGTGATGCACTGATGTAATAAGTGCATCTTAATTTGCACAACAATGAATGATCTTCATTTCTTTTCAACTGCTTCTTTCTCCAGGCACTCCAATGAATGTTAGCTGGTGCTCTGTTTTACAGGCATTACTTGTGCTCTAGCATAAAAATCTTGGGCTATGAAGCTCAGCTGTCACCCTAAAGAAATGTAAAAACTTTTAGTGGCCACAGGTTTTTCCATATTACAAGGGACTTGTTTATTGCTTTAATGTCTGAGACACTGGGACATATGAGACTGCTTCCTCCTACCCATATGCACAGCATAAGTGGAGTGCAACATAGACTGAGCATGTTATTTCTTAGAGGACTGTCCATTTGGTAACTGATAAAAAAGAGCATCTGAATTTGAGCCTGTTCTCTTTTTTTTGTATTGCTCCATCAGAATTAAGCACATTTAACATGAAATATTGTCTTAAAACATGTATTTAAAACCAAGGCAGTAAGAATCAAAGAAAGAAATAGTTGCAACAGTCTAATGAGGAAGAGAATTAACAGAGCTATTTGTTATGCAATGTCCTTATTTCAACAAATTATGAACTTCATTTAATGTGCTCAGAATACTTTTGCATTGCTAAATAAATTCTGCTTTGTTTCTAGAAAATGTAAGTAGACTATTGTTGTGGTTACCTAGTGTATTAGTACACTTGAAGCTTCAAAGACAGTGAGATTCAGAGATAAGGCACAGTACAAGGATAGTAGCCACTGATGCTCACTATGCATGGGACAGGTGGGAGAGGATGAGGGGCAAGACCTGTGTGGATAATGGACTCAGTACTGAAAGTCTGCTTTCAAAAGTTTTCACAAGTCTAAAGAGCTAATATGTAAACTACACTACATTTGATTCAGGGGAATGCAGCAGTGGAAAGCATGACAACCAGACCTGGGTTTGCAGCACACACAGACATTCTTCAGCTTTCTTTCCTTCAGCTCTTATGCTAAATTAATGAAAATCTGCAATCACCTAGATTTCAACTTGGACTAACCAGATAAGGGAGTATCCAGGATACTGAGTTGGATTTTTAAAGGCTATGCCACTGTGCAGGTAAGCTTGAGGTAAATCTCTCATGGTTAGTTATGATGCACTCTGGTCATCTGCAGTACAATGTATTTCATGGTTATCTGAGAGTTTTTACTTATGTAAGACTACTACATTTATTTTGCTCAAGTGTTTCTAGTAATGGGGACCAAGAGGTACCTAAGTGACATAATCTTATATGTACAGCCCTTGACTACAGGACCCACAAGTACAGTCCTATATGCCATCCCATTTCCCACAGCTCAGTGCATAATCTATGCTGTTAGGATGTTCCATGTTTCAAATAATACAGCTCAGTGATCTCTGTTCAAAACATACCGTAATAACTGACAGTTTGTGAAGCAGAAAAAAATATTTTTCTAAAATTTAATCTTCACATAAAGTGTCTGAAAATAGCCCTAATCCAGAGTGTTTACCACCTTCTTCGTCTCAGTGGCTCTGTGAAGTCATAACCAAACACAAAGTTTTGCCAGAACCAGAAGGATTGTATCATGTGTACTTCAGAGACTGTGGTGCCCGCATAATCATAGACAGCTTGGGTGGACAAGGGAAAAAATAAGCATGTGAATAGATTTCTAGAGACAGGGAAACCTTTCTTTCTGTGGATGCTGGAAAAGTAATATTTCTTAAAATCCTCTTTTTTTTCTGAAACACTAACATTTTACTTGAGGAAAAAAAATGCAGAAATCTGGCAACAAATAAATGCATCAATGAGTGTGCTTCAACATATGTTTTCTCACTTATTGTCTCCACTTTAAATGTGCTCTTTTCTTGCAGAATAATTTTCTTCAGGAGAGATTTCTCTGCAGACACAGCCCAGATACATGAATTATGTGATTAAAACTACTGATAGGTTTTGTTTGTGAGTTGTCTGCAATTCTATGGGATGTAGGTCTTTTACTGAATAAGACTAATTGTAATGTTTAGGTGCCTACTCTCCATAATGCAATGAAAAGCTTTTCAAAGGCAAACTGTAACTGAGCTGTCAGATGATAATAAAAACATGAAAGTATATTGAAAATTGGGGAGGAAATGTCTCTCTCACTTGACATGTTCTGAAATGTGGTTGTGGAAGTCATTCAGGTCTGAGCATTCATGCATGCACACTGAGCTCAAGATTCACAATTAATTCCCATTTCCACCTCCTCCACAGCCTGGGCTATCCGTTGTGTTTGTGCAGTTCGACATTAGTTTGTAGTCACAATATTGCTTGGTGCCTCCAGGCTGCAGCTACAGCAGCGTGGCAGATTACTTGATTTACTCAGCAGTCCTGTCTGACATGGTGAAGCGGAAAGGAGTTTCAGTGCTGTATTAGAGGTAGCAGCTCTGAGATGTTTCTTAGCCCTGGAGACCATCACTTAAGAGTCTTTTGCTTTTCAAAAATGGCACTCAACTCACAGGCCTGAATGACAACCACAAACAGAATGAAGGCCTTAATGAGAGATCTGTGTCTTGCTCTAGTCAAATCTTGTTTCACAGCAACTCTAAACAACCTATTTTATCTTTATTTGCTGCAGCCCATTGCTATCTCTAGTTAATCAGGAAATATCCCTGAAGTGCCCTGTGTATTTTTGATCCACAAATTTGTTGTTGCTTATCAGAAAGAAGGAACTCAGCATCTGACTCATATACTCTGGCTGCTCAGGTCGTTGAGAACCAATAAATATGTTGAAACACATTAACACAATCCATACAATGTTAAAAACAATAAAATTATGGCAAACATTTTAAATCAGTTTAGAGACATAAAATACACATTTACTTTAGCCCTTAGCAATTTAAATAAGTTTACATTGACTTCAAATCATAACTTTTTCAGTAAAAACAGATCTTAATTTCCTGTGATAGTAGAGCTGTTCGGAGGGAGCCAACTGTGGAGCAGAGAAGTTTGTGATTTGCAAAGAGGCCATAAATAAAGCAACTTTATTTCCACTCTGAGATGAGGAAAATTCTCAGAGCTATTTTATACATGCTCAGAGTCAAATGCCCAAGACAGAGTTGAAGTTAACATAGTTGCACCCATACCCTACACTGTACAATTCAACCTTCAAGATATGCACAGAAGTATCAGTAAAAATTGCCCCCACAAATAAGTCCCTAGCATTGTGGAAGACTGGAAACTGCCTGATCGTGGTAATTACAGATCACACAGCATGTCTTCATTCCCTTTAAAGAGGGAAATTCATTAACAAAGCAATTATGTTTCAATAAAGACAGAAATAAATCCATTTAATGTTTTATTTCCTTCTTGTTGTTTTATGTTGTTTCATGGTCAAAGGTTCTCTGGGACAGAGATTTTTCATCCAGAAAAATAAAGCTGATGCAAGATAATTTGTCCTTCAGTTCTCTCAGAAAGTTATCTGAGTTGCTGAGGCGACAAGCACTTTGGTTTGTCATAGGTCAGACATACAAACTGGGAATTTCATCCGCAGTTGTTTGAAGTTAATAGGATTTCTTCTCCATTGGATGTTTGCTCAGGCCATGTTATAGACAACACAGTGTCTCCATGAGGGGAAGTTGTTTCAGACTAGGGAAAGTTGACTGGCCTCGCTGTTTCTCATTCTGAGTATCAAGAACACCATCCTCTGACCAGGCAAGCATGGCACACTCCCAAGCATGTAATGACATGCTTAAGAACAACTTAATAATTTATTAATTCCACTTGAATGAATCAGAGTAATTTCACTCAAACCAATGAATGAGCATGAGGAGATGGAAAATTTCTGTATTTCTCTTCATATGCTTTGATTTGTGCACAAAAATATCTGAGATTCATGTTATAGGACTTGAGTCATCTGCAAGTTAAAGCCTCTGTGCTGGTCACGAGCTCACAGAATAGGATAGCTAAGATCCTGCAAGAGGTTAGTGTATCCAAGATGCCCTTACAGGTACTAGAGACCTAATTGTTTCCATCAGTGCAACCTAGACAGTGACTCAGCTGAGCAGTCACTACTTCAGGGTGAACTTACCTGTTTCCAAAGCTTCAATGACTGTATTGACTATATTGTCATTGATTATGACGGAACCTTAGCCTCCTGGCACACGAAGACAATGATATATAGACAGTAAAACACAGAAATTTTGACCCATGAGCTGGTCCCATTTATAACATCTTCTTGGCTTTTTCTCCAGTAAGTATAGAAGTTTCTCTTCATGTTAATTTTTTAATTAAAAAAAATTAAAAGCTTGTTAATTTTTTTCTTAAATCCAGAGGGTTTAAAAACAAAACAAAACATAAAACAAAACAAGAGATATCTCTACTGGTTACAAAATAAATGTATGCATGGCTTATCCTGGACGACAGATTTTTGAAAAGCTACATTTAGCTGAACCAAATTATAATCCCAAATATCTGTGTAAGTTTTAAAAATCAGAAGGTTGGGAGCATGTAGAACTACAAAAGCAATGCCCTAATGACAGCAGCTCAATAACTCTATGGGACTGCTCTGTTACCAGCATAACATTCACTGTCAACTTGTCTGCTCACGTGAAGCCAAGTTTACTACGGCTCTGTTCCCTCCTGTCAGCAATGCCACAGGGCAACAGCAAATGCTCTGGCATGAGTCTGGCCAGTATGCAGGACAGCTGCCACACTGCCTCACGCCACAGCCCAGCAAGGCACTTCTAAGATTTTCTCACTTTGAAAGGGCCTGGTCTCTGTCGCCTCCCACATGTCCCCTGCCAGCCATCTTCTTCCGTGCTGCTTTTAGCAGCAGCTGTGATGAGTATTGTGTGGTCAGCCAAATACAGCACAGATGAGTAGGGATCACCCAGGCAAAGCTGGCAGCCTGTGGCAATCAGGAACTGCCACGTGGTTTTGGTCACTGATTTCTTTGCTTTCTCTCAGAGCCTTTATCTGATGTTTATCTGCAGTCCTTATCAAGTAACACAGAAAAAAAAAACAAACAAACAAATGCATTGGCAATTATAGTGAATCTTTCCTCCCTTCTGCTGCATGCTATAAAATAATGTACCTGATTCACAACATTGCTATGCTGTGCTATTTCCGGCACTTGAGGCTAAGTTTGAACTAAGTTACACATGATCTACAAGCAATAAAGGCAAGAAGTAACTTCTGGTTTATATTTGGTTTCATCAGTAAATAATACAACAAAGATTTTATGGGAATATATGAACAACATAGTATTATTTCTGATGGCAAACGACTGTCTGGGATTTTAAGCACTGACAGCAGCACAGAAATACCCAGCAGGTGAATGCTAGGAATGAGTGTTATGCTTGCTCTCAAAGTCATTTTGAAGATTGTTAAAAACAGTAAAGTGACTTTGAAAGCAAGTTACAAAAGCCAGTCCTGATAGTCATCTGCTAGATATCCTTGTTATGCCAACATTGTTTAAAAACATAGTTCTCTAAGGTGCTTCATCACAGTGGTGAAGAAAAAATAAGTGATAAATTTCACTTATCTTGGGGAGGTTCTCAGCCTCTCTTGCAATAAAAAAGATTTACTCGTTTCCTTCAATAACCCATGTCAAAGGATGCCAAATAACAAATATTTAAGAAAAAAAAACTTTTCATAGCGTGATGAGACATTACTAAACTTACTTTTCATAGCTGCATGTGAAAGGGCTGACATTACACTGGTGACAATGAAAAACTTGAGCTAAGGAATTTCATTGTCTTTTAAGATTACTTGAGCAATGGTTCATCTGTTTAAAAGATAATCTTTTGTCGTGAAATGTAAAAATCTTTATTTTTGTCTTCTGAGTCACCCATGACTTAAAAGCTATCCTTAATTCTTTTATATGGATCTTGTTAGACGCTGCTTTTTGAATATTAATAATGGGACAACTTTAAGAAAAAGTTCATCCCATTCCCTCACTGTACAGTCAGATTTAACTTGGATACTTCTGTCTGTTTCATGCTTTTACATTCATGCCTTCCTCTCCATAGCTGACAGTAACAGTAGGAGGACAGCCGTAGTCTGGACTCCCTCAGACATGTAGTATGTGTCTGAGCAGGGAATAAGGAGCTCCTAATGCCTAGTCTGTAGAAATTATTTTACTTTTGCTGCCACCTGTGGAGCATGAACTGTCCTCTTGGGGCAATACCAAAACACAGCATTAGCTGAACACAGAAAGCCTGGTGACTAGCAGGACAGGTGATGGTTACCACACACTACAATGGGTATTGTACTTGAGCACACCAATACATACCATGGCATACAGAAGTACAAGCCAACAGTGAAGTGAACCACTTTTGAAATGGTGGTTTGCAAACATCCATATGAATAGTAAACAGAGTTTATCCCTTTCCCCAAAACAGGCTTAATGTTATGCTTCTGCACTCTCTGTCTCTCTAGGTGGAGGATAGTTGTCCAGATTTACCAGTATTTCTTCTGCCCTTTCTGTGATCTGCCATGCCTTTCTGCTCCAGTAATGGGAATAAAAAATCCTATGACAGTGGGTTTTGTGGTGTGTCCAGGTCATGCTCTGTTGGTGAGCTCAAAGATCCTCACCCTTCCTAGCCTCTACAATACCCTTTCTCTCCTGCTACTTCCAAGAGCACAAGTATGATCCAACACATCCTACTCCGAGTACAGAACAGCCTGTGGAATATTCCTGTGTGAAAACTACTCTTCCAGGACTTGCCAGGAACTTACTTCTTATTGCCAAGTTCTTGTTTACACTTTTCAGGGACAATATATATATAAATGGTACTACCCTTCACTAGGCAACTCGCAGCTGAGTTGTTAGCAGGAAAATTTCAGTGAAAGCTTGTATTTTTCTTCATCTCTTTTAAACAGGATGAAGGCCTGGAAAAGCAGTTTCCTATTGATGATGGTAATGATGAAGCTGTTATCGCTGATGAGCTCAGTGTGGAGCTGGAGCAAAAGGATCTGGCTGCTCATCAGTCTGAAGGGGCAAGGCATTAAAGGGGATTAAACCAGCACAGTCTCTGCCAGCCTAATCCACTTGGCACCAATGAACTGTAGGGAGGCCTGGATGCTTTGTGCTTGTGGCATTTATAAGCAGGCTTAAAAGAAAAGAAATAGTCAGTTTAGTTGCTATGGAGGTTTTTGGTGGCAATTGACTTTTGTGATCCTTCCTTTCCCCATCCCCCTGCTCTTTTTGTAATTGTTGATTAGAAACTGTGCTCCACTCCACTTTAGTGCCTGTGAAATGCAGGAAATCTTTATTTCCCAGTGAAAAATCAGAGCTTTAGGACAGTACAGAACTTTTGAATATGTTGTGTATAGTCAGAGCACTGCTGCAGCATTACCTTTGTTCTGACTCTGCTAAAGCAAGTCCAGGTTTGTTAGGAAATGTAAACAGTCCATGAAATTACCTGTGACTGGATCTGCATAACTTTTTCCAGTATCCAGAATGCAGGATACTCTAACTCTGGAAGTCAGCTTTCAGCGGTGGTACATGTCCTATAAGGAGAAGGGAAAGTAAGAGAAAATCATCTCTTCTACAGTGAACTTGTTACTGATGGAGATAATTTCTATTCTGAATGTGGTTGATCCACTTCATATGTCTCCTGATCCCAGTCACATGCTGCAGATAATAATGAAAATCTGCTTGAGTCTGAAAAGAAAACATTATTCTTTATAATCTATGGATAGAGACAATCTCCTCCCAGGAAAGGTCAGAGGAAGAGACTAACTTTAGGTGTTCTTACTTAGCTTGCGAAGAACTATCTCTGTCCTTTGACTGTGAAATTAGCATGGGCAATTTACCTTGCAGCCACTAGTAAGGGTAAATCCAGCAGTGGCTCCAGGGGCAAATGAAAAAGCAGATTTCTTTTTTAAGTCTGCAATCAGCAGTTAAAAATATGTAATGTTCTATCTATTGAACAACACTTGCCTGTAATCTAAAAGGTTTGGGTTTTTATTGAGTGGTTGGGGTTTTTTGGGGGCATATTTGGATATTTGATTGGCCATTTTCTTCTTTATTGCTTCAGTGCATAAACCCAAAGGGTAACATCATTCCAGCTGATTCGAGCACATGCAACATGTGTGTTATTCCCTTAATTAATCTGTTGCAAATAACTGTGTCAGTAGGGTCAGGCCTGGAGCAGAGCAGTATTTGCTAAAAGGTAATTTTTAGGGATCAATGTAACAACGATACTGAAAACTTTTCCTCTTTTCATTTTTACTTCTGACCTTTTCTGACTGAATAGAGTTTTCTGCTTAAGTTTTTGAAAGGTGTAACACTAAACCAGTGCATTATTCCCTTGGAACAAGAAACCTGTTAAAATAAAGCACTGGATATATTTATTTGTAAGCTGAAGAGAAAAGAGAAAGACAACATATAAAATCCACTAAGCAAACAAAATCCTAAAGTCAGCTTTTTTTAGAAGCAAAGCCATTTGAAAGGCTTTCATTTTTCTTTGCTTTGGAGTAGCCACTGTGGATGTGAAGATAAGAGATCATTAGACCTACATCAGTACATGGCATAAGGGCTGCTCTTCGGTAGCACATCAAGCATGCAATAACCTAACCGAAATTCCCACAGAGGTTAAACAATAGACTCCTGTTTGTAGCTGCCTCCGGTTCATTAGTAGAAAATGTATAACCTACATTTTATCAGATTCAGCTATACTCAGCTATAAAGACAAGGTGCTCAATATTTCCTGTGCTAAGTGGAGTTCTTTGATCCATTATCTTGCTAATTACCAATGGGGTTGACCTCTTCCTGGATTTAACTGCTCTTGCCCATTTTTTTTCTGGCTCCCTGTATTTGCTTAATTAGACACAGCCATGAATGCTCCCATAGTTCAAGCCATCTTGAAGCACTTTGGCTTGTTTGTGTGAATCCTGCACCCTCTGACTAGAGAGTCAGATTTGTTGAAGGACTAGATTCAAAGGCTAGAGAAGTCAAGGGGAGATTCTAAGTCAAACAGACAGACCCTAGTACAGTAAACAAAACCTAGCATGAGTCCATGGAGTGTAACTGGAGCCAGGCCAGTTTGTACAAGCAGAGAATTTGTCTCAAAAGTTTACTTTCTAATCTTCAGTTCATAGTAGCACAGTTTATGCAATGGACATGGGAAAGACTGAATTAAGTCTTGTGCGAGCACCGTATGGATAACATGCTAAGGGAGAAAATGTTTCACTGTCTTTGAAACTGTGTGAAACTTTGTAAGAAAGACTGTTTTCCAGAATATTTATTGCTGTTTTTTAATTATTTGTTGACTTGTGAATAGTTGATCTAGAAGAGATACTGAAAAGTGTTGTAGTCCCAGCCGCAGTCCCAAGGAACACACCTTTGTCATTTTTGACATATATTTGTCTACCCTATATTTATAACCATAATAGGCCTCCTTTCTCCTCAAAATTTATTTCTGTGCTTCTCTGTGCTAACAGTTAGGGGTCTTTTTTCCCTTTTGTCTGTGTCTGCACATCTATAACACAAATCCACTAACTGTTATCTTCCCATTGCATGAAGGGGATTATTTATTCCTTTCCCTTTTTTTTGTGATATCATGTTACATGTTTGAAAATGGTTATCATGTCTTCCTATATTCTTCTCTTCCTAGACTAAACAAACCTCTCAAAGTCATCTTTGTTTTTATCTGTCCTGGCAGTGTGGAGAATGAATTTATAGGATCTTAGTGGAACTTGGGTTAGACTTTAAGCTAATGTGAAGTCCTTGTCATCTATGGGAAACAGAAGGAGCTGCTCCTCACGTCAAATGTCAGCAAAAACTTGTAGATTGTCTGAACTGGCCACTGCCTGGCCAGATGAATTTGCTGGTGGTTCATGAAGGAGCCACACTACTTTCCCTTCCTAATTTCATTAGGGTCCTGAGTGTCCCAAAGGGTGTAGAAGGGCAGAATCTCTTGTAGAAACACTATCAGTTTGCATATTTTTAAACAAGAGGCATTAATGGTATGAGTTATACAGGCAGTGACCCTTTTTAACACTCCTCTTAATAAGGATCAGACAGAGATGAAATCAGGATCTTTCTTCCATGAAGAATGCACCCATGAAGGTCAGTCCTGTGATCACGAATTGGACAGATGGTGTCACATTTCACTTTAAAGACAGACCATGAGAAAGTCTTCCTTAATACATTCTGGAAAACAAACTTGTTATGGATAAATCTAAATTTTACAGGTGAAGAAAAGGGAAGCGGGAAGCAGGAGGCAGAGAATGGAAAAGGAGAGTAGAAAATGCAGAATGCCTCACGAAATGTTATTTTCTGCATGGTTGTGTCCTATGCAATTGAACACAGTTCAGTATTTTCCTTTGGGAATCATAGAATCATTATGGTCGGAAAAGAGCTTTAAGACCATTGAACTCAACCACTAACCTCACACTGCCAAGCCCATTACTAAACCATGTCCCTCAGCACCTCATCTATGCATCTTTTAAATATCTCCAAGGATGGCATCTCCGCCACCTCCCTGAGCAGCCTGTTCCAATGCTTAATAACCCCCTTCATAAAAAAGTTCTTCTGAATGTCCAATCTAAACCTCGCCTGGTGCAACTGGAGCCCATTTTCTCGTGTCCTATCATTCATTACTAGAGAGAAGAGACCAACCTCCATCTTGCTACAACCTCCCTTCAGGTAGTTGTAGAGAGTGATCATGTCTTCTCTCAGCCTCTTCTTCTTCAGACTAAACATCCCTCATCAGCCACTCCTCGTAAGATTTCTTCTCTAGAAACTTCAACATCATTACTGCCTGTCTCTGGACACACTCCAATACCTCAATGTCCTTCTTGTCAGAGGTCCAGAACTGGACACAGTATTCTAGGTGTGGCCTCACCAGTATTGAGTACAGGGAGACAATCACTTCTCTGGTCCTGCTGGTCACACTATTTGTGATACAGCCAGGATGCCATCGGCCTTCTTGGCCACCTAGGCACACTACTGGATGGGACACAGATTACATGTGGTCTTTCATTAAGGATGTTATTGTTTCATTATCAGACTTCCTCAGTCCTTGTAAAATTAGGTGTTACTTAGTCCACTTACAGTTTTGTATGTAAGCTTATTCTGGAGCAGAACTTTTCTCAAAGCTTGGAATACATCAAAGGCATGTTTGAGATAGCCACATTGCTGAGTGTTAAAAATTGGGTGTTTTAGCATCTTGAAAGTACTCCTCTGGTTTATCATGTCTCAGTAATTTCTCAAATTGGAAGTGTGGAAAGTTAACAGTTGGTCACAGCCAGGATTTGGATCTTTTTCCTCTGGCTACAGTGCAGAGATTATTTCAAATGTGTTATTCAATTTATTAATATTTTATGAAATCCATGCGGTTTCTCACATTATCTGGTAGTTGTTTCACTAGAAAACTACACTTCCTTTTGTTAGCATTCCAGAATCTGTAAAGAACTGATGGAAAACAAAAAGCATGTGTATGATTTTACTGTGTGACAATAAAATGCCCTGAAAGACGTGCTAAGGATTTGGGGGATGACTCACTTCCACAAGTAACTCCTACATACACATTTCTTTTCATCCACAGATCCCAGTGCTTATAGAGATTCCCTTACAGTTCTTCAATTTTTTCTTAGTTTCCACTTCAGAAATGGAGTGTGTGTCATCATGTGTTACTGTCAGACAGTCAAATACTAGGCAAATTCCAAAGCTACACAGCACAAATGTAGGTACAGCCTCTATATTCTTCTGTCTCCAGAAACTTTCCTGTCCTGGAGAGTTTTGAATCTCAGACATTGACAGCGCTCAGAGGGTTAAGGTGTGCTATGGCTCATGGAACAGCTACAGACATCTTACAGTGGCTCTGCAGGTCACAAGCACCGCATGAAATCACTGAGCCAGATGACATTTTCCTCTGCTAGTCATGAGTTGGTAAAAATTAGTTGCTTTTTCTACTTTTCTTCTTCTTCTTCTTAATAAAAAGAAAAAGAAAGCTATTTTGCACTGTCAAAGCACAGTTCACTAGACTGTGTTATCAATGCTTCATACAACTTTAGCGAAGAGGTAGTTCTTAGTAACTGGATTCAGGCTACTCAGAGAAATAATGGCACAGCCAAATTGGAATTAAGGCTTCTGGTACAATAACTAACACTTGACCAGTATGCAGCAGAGACTATCTACTGTCCTGCATTGCGTTACCTTACCTGTATGAAAAAAACTGTTAAAGCTCACAGCGTGCCCCTTGCTTTACTGTCACGGTGGATAACCTACAAGTAAAAACATGCTACAATTAAAATCTGCTACTCATAGGAGTATTATTTAAGATCCTAAAGCACATCAAACTCTACCCTAACAGTTTGCAATGACAGAAAAAGATATTATCTGACTGTAAAATTTCTTTTCCTCCCTCCTGCACTCCCTCCCTTCCTTCCTTCCCTTCTATTCTCCTCGCAGATCAAGCTTATCATAAGCTTATCATAGAATCATAGAATGGTAGAGTTGGAAAGGACCTTTAGAGATCATCTAGTCCAACCCCCCTGCAGAAGCAGGTTCACCTATATCAGGCTTTTTGCATTTCTAGCACTAAAACAAAAGTAATGTTAAAATACTGGCAAGTATATAAATTATTTTGTTTCCTAGCGATAGCAATTTTTTTTTACGTGATAAATCATAGTTTACTGCTACCAATTGCGCCTTGTCCTATCATTGGACATCATTGAGAAGAGCCTGGCTCCATCCTCCTAACACCCGCCCTTTATGTATTTGTAAACATTAATGAGATCACCCCTCAGTCTCCTCCAAGCTAAAGAGCCCCAGCTCCCTCAGCCTTTCATCATAAGAGACATGCTCCACTCCATCAACTTTGTGGCCCTGCACTGAACTTTCTCAAGCTCATGATGTAAAGTAGAATAACCTTTCCATAAGCAAAGATAACTGAGAACGATGTTACCCCAGATCTTTACAGACCAGTGTTCTAACAAATGCACAGATGTCTGTAGTCTCTTCAGAGCAGATAAGGAGGCAGAGCAGATAAGGAGGCTGTCAGACAGTGAAAATGAGCATTGTTTGGTTACTTTCAGCTGTGAAAAGAGTAAGACCACAATGATTAATACTAATTACACAATTAAGAATGATCATGAACCAAATGAATGAGATGTGGGGGAAAAAATAGTACTTAGAAAAAATACTTACTTTTACTTTTCTATTCTAAAAATGAGATTTGGAAAAGCAAGGCTCAGAAGAACAAGAAAGAGAAAATCTTGTTCTTTTATAAAAGAAAAAACAACAGTGAAACTCAGAGAACCTCAGGGAACTTTCTTTTCTAAAGAAAGAAAAATGGAAATATAACAATGGAATGAAAAAGGAAATTTGATAAGCATGAACATAAATTAGAATTTAGTCATTGTAAGAATGTGCCAAGAGAAGCAAAACCAAGTGACTGTAAAGAGTTTGTCAGTGTACTTATGAACAATAAGAAGGCTTTGGATTATTTCTAATTATATCTAGAATAAAAGTAGCTTTAATAGTAGCAGGGGCAAGGAGGTGAGAGGGAGTGGTTTCTACAGCGGAAAGGGTGAAATTATCAGTAAGACAGAGCAGTTGAGCTCAGAATACATATGGTTTTCTCATTTAAATAAAATTATCTTGGACAGGCTTTCTTAGAGCTTTCCTTGGCCCTGAGAAGAAAGGGCATTAAAATGGATGGATTCTAATTCATCTAAGTTGTATGAATTGCATTAGCTTATGAATTTTACCACCCAAAAATTGATATTTTGGACATATGAATTATTCTACATGACAAATCAGCTTATCTACATTTGCAGGATTTTATTCCCAAATAAAATAGAGGTCTACAATTAACACAAAAATAGTTCAAACAAAATAAATGGTGCAAAAAAGAGGGACAGAGAACTTCTGGAGAGAGTCCAGAGCAGGACCACCAAGATGATCAGGGGACTGGAGCATCTTTCATACGAGGAAAGGCCACGAGAACTGGGGCTGTTTAGTCTAGAGAAGAGGAGACTGAGGGGAGATCTTATTAACATTTACAAATATCTANACCCTACCATTCTATGATTCTATAAAATAAGCTAAGTTTTAGGTTTCATTTTTTCACTAAAATAAGAATTTTCCCTCTCACTCTAATACTTAAATAAAGCAGTGACACTTTTTTGGAACTGAGCAGTTAAGTAAAACGACCTTCTCAGCTTTGATGGCTAATGACTGAGCATTTAAGAGATAGGAAATAAAGGCAGTTATGTAATGCTGCAAGTCCACACCACATAAATTGAAGGAAAATCTTTGTTCTCTACGTTCTTTCTGCACGACTGCAGAACTACTTTATCCATTCTACTATTGGCAGTGTACTTTCAGTTTAGGCTTGTCTTAGGTGTTATAAAGAAGACTAGATACCGGGATATGATGCCAAATAGACTCAGTAGCTCCCATGGAGTATATTGCTGTGAAGTAGCCGCACTCCATTTAAGAAATGGTTGTTGTAGGATCTGTTAATAACTGTAAATGCCAAATTAAAATGAGAACAGCTCTAATTGCATTTGATCTCACAATGTTGCTCACAGTAAATATCAAAATAAAATTGTTAAATTTTATATTTACTTTCTTATTTTAGTAAAGGATCTTACGTTGCAGAATGAGACAACATCCTTTCTAAAAAGTGGCAAAACCATAGCAAAGTTTTATCTGATGTGGTTTAGTTCATTATTATACCTGCTACATCAGGAATGTTAACTTATTTGCTCAGAATCAGCAGGACCAGTAGCTACAGTGCACTACTTAGAGAAGAATTTGCCTAGGGCATTGCTCTGACCTGGTAAATATAGTAGTTCAGAGGACATAGTCTGCAATACCAGTAGCATATCTGTCCTTTCAGCTGAGTACCACACATCTGCAAACAAAGTTCCTGTTAGAGCATAGAGCTCAGATGACTGAATCCATCCTTGGTTTTCATCCCCTACCAGGTTAGCTCTGCTCACACAAATCTGCATCTTTGGTGTCTGTTTTGGGGAGTGGTCATTAAGTGCAGGCTGAATGGTGTGGGTGTCTCATATCTGCACCACTAAGGGTTAAACCCCTCTACAACAGATTATCCTGGACCGTGTTGCACAACCAGTTTCCTGTATGACCATCCACACTCAAATGATCAAAGTCATTGCTATTTTTCCGTTTGAAGCTCTTGCAATAACAGTGCTACCCTGCCTGCAGTATGGCTGAAGGGCTCACAAAGGTGTTCACTGACAGGGTTCCTGGTTCTGAACTGCCTCCAAAACCAGGCCCAAGCTGTGCCTTGGAGACATCTATTCTGAGTTGTCAAACACAGGGCCAGAGAGAACCAACAGTTATGTAGAAGACAAGGCACAATAGCATGTGAGTTTGTAGACTCTTTTATTTTACTTAGAAGCATAAACTTAAACTAGTTTGTTCTCATGCACACATTCACTGGAAGAGATCCTTTCCCACTACTCAGTTCATTTTCTCTCACTTGCACTTGTACTGCTTAATATTGCTCAGTATTTGTTGTACTGCACATATTCCTTTTGTCTCCAGGGTCATGTTAAACAAACAGCAATGGACACTATTTATGAAGCTGAATCCCTGTAGATAGAAAAAAGATGCTCCAAAGGTTTACAGAAAAATTCAGATGGACATGTATACTTAGGTTCACACAATTGAGAGTATGGTTGCAAACAAAGAGAAATTGAACACAGGAAGAAGTATTAAGAGGGGATTTGAGAGATGATATGATAGGAATGAAGCTGTAAAGACTGCAGTGGGGACCAGAATAATTGTAAAACCTCAACAGGAGGTGCACAGGTGGTGACTTTAAAACAGTCACATGCAAATAGGTGATAGAACAGGATTTGTGGGTGGGACACATGTCACATAATCTTGATTATCTAGGAATTGTATGTGCAATCTTGGCAGGTTGCCTAGACTCATCTTATCCTAGCACAAATGTCAAAGGAGGAAGGAAAAATTACTGTCTGTGTCTCTTCCCACTGAAGGAGGCAAAGTGTTTAATATTGTCTAGGTGCTAATCTCCAGACAGCTAAAAAAGGGCCTGTCTTCTGTCTAAAGATGCACCTAAACCTAGTGGTAAGCTTCCAAATTTCTCTTCCACCAATAATGTATATGTTTGCATATCTATAAAGCCTTGATTCAGCAATGTCTTCTGAGAAAGAGAAAGCCCTGAGACACCACTTCTTATGTAGGACCATGTTTTGAAGACAGCAAGTATGAGATACATTTAAATTATTATGATCTGATATACTTCAGTTCCTAATGCAGTCAGTGGAGATCTAAACATTGGAATGAGGTTCGTTTACCCAAATGTAGGCTTCTGCTTTAAGAGGAGATGAATCTCACTTTCAGCTTCATTAATTGACTTCATTTCCTCAGACTATCAAAGAAACTTGTACAACTGTTTTAAATGCAGCCATTTGAGCTGTGGAAATTCTCATTTGAATAGGACAGATCAAACCATTAATGTGTTAATGTATTTACTTTTGCTACTTAACATCTCCAATGAAGAACATTTGATAAACCAGAAAAATATTTCATTTATGAGCACCAATTAACTGTTTCCAGGTTCCCAGGTATTTCCCAGTATTCACCAGGCTGGTGAGATCGGGGGGGGAAAAAAAAAACCTTCTGGGAACAGATGGTTTCATTTGGAGATTAAAATAAGGAAGTACACAAAAGTAGTCCGTAAGAATAATTTATAGTTTTATTGAAAGATAAAGATCTAATCCCTTGATATGTTAACTCCCACTTCCCACTGTCTGTTCAGTGAAGATTGTACACGCTCAATCTTCCTCAGATGTTTCACTTAAATGCTTGCATCCTAGGCAGAAAGCACTTAGGTGCCCAGAGGCTGCTTATATCAAACTATTAAACCATATTTGCTTCAGTGACTTGGAAACTTCAAACAACAGTAACATCCTTCTGCCCAGCAAACAGCCTCCCAAATTATGATTTTGTAAACTATTTAGTCACAAATTAATAGCACATAATGCCACACTGTAACATTCCGGTTTAGATCAGAGATCTAAAAGTTTATTTGAGCCTGCAGTCCTGCTTGACAATTTATAAATGTATTTGTAGCATACATTTATAAAGCCTGTTGGTATGTTCACAAAAGTACAGATGTTTGCCCTCACACCCAGATACAGATCCCATCCACCTTATGATGGAGTTTAATTCTTTTCAGCAATATGCCAAAACATACTTAACATGATCTTCTACAAAACCACACATGAAGAAATTAAAAAGAAAGAGGTTTTGTTTGCCTTCACTTTCAGAGAGTGACTTTGGAAAGTCTGACGTGTACATTTTAAGTATTGGAATACATTCATCAAACAGCATGGCAGTAGCCTTTGAAACTACTAGACTAATCCAAGGACAAGTCTGAGTAAAATGGAAAGGAAGAAATAGAGCTGAAATGGAGAGATCACTTGGGCTATAAGTATTTTACTTATTTCCCCTTGGATCTTGGATGAATCTGTGGTTGGCCTGTATGCAAGAATATTCTGTGAGAGTAAGGGAGCCTTCCATATAGACCACATAGTAGCTGGCTACAGCTGTTTCCCATTGGTTAAGGGAACAAGCTGTCTGCTTTTGAGTATGTGGGCAGGTGGCAAGATCGGCTGAAGTTTCTTCTCCTCTCTTGCTAAAGTAACCTTCATTTTGGTATTTACTTACTTATGAGTGTTTGACTTTGCAGATTTATTCACCTGTTAATCTAGTAGGAGAAGGAGTAAAGGGAGGAGAGAGGGAATGTTAATGGAAAATCTTCAGGTTTTTAAAAAGGAGACTGACCCCCTTCATGAAATGTATTAATGTAGCATTGTAGTGGCCCATACGATTCATCACCAGAGTTTAGCTCTTTGAATCCTGTTGAGTTAATAGCAGTACATTCGTCAATCTCTGCATAAATCAAGTGAGAGGAGGAGACACATTTTTCCAGCAGTGTTTAAAACTGACAATAGAGAAGCCTTAGGAATTCTGAATCAATTCCATGCTCCATATGCTAGAGACTCTTTTGACTTTGTCCATAATTTGTTCAATTTCCTCTCTTATTTGGAGGAGAGAAGTCTCTATCCTTTGCCACACTATGGTTTCATTGACATCTTCAGGCAATACGTGCCCTCTCAGTCCTCAGTGCTTTCTGCTTTATCCACTTTTCTGCTTTTGAACTTCCAATCCTGCACATTCTGCCCACTGCCCAGAAGTTTTACAGAGGCTCAGGCCTTGCTTGAGCCATGTTGGAGATGTGCCTGTCTCTGTTCTTCACTCATGGATCAACCATGTACCTATTCTACAGGTAGCTTGTCTCCTGGATCAACTCATCATGTGCATGTTGTAGTTTGTCTCTTGTCTTGACTTCTGCTGCCCCAAACTGAGCTCTCTAGATAGGATCTGCCCCTAGTTCATCATTTATAGGTATATCAACTTGCTCATCTTAGAAGTAAAAAAAACATTTAGGTTGGAAAAAAACTTTTGAAATAATCAAGTCATTGGCTTAACACTGTCATGTCCACCAATAAACTATGTCCCTCAACACCACATCTAAACGTCTTTTGAATACCTCCAGGGATGGTGACTATACCCCTTCCCTGGGCAGGCTCTTCCAATGCTTGATAACATTTTCAATTACGAAGTTTTTCCTTATAGCCAATCTAAATATACTCTGGTGCAAATTGAGGCCATTTCTTCTCATCTCATAGCTTGTAATTTGTGAGAAGAGACTGACTCCTCATCTTGTTACAACCTCCCTTCAGGTAATTGTAGAGAGTGATCACATCTCCCCTCGACCTCTTCTTCTCCAAACTAAACAACAACTCCAGTTACCTCAGTAGCTCCTCATAAGACTTGTTCTCCAGACCCTTCACCAGCTTCATTGCCCATCTCTGCACATGTTCCAGCACCTCAATGTCTTTCTTGTAGTCAGTGGCCCCAGAACTGGACACAGTATTCTAGGTGTGGCCTCACCAGTGATGTAAGAGGGGTGAACAGCATCATAGAATTGTTGGAAATTGGTTGGAAAAGACCTTTAAGATCATCAAGCTCAATCACTAACCTAACACTGCCAAACCCATCACTAAACTGTGTCACTCAGCACCTCATCTGCACGACTTTTAAATATTTCCACAAATGACGACTCCACCACTTCCCTGGGCACGCTATTCCAATGCTTGATAACACTTTCAGTGAAGACATTTTTCCTAATATCCAATATAAAACTCCCCTGGTGTAATCTGAGGTTCTTTGGGAGAGGAGACAAACTCCCACCTTGTTACAACTTCCCTTCAGGTAGTCGAAGAGTGATAAGGTCTCCTCTCAGCCTCCTCTTTTTGGGACTAAACTTCCTCGGCTTCTTCAGCTGCTCCTCATCAGACTTGTGCTCCAGACCCTTCACTAGAATCATTGTCCATGTCTGGACATGCTCCAGCACTTCAATGTTCTTCATGTAGTCAGAGGCCCAAAACTGAACACAGTACTCAAGATACTCACCAGTGCTGAGTACAGGGGGTAAATCACTTCCCTGGTTCTGCTGGCCCCACTATTTCTGATCCAGGACATGATGCCATTGGCTTTCTTGGCCACCTGGGCACACTGCTGTCAGAGTAAGACTGTGAGAGCAAAAAGTACTTGTAGCAAGTCAGACACCAGGGAAAGGAGAAGAAGCTGCAGGACAAAGTGGCAGCTGAGCTGTTTCTTTGCTTCAACAGTGAAGGGAGGAATCCGTAGAAATTTTTTTGGGGGAGTGGGAGATCACTGACGTGATATTTCCTGATTTTGTGACTCCTGAATCCTGAAGCAGAGGGGTTTAGTCACTTTCATGAGCTTTGAGAGAGCTGGTCTATACGTGTTTAGGAGGAGGCTGCTAATATTTGAGATATTTGACACAGAAAAGGAGGATCTGAGATGATATGAAGTGCCTAAACATGCCCAGTAGCATTTCTTTAGATGCTTTTGAGTATTCTATCTTGCCTTTGCACCTCTGTAAGATGTAGCTGTAGCTTTCATAGATCCTATGTCATATTTACTAACCCTAGCCCGACGTGATGTTTCAGATACCATGTGGTACCTAGGATAATGCTAGATACCTATCCTTAGCACTTGAATCACTATGAAGGTCTCTAGATGAAGTGCTAAATAGCTGGTTTTCTGGCTTTTTTTTTTTTTTTGAAGTAAAATAGATTTTATATCAATATTTACTGAGAGGCCAAATACTACCAGCATGACATACTACTCAAGTACTATCAACATCCAACAGATACACCCGTCCCTGAGAGATAACTCAGTGGTGGTCTGATCAGCCTTTGATATCAACATTCATTCTGCCTAACTGCTTGTTAGGGCAAAATTTATTGCTTGAAGTAAAAGTAGATAAAATTGGCAGGGTGGGGGATGTTTCTATGTTTCTGTGTGCCTTTAGATGAAAGGCAAAGAGGAAAAGGAGTTAAATCATTTCTCACCTATGCCCTGTAGTCTACTCAACATGTTGGCTCTGACTTTTGGTGAATACCAAAAGGCAAAGCATGTCCTTTTACTCAAACTCAAGGCAAAAGGAGGACCTGATTACCGAGTTACCAAGGGTTCAGAAAAGAATATATTCTATTTTAGGTCATCAGCTCTTTCCTGAGCTCACTCTTTTCTTCAGTCATGGAGACAAGATGAACTGCACTGGCAATCCTCTTTTCTGAGAAGATTAAAATCTTCAGTCTTGTGACATGAACATGTGCATGTTGGAGCTGATGTGGAAATAGGCAAAAGATAATAACCAATCAAACTCAACTGTATGTCTTTTGGACATATACTGATCACTTTTCAACAGGAAAGCCAGGAAGTACAGCCCTGGAAAAACCAGGACAATCTTTGACCCCTCCAGCCAAAAAGCAGGATGTCATTGTTTAGTTGCCATGTAATGCAAGAGTTTAGCAAGGATTGCTAAGATATGCATCTAAGAGCTTTAAACAGCACTTTTGGAATACAGCTTGAACCACATATTTGCACTGAAGCTTAGCAAGATTAGGAAACTTTTGTTTACTTTTTTGTAACTAGTGATTTTTTTTTTTTTTTTTTAGCAGAGGAACACTGATGCAGATAAATTTATGTAGAATTTGAAGGAAAAAATAACAAAAATCTGCTTGCTAATGAGCCTAACTCCATGTGTGTAGTGGGTCCTATATAGCTACTGCTTATAAAAGTAATGTTGGATATAAAACAGACTTCATTTCAAATGCGTTCTATTTCTTTTGCATCTTTGAGCCTTACAAAATATCAAAAAAAGTATTTTGCCACTTTTTTTTTTTTCCCTTTTCCCCTGGGCAAAAACTCTTTATTAATTCAAGAAACCTGCTTATGTTTGGGTTTTTTTTTTTTCTGAGATTGCTGATCTTCCTCTTAGCCCTGTGTGGAAACCAATGAGAGTGGTTAGGAAACATAGCAAAAGGGAAAATGTATCAACACTACAAATGGCAACAAACAAAAGAAAGCAATCTAGCTAGTGGTAACACAGATGTATTAGGGTTTCTGCAAAGTCCAATTAGAGGGTGACACTGATCTTTCATGCACACATACAAAGCCAGAATATTATAGAAGGAGCCACTCCCAAGGCAGCACATTCCATTAACTCTCTTATTTTCAGATGGATTGACTATTTTAAAAGTGAGTGATGGAAAAGAACAGTATTTTTGCCTTGGCTTTGCTCCTTATGTACATGTCCTCTAAAAGTTTACAGTAGAAGTTTTAGCACAGGCAGCCTTCTGATTTGCTGCAGTGTCTCCTGTGCCATGTCAAATGGATCTTTTCCCATCAAAGAGAGTTTTAACTGACATCTCAGCCTTTAGACTGTATCATTAAAGATCTTCTGGGATTTAGCTTGTCCTTCCTTGAGTGCACCGTGTGTGCAAGGTTGCTCGAAGGCAGAGTAAAAGGTTTTGATGTGCACTGTCTCTATTTATGATTGACTAGCAGAGATTTCACAGCTTCCCCAGGCAATCTCCTTTGTTGGATTAGACAAATAGGTATTTGGCCTAGGTTGAGTTAATTCCACCCTGGGGCAGGAAGGTGGACTACTTGACCACCTGACATCCTTTTTAGTCTTATTTTTTCCTATAGTTTCCTGATTCTTTCCTAATAAGTAGAATGCTGGGCTCTTCACAATGTTAGGCACTGGAAGAAGTTGAGGACCAAAGACTGAATTGTAAACATATTTAGAAACTTCAACTTTTTTTTTCCTATGGAAGCTGAGATCCTAAGTACTTCTGTAGATCACAGATCAAGCCCCAAACCATCATTTTATCCTGGGTAAAATAAAACAGGCCTAAAAAGAGAAAAAATAACTTTATGGTAGGATTTCTTAATCACCTAAGACTCGTGTAAGATCCACTTCCTAAAGGTGTCCATCCTTTGCCAATTTTATTTATTGATTAATATCCTATCAGTTCCATAGAACATAGTCTCTATGTCATGAACGATTCACCTTTTATTGAAATAAAAAAAAAAAATCATTTACTACTGAAGTATTCATGCTGTCCAAGTTACACAGACTGCCTGTTGTAGATGCATACCTTAGGCATTGCTACCAAATCTCCTGTCTGGGTGGCCCTGAACAAAGACTAGACTGAGATATTACTCTCTTAAGTATCATAAATGCTTGCATTAAATATTTGTATCTTTCCTACTTATAGCTATTAATTCATCCATACTATGGATGTCTTTTCCTTTCTGCAGGTTCGAATCTGATTCTTTCAAGCAGAGGTCATCATACATTCTACATTATGGTAGATTACTTTGCAGGAAATATGTCATATTTAGGACCTTTTTAGGACTAATATTTTTTCCTGATAAACTGATTACATTCCTCAATGATACTATATTGTGTGTGCTCCCAAAGGTTATCAAGAAGTAAATAACTTGTTCTTCTAGTATTTTCCCATAAATCATTTCATATAATATATAACTCTAGATGTCACTATTAGAATTCCCTTTGTTTTGTAGTTGTCCTTTTGGTAAATGATGTCATAACTTGAAAAAGAGTGCAGAAAATTCAGTTATCTGAAGTAAAGTTGTACCACAAATTGTTCAGAAGTAGGATGTCTCTCCTTAATAGTGCTTGCAGGCTTCAATTTATGAATATTACAGTGCAGTTTTAGGTATACATTATAATCTACAAAGCAGAGTTGTGTCTGGCAGCAAGGTACTAAAATGATCATATTTGTACAGAATACCATTAAAGGAGTTACAACCCACTGGGCTTCCTTTGCGGTTGATTCAGAAATAGGGAAAGTTTCCTGAAGGACTGATTTCAGATTGAACACCATTATATCAATGAATTAGAACTCCCAAGGTCACTTCACATCCACAGTCCCAATGGCTTGGGAAGAGACGTAGACCATAGGTTCTAAGCTCTACGTAAAATCCTTAACAAAGAAGCGATAATGTAAAAAAAAAAAAAAAAAATTAATACAAAGATCTGACCATTTAGAGGGATTCATGTAACTTGACATTTATACTACTGAAATTTGCTGTCACAAACTGCATTTGAAGCAATCACAGAACTTACAGTGCAATTTTACTGTGCATTTAAAAATAACTGGTAAATAATTTAAGTGTCCAAAACTGTCTCATATTGAGATCTTTGTCATCTAATTTCTGAGTATTTTCTCCTGTTCAATATTCATGTGAAATAAATGTACAAAAAGGCTTCCATTTCTTTATTCAAAGCATACACTTGAATTCGATCTTATCTACAGGAGTGCAAAGCAGACATATTTCCAAAACAATAGTGGTACTGTAAGGAATCCTAAAATGATTTCAAATTATTTTAAATAAGAAGTGACTGCTTTGTGTGGGCTTAAACACAGTTGTCTTTAGGTGTCTGCAGTGCAGATGCCTACATTTCAGACTTCTCACTGTAACTAATGAAGAAAAGTCTACATTTTAAATTCAAAGATCATTTGACTTGTTTTAGATTCAACTTTAGGGTTAAATTAAGCGAATTCTAGGAATATTTATTGCATTGTTTCTAAAGACAACCCAGCGACTCTCAAGTGCAGACACCTACACTCAGTTGGATGAATTCTGTTCCTTAATTCACATTCTCAGAGTAAATTATCAGACTACCTGCATACAGGAAGATGAATAAAAGTCTGAAAGAGTAGAAAAAGGACTTTCATGAACTCAGTAACAGCGAGGTTTCAGCATGCTCAGCTTGCTGGGATCTTACAGGTAAAGAATATGTGTGTATGCAGCATAGCTCCTAAGCCTGGATTCAGGAACTGATTAAACAGAAGAGCAGAAGTTTACTTTAGCATGACATAACAGGTGTGGTATGTTATCGTATACCATTACATGTTATTCTGACTGTATATCTCAGAGCCTTTCCCCTTTAAAATCTTTTTAAATTTCTTTTTAACAAGACCTGATTGAAAGTCAGCGTTAGAGAATGCTGGCCTGAACAGATGAAAATGTAACCTGGAGTGAATTACCTCCAGGAAATTCATCTTTCAAAAATTGTCATGATATTTTGTTAGGCCAATATCATTAATGAATTCAAGTATTTTAGCAAAGTGTTATTCATTTTGCTTATAGAATATTTTTATAGAACATTCACAGATAAAAACACATTATAGAATATATTTATTTTAAGTGGAAATCTTGACATTTGGCCAGCTCCTTGAAGAACCAAAGAAGGTACTTTTAAACTCATCTGTTTACAAACCTAAGTAGTTAGTTGGTCGTGATGGAGCTGTACAACCTTGCAATACCTGAGCTATTTTATCTTCATTTTGATTACATTGCAACTAGGATATTAAAAGAAACTTATGGCGTTTCTTTCTGAGCTAGCACCTTTGCACACAGGCTCTTCCAGAAAGTTGTTCAATAATAGCAATAAAAGGGCTGGATCATTTATTTTATTGCATCTTTCTCTTCAGCAGCTGTTTCTAAGTTAGTCTAAGACATGGTACTTATCACATTCATGATAACTTACTTTTTTGTAATTCTATTGACAAAACACACGAGAGTATGAAGAAAAGTACACCAATTTCAATAGCAAATATAAAGATTGTATGGTGCAGTTTTGCACATGTCCTAGTTAAACTAGATCTCTAGACATGTGTCAGCTTTGGCCTTTTAGTCATTATGCTGTTTTTGTTTATTAAGTCCATTATTTACAATTTGTTACATTTTATTTCAATATGTTGTTGATCTGAGAGAGACACTATTAATCCTGAGATACTTTCTGTTTCTTTCCCAAGAGTTGAATAAATCTGTTAAAGTTGGATGGCTGTGTGAATATCAGAAATCAGGCAACACAACCTGCCCCACTTCCACAGAGCTTAATATATTTTGGTAAGCTCTAATAAATTGCATATATGTGTGCATATATATACTTCTAGATATTATTCATGCATATATATAACTTGGAAAAGTAATACAAGATCTCTGTTGGTAGGGTAGATGTTCCCATTCCATACTAAAAAGAGTTTATTGGTGACTGTGCTTTTGTAATGTTTGATAAGCAAAATTTCAGACTTGGTAGCATTATCATAAGTGCTGTAGAAAACCTATATTAAGAACAGTACAAAATGCATTGTGTTTCACTGTATTTCACCAGTTACTCTCTAAACCCAGTTTTGCTTCTCTTAGAAATATTTACTTTGACTATTGTAGTTTCAGGGCACTTTAGAATTTCAAGCATATTATCCAACTTCAAAGATTAAGTGCTATCATTTCCACTTTGAGGCAGATAGCAGAAAAGATTATTAATCATAGACATGTAAACATTAGGCATGTGATGTAATTGGTGTTTTCAGATTACCCATTGTATATATAACTAAGCATGGGTAAAGGTCAATTCGGTCCTCACATCTTCAATTATCCCATCTTTAGGATGGAAAGGATGCTCTTTTAGAGGTGTCTATTTTCATCCTGTGCTGCATCTGACCTACTCACTCAGGGTTTTCTAGTAGTAAATGGAGACAGAGAGGCTTTCAGAGAATTATTTATCTTATTTTAAAGTAGATATCTCAGGTAGGTCAGACGAATTGCAAATTAAAGCATCTTTACGTTCCACTGATAACAAAAAGAGCCTGGAGTGATGAGCACAGAAGGCACTGTAGGCCGGCAAAGTCAGGTGTAATGAGATGCTTCCATTCACTCCATATTCAGGGCTATTCTGTGGGAGTGCTCCCACTGAAGAGGATTGATAGTTTTTGTGAAGTACACAGTAAGAAATGCTCTCAAGAGTATTTCTTTTTTCCTTCCTGTGATTTATTTAATTTCCAGGGCTGAGGTCGAGTGGAATCTTCAGTCATTAAGACTGGGCAGTAACAGGTCCTTCCTTTCATTGGGCCCTTCCATTGGGCTAGTCTAGCTTTATCAGGAAGGATAGAAAATGTTTCAAAACTGTTCTGTAACTTGGCAGTTCTGGTGAGAAGAAGAAACACTTTAAGTAACCTTTGACTGTCAAAAGCCTAAAATCCACATCCAGTGCTTCATGATAAGGTACTCTAACTGCTAGTTTATTTGCACATATCAACTGGTTTACCTTTTCCTTAAAAGAAAACAGAAATACTTATGATCTTTATGTCGTATCATTCACTATTAGTGACACTTTTACACAGAGTAACAACAATCAAGCCATGGTAGATGATCTAAGACCTGTGACATTTTCTTTTTGACAAAGATCTGTAGGGATTTAGTTATCTGTGTATATGCTTTGGGAGATTGTTCAGTAGGTATTATATACATATGCCTTTTCTTTATTTGTTTTCAGGCTGTTCATTTATGTTACTGTTTCCATTGTCCTGGACTGTCTGGTTTCAGATCTGAGAAAGAAATGCATTTCCTTCTCAGCTGAAAACTCCACTGCTGAGGTTGAGAAGTCTCGCTGTACTTAGAAGAAATTCTTAGAGTTACAGACTTATGAAAAACAGTAAGTTACAGTGATAGAAAAAAAATTAATTTCAATTAATCCAAAATATTTCATTAGATGAAATAATGTAAACTTTATGGGACATTTAAGTGGATTCTGAACAAACAAGTGACCATTCACATTGTGTTGTGTTTACTGCTAACCTCTTATCAATCTATAGTAAGAGGCAGGAGAGCCTAAACCTAGACATGTAACGGAGAGTAACACATTACAGAGATTAAGGTTGTTATATAAATGAACGGCCTGGAATACTACATGTAGAAATGGTGCCTTGCTTTGTGAAGATTTTGGTTAATTCAAATTATTCCATACATGAGAGACTCTAAAGGAAGCAATGTTCTAACAAATATAAATGGTGTGTTTACTGCTCATTTGAATATTCAGTGTAGGATTTAACTCATAATGAGCTTTGAACAGACCATTTCAAGAAAAAAATAGTATGTAGTTTCTTAAGATATATGAGCACATACAAAAGATCAAGCATTTAAACAGTAATAGGGAAATCTGCCATGTCTGGAAACAGTGCAATGACAGAAAGGTGTTTGTGTACAGGGCAATCAAGCTGTATTTCAAGCAGCCATCTCCTGGAAGAGTCTTAGTATTGTTTATAGAAATACAGTGAGCATAGACATCCCAATGGTGACCCAGCTCAAAAACCTCTGTGTATATGGATCAAGTATATATACCAAGCACATACACCTCACCTTCCAGCTGCAAGTCTTCCCTGAATATAGTTGGAAATACCATGAAAACTGCAAATACTGAAGTGATCTGACTGCAAATACTCATTTAGCTATTTAAGGCAATTGGGAGGATATCTCTAGATGCTGTTGTGTATCCGCTGATGGAGATCTTGATTTACTTGCTTACCAGCAGATTTTTATGCTGTAACAAGAGTGATCTTTATGGTGGGCCAGATACTTGTGGCCTCTGACCCCATCCCTCAGTATTGGGTGGGTGTTTGTTTGCTAATTGAGCTGTTAAGAGCAAACAGCTTTTTGAAAGGAGAATAAGTTCTATAGCTAACTGCTGTGAGAAAGGTAGCTACACATATTGCGTGTTTTGTCATTAAGCAGGTCCAGAAACTCTTACCACAGAATACTATTTACTTTCTCTATTTTGTGCCTATTTGGCCAAATATATTCCCATTGGAGCACCTTTGATTTCAGTAGACTTGTCAGGGATGAATTTTTCTTTCCAAGTCACATTATACAGGGACACGACAATGATGGGTTTGAAACTGATAGTTATCTATTATCACCTCCTTGTAAACAAGCCACTTGGAAAACTCAAAGGTCGTAGGACCAGCCTTTGAACATGCTGAAACACCTGCGCTTTGGATTCGCTTCTGTATCAGAGCACTAAGGAGAGCTGCATCACATGCAAGCCTGAGGATGTGTAAGAAAAGATTTGACTTCTTCAGGAATATGAGTATATCTGAAGTGGTACAGCTTATGGAAGTGCATTAAAGATATATATTTTTTGAAAAATTTCAAAATAGAAGCCTGGAGACAATAGGCTTAGAGCTTTTTAGTCCCTAATAACCTGGAGTGGCATTTATCATAGCTAATTTTGCAAGTCCAGGAGTTAAGCACCTAAGCCTAAGCCAGGAATTGAAGCTTCCACATAGTTGGGATCAAGAGAAGTGATAACTTCTCAAATACCCTTCACAGGGTAAGATGCCTCTAACCCTTACCTCCCTTCACCAATGATGAGTTTCTCTATGGTATGTTGCCTGTCCAACAATTGTCAACATTTCCTCATTTCTAATATCAAGACAGCAAATAGTTATTCAAACCTCCTCCTAATGGAGCTGACCCACTCTAGTTTAACATACAGTGAATGGAGGAAGTAAGTTTTAAGTGATATGCTTAAAATAAATGGCCTGAAGACAGTTTTTTATATTCAAAGGGTGATGGAAGACACAGAAGACTGGTTCCATATAAAGTTATAGAACAGATATTTGACTTTTTCCTTGCTGAAATGTCATAAACTCAATTTGATTTAAAAAGGCGAATGGATTCAGGGATATTTCATTTTTTCACTTGAAAGATGAAGTTAGGCACCAGGCACTTATCTATGCTTTCAAAAATCTTCCTTCTAAAATGAGTTGTCACTTCAAATTGAGATTCTTACTCGTTAACAGCTAAGTAACTGTGATGAACAGTTTCTGCATTACCAGTAACGTAAAATCAGTTTGATACAGATAGTTTATAGTTGTAGCTTCAGAATAGTTCCTATTTCATAGCATATTTTGACACTCACTGATAGTTCTTTGAATGCAAATGAAAGTGTGGAGAACTGGTTTAAAACAAATTTACAGAAGTGCCTGGGGATCATCTTGCAACATTACAAATGCCTAATTTTAATGGTTATGCAGGTGAAACAGATGCTTACATCCATATGACTTGCACATTAAAAAAATCCTCGCCTGTCATTTTTTAAGCAGCCTGGTATTGTCTTGGCAAACTCACTAAAGACAATATGAAGGTTTTTTGAGTGAAAGTCACAGTATCAGACCCAAAAGGTTAAGATGTCTGTGTAGTCATTCCAGTTGTGTGCAAAGTGGGAGTAAAGTTAACGTTGACTAATTTAGGGAAATCTCCATGGAGAAAGGAATCATAGTAAGTGGCTGACATCAGTACCTGGATATGAAAAGGGAAGGGAAATGCTGGTTCTTGTCCTCTTCACAATCTTAAGGCTTAGTTCTCATTTACTTTCCAGCCTGTGGCTGTCCAACATACAGGCCAGTAGTTTATAGTCACAGGAAAATGTGTATTTGGCAGTGATACTGTTTGAATTATAATACGATGAAGCTGCCTGTGTGGGGTGGTTTTGTTATGACAACTGAAGCTACAAAGATTAGGTAAAATTTCTCTTATAAAGCAGGAGAGAGAAAATTACAGTGAAGGGCATCTTAAGAGCTTAAACAACAGTTTCTTCAGCCTTTGATATGCAATTTAAATAATTATTCAAGGTCAACACAGAGATGGCAGGATTGTCCTTCAAAAGAATTTGTTTCATTTTATGGTACATACCATCGTGTCCTGAATCATTAGAAGCATTCAGTTTGTGGATACCTGACAGCTTGTTTGTCTGAAGTTCCAGGCTTAGTTTAACAATCCTTGTCATGGAACATGACTGTATAACACATAAAATTTGTTGTATGTCATTTTTATAGTATAGGTATGTATACTAAATATTTAGGTGATAGAAAAGAGTTCTGTTAATAAGCAAAAATCAACATCTGGGTCAGATTAATTAAAATAATTATAAATATTATTGCTATATATAATTTTCTGTTGCCTGCAGGATCATTGCACTGTTATCAACCATTCAGCTTACCCACAAACATACCTTCTTCCATAAGCCATCCAAAACACATAAAAAAAGATAGTAACAAACAGCTAGATACTGCTGCACTTGTTTTGAGAAAAACAATATCATGTTCACATCCTAAAAGACTCTTTACCACAGAGATTACTCCTCTAGCAAAAAAATTGAATTAGCTCTTTGAATGAGCTGCCTTCATATGGTGAGAGTACTTGGTGCAATACAGTGTCGCTCCACAACTGATCATTCAGCTCTACACGAAACATACGAGGAAAATTATTAACCACTGTAAACCTTGATGGAGGAAGATAACGGTATCACAGAATCTTAAGGGTTGGAAGGGACCTCAAAAGAGCTCCCTGCCAGAGCAGGACCATTCTCTGAATGAAATTTCAGCATGCATGGCTTCATTCTACAGAAACTGCTCAATTTCTCTCTCAAGTTATTTCCCAGACTTATCGCATGAGAGTTAATTTATGCAAATATTCTTAATTCTCTGTTTCCATGGCTAGCCAGGAGATGAAACAGGTTTATGTGGTCAATGGCTTCTCTATTTTTTCTCAGTAATTTCTATAAAAGACACACACAAAGTCATCCTTTGTTTATTTAAGGGGTAACACTTAAATCATAATATCCAGAAAGATGCCATTATCAAAGATGTTCAATAGAGTGGAATGGACTCCTCCAAAAAGTTTCACCTCCGTCACCTTTAACATCTGTGCTGGAATGAAAGGAATTTGAACTCCTACTTTTAAAACTTAATATAGAAATCAAATGTGGACTCATAAACAACTCTGTCATGAAAGCTAGAATTTGATTCTCCCTCACTTCCTGTCCATTTGAGAGCATTGCACCATCAGCTGAATAACCTTAACTCTAGCACCAACCAAGTGATCTCTGCTTTTTCAGCCATTAATGTATTACATAAGCTACACTAGTATAATGTCTGTATTGCAAATGTCAAAATGCATGCAAGCTATGGCATAAAACAGCTTTACTGAGATGTCAGTAACCATCCTTTCTGAAAGTACAAGAACAGAGAGAGAAAGGGAAATTTTCAATAACAACAGGTAGGTGTTAGCAAAAAAAAAAAAAACCCAAACCACAATGTTGCACGTGTCCTAACAAGAAAATAGGTATTTGTATGGCACATGTATTGTGGGATAGGAGGAGTAAAATAACTTAGTCTGGATTTGATTACTTAGAGGACAAGTAGCTGACATTCTGTTTTCTTTTTCAGATAAAGTGGTGTGAGGAATATTTCCTTGCTTATTTCATTAATAAAATACATAAGCGCTGGACTGTACCTGAAATTTTGGTGATCTGTAGCGAAAACACTGCAACATAAATGAGAGTAGATAACCAGAACAGACACAGTTTAAATATTTTAGAAAAGAAAATAAGATTTTCAAATTGGCACTTCAGTTAAATGTATAAAGATGGAAGATTTTGGCTGTGTTGACCTCTACCAGCTATTAAGTATTTATTTATAAGTAATAAATTTCTCACCTTGTTGATACATGGCTTCAGTTATAATTTACATAAACGTAGTCTAACACAATATGAACCCATACGAACATGTACCTATCCTGGATTGCAAGTTGAGGTGAACTTGTCATTGGTAACAGCATTTGGCCGTTTCCTCTCATTTACAATCACTCAACAATTTAATCCAGGAGAAATCTGAGAGAGGACTCAAAAAGCCTGGGTCTTTAAATATTTTTTGAAAATAGATTTGTTGCTTATAGTGTCTTTATTGTTTCCTTCATTACCCATCAAATAATCTGTGTGTGTCAATGTACATTTAAAAGCAACATTATAAATTCCATAATCACAGTAAAAAAAGCTTCAAAGAGTCCAAACACAGGATGTAAACCATCAGTAAGCAAGCTTGATGGCATTGCTTATTTACACCAGTAAATTACCAAGTCTTTTCTCATTGTTAAGAGGAGATCGAGAGGTTGTATTTTGACTCCGAAACAAAAAGAGTAGGAGTGATCAAAAGGCAGAGAAGAAAAAAATGTAAAGGAAAACACATCGCTTCCACTGAGATTAAAGGAGCTTGAAGAAGGTTGACTTGAAAAGTTGTTTTTCAAAAAGCCAAGGCTGAAGTAAAAATAGTGCTAGAGCTATAGAGGGTGGGCAGGTTGCCAGCACTAAGTAGGTGAAAAAAATTACTTCGGCAGAAGCAGAAGTGGTATTGTAAGATATTAAGACAAAAGTCAAAGAAGAGCTTTAGAAATATGGACGGGTGACTTTATGTAGGGTTGTGGAGTGAATGTTTTCTGGGTCATATGAGCATTGTAGGAACTGGAAATGCAGAAATTTGGATTATGGTCATAACTGCATCAACAGAAAACAATTTTGAGAATAGACTGTATAAGAGTTTCACTAGTCAGGGAATGAAACCTTATTCTGACAGAAGTTTTTTTCATACTACAAGGGAAATATTTACCTGAAGCAAAAGGAAATAAAACTATGGATGCAAGATCTAATGGTGTTGGACTTTTCAGGATCATCTCTGCCCCTAGAGCAGAAGACATTTGGTCTGAAACAAAAGTCATGCAAGAAATAGAGAATGGGTTCAAGACAATGCCACATTTACAGAGTGTGATGGTACAGAAGACAACTTAGGAAGAAGAAAGAGGGCATAGATCACTCTTCACACCATGGTCAGTGGGTTGTAAGTAATTGTACTATGCATCACTTGGGGGGGTTTTCTTATTTATCTTTCTTTTTTGTTACATTCATTTTCATTACTATAATTATTATTATACATTTTATTATTGTTGTTTTTATTATATTTAATTTCATTTTAGTTAGTAAACTGTTATTATCTCAACCCATGAGTTTTCTTTCTATGTCCTTCACGACTCACCAGGGCAGAGGGGCAGTGAGTGCTATGTGGTGCCTAGTTGCTGGTTGGGGTTAAACCAAACTAATTGGCAAGATAGTTAAACTACATTGGCAAGAGAGGGCACATCTTTTTACACTTTCAAGTTACAAAATGCTCATGCTATCTGTTTTGAAAAACATTACAGACCACTGACATTTGTATGTCATATGTAGTCTCCTTTTCCAATATTTAATCATCAAAATTATTTCATTTTTACCTATTTATTTGAGGAGCATCTCTGGAATTAATTCTATTATTGAGTAGAAAACTTGTACAAAAAGTAATGTAATAACAAATATCGGGCTTCATTACATTAGGATGTTAAAATTACACTATATCAACAGAGGGCAGTCTTTGATAACTATAAATTTCTATGCAGATTGGTGAACAATAAAATTCTGTTTGTCCTACACAAGAACTGTGAGTTGTGTGGGTTTTACAAGGAATGTAAATCAGTGGTCCATTACCAAAAGCAGAAGCCAGATGCCCTCAGAAAGGGCTGCATTTAAAATAAGAGTAGACTTGCATTCATTTTAAATAAGTGAATGTCCTAAAAAAGACTTTCACCCTGCTAAGCCTCAGAGATAATTAATTCAAGAATAAATGGGAAAGGATTTTCCCCACAAAGCAAAACAGGCCCTCAGATCACACAGATCTTACCCCAAATCTCTGTGCTGAGTCATTTGGTTTTGGTTGTTTTGTGGTTTTTTCTGGGGTTTTTGTTTGTTTGAATTTATTAATTTGCTTTAAAACAAAACCTGGGACGTGACACTATACCACTGTATCTGGGCAATTCCAAATACTACATTCTGAACATTGTCATCTCTGACAAGAGAAATCACTAATACCATGTTTGTGAAACTTTGGGAGATCCTTGGTCCTGAAAAATCAATTTTTTTTTCTTCTGAATTATCTTCCCACAAGGCTTATAAATAAGACATTAACTTGCTGAAACCCAGGGTGAATGCTTCATAAGGGTAGAGAAAGGTTATTAGTCTGTGTTACTAGGTATCTAACAGAACTACTAGCTTCTGCAGCAGCATGCAAGTCTGTAACTCAGTAGTGAGTTGCCCAGTTTTCTACAGGCATGTCAATAATATAAAAGCATCTCACGAATTACAGCAACCTAACATTGCAGAGCAGATGTACACTGATGTCTTCCTACTCCAAATTAAAGTATTTGTTGTAATGAATGCTTGCATGTGAACGTGGATGACTGCATGGTATGCACACCTGAAATTCCGAATTCAAGTTTTCCATACAGAAAACAAGACCACATGCCCTAGTGTTGCCTTACCAATGAAGGGTAACTTAAAAGATTATTTTAACAGCAGGCATTGCAAATTTACCCATAGTCGTTTCCAAACAGCCTTGGGTTATCTTTGATACGATCCCTTCTTAGTGCTTGTTACAAACCGTTTTTAAAAGACGGACTGCAGATCACGTTTTATTAACAAGAAATAACTTTATCGGCTGTGAGAAAAGACGAGGAAAAAGTCCGAGCCTTCATAGTTTTAGAAGGCAAGTTAACTCCTGCAAGTTCAGGCTCCGCCAAGTACGTTAAAGTTAAAATAACTGTAGACACAAGATGGCAGAAACACTCTAACGCGTTTACTCAAGCCACTGGTGCTACTGGTCACCTCCGAGGACTGACCGGCTCTGAACTAACACGCTGAGCGCCGGTGCTTGTCAGTTTTCTGCCCGGCGGGAGGGGAACTGAGCACCCCGCGCCCTCCTCGCACGGGTCGCGGCTGTTCCCTCAGGCGCCTCTGTCCCGCGGGCTCCCGGACACCTCCCCACGGGCTCCCGCCGCTGCCGCTGCCCGTACCCCGAGGAGAAAACCTAAGCCCTCCCCGGAGGCAAGCCGCGGGCAGTGCCCCTCTAATTCAGCCCCGGGGTGCCGGGATTTAAGGCCAGCGCGGGGAAGCAGGGAACGGCGGCGCGCTCCCGCTGCCGCCCGGGGCCGGCAGAGGCGTGCTCCTCCGGACGGCCCGCGGCTCCGCTCGCACAGCGGCCGCCAGCAACCTGTTGAGGGGCCGGGAGCGGGGACGGAGATGCTTTGTCCCTCCCGCCCGTAGCTCGCCAGATTGGCGAGCCGCCCCGTCCAATGGCGACGCGCGGCCCCGCCCCCCGCGGCTGTCTATTGGCCGTTCGCAAGCGCAGGGTGGGGCTTGGGCGCTGGCGGGGCTCCCCTCCGGCGCGGGGCGCTTTACTCTCAGAGCGCAGCGTGCGCGTGGGGCGAGCGCGTGTGGTCGGGCGGCGCCGGGAGCGCGGCGGCGATTTAGACCCTGCGGAGCGCGGACGCCGCTACCGGGGCTGCCGGCGCTTCGCTCCGCCCGCAAGGACGATGCAGCTTCTCCCCGCCGCGCCGCGGCGGCTGCTGGCCGGCTTGCTGCTGCTGGCCGGCTGCGTCTGGGAAGGGGTGCCGGAGCCGCCCCCGAGCAGCGCCGCGGTGTCCCCGCCCTGGGCGCCGGAGGCAGACCCCGTCGTGGTGGCCAACCGCGGGCTGCGGGTGCCCCTGGGCCGCTCCGTCTGGCTGGACCCCGCGCGGGACCTGGTGCTGCGGGTGCAGCCGGGGGACCGGTGCCACCTCACCGTGCTGGACGAGGACCCGCTGTGGCAGCGGCCGGGCCGCCTGAGCCCCGGGCGCTTCCCTTGCGACTTCGGCGCCCGCGAGGTGCGGTACTCGCACCTGGGCGGCCGCAGCCCCGCGCGGGACCGAGTCCGCCTGCAGCTGCGCTACGACTCGCCGAGCCGCGCCCTGGTGCTGCCCCTGGTGCTGGAGGTGGAGGTGCTGTTCACGCAGCTGGAGATCGTCACCCGCAACCTGCCTCTCGCCGTGGAGCGCCTGCGAGGCACCAGCAACCCGCTGGACGCCCGCAGCCTGGAGTTCGCCTTCGAGCCGGGCCGGGAGCGCTGCCGGGTGGGGCTGCTGCCGCCGCTGAGCGGGCTGCCGCGCTACGGAGAGGTCCTCAACTACCCCGCGGCGGCGGCCCCGGCGGCCCCGGCGGCGGCGGCGGCGGCGGGTGGGGACGCGGCGGAGGGCGGCCCGGTGCCTGCCTCCATGTGGGACTGCGAGGAGTTCCTGCGCCTGGGGCTGCGCTACCGGCACACGGCAGCCGGCGGCTCCCCCAACCGTGACCTGGTGCCGCTGGTAGCGGAGCTGCGGGAGGCGGCGGGCAACGGGGCGCTGCTGAAGCGTGAGTACTTCCAGGTGCTGGTGCGGATTCGGGCCGGGACCGAGAACGTGGCCCCCAAACCCAGCTTCTTGGCCATGCTCATGATGGAGGTCGACCAGTTTGTCCTCACTGCCCTCACGCCTGACATGCTGGCGGCTGAGGATGCCGAGTCGCCACCAGACCTGCTGCTTTTCAACATCACCTCTCCGTTTGGCCCTGGCCAGGGCCACATGGTCAGCACGGACGACCGGAGCTTGCCTGTCTCCTCCTTCAGCCAGCGGGATGTGAGGGAGCTGCGCATTGCCTACCAGCCACCCACGGAGGACTCGGATCGGGAGCGGCTGTTTGAGCTTGAGCTGGAGGTGTTGGACCCAGAGGGTGCTGCCTCAGAACCCTTTGCCTTTGTGATTGTGGTGAAGCCTATGAACACGCTGGCGCCAGTGGTGACCCGTAACACTGGCCTCGTGCTCTATGAGGGGCAGTCACGGCCTCTCTCAGGCCCTGGTCCCAGCCCCAACCTGGTGATCAGTGATGAGGATGACCTTGATGAGGTGCGGGTGAGTGTGGTGGCGGGACTGAGGCACGGCCACCTCACTCTGCTGGAGGACACCCCAGTACTTGCTGCCCCTCGTAAACACTTCACAGTGGCTGAGCTGGCAGCAGGCCGGGTCATTTACCAGCACGATGGCAGTGAGTCACCACTAAGTGACAACCTAGTGCTGCGACTGGAAGATGGTGGCTCTCGCCACCGCGTCGAGTTCCTTTTCCCCATTACACTGGTGCCCACTGATGATCAGCCACCCTTACTCAATGCTAACACAGGGCTGGCAATGGCTGAGGGCGAAACGGTGCCCATCACCACCCGTGCTCTTAGCGCCACTGACATTGACTCGCAGGATGCCATCCTGCTCTTCACAGTGGAGTCTGGCCCCACTGCTGGGCAGCTCCTCCTCCGTCAAGCACAACCACCTCCTGGCTGGGAAGAAGAGGAAGAAGATGAGGGCTTTTCTTGGAGGAGGGTGCACAGTTTATCAGGGAGCTCCCAAATCTATGAAAAGCCAGTGAGAGAGTGGTTGCAGCAGGACATTGTGGAAGGGCGTCTCTATTACCACCACTTTGGTGCTCACAGCCCTGGCCCTGGGGTTGTGTTGGACCAGTTTGTCTTTAGAGTCCAGGATGATAATGACCCGCCCAACCGCTCTGGGCCGCAGACTTTTGTCATCCGGGTACATCCCGTAGACAGATTAGCCCCAGAGCTGCATAGTAGCAGCAGCCTGCACTTAACAGTTGCAGAGCAGCAGGTGACCCCACTGCGGAGGAAGCACTTGTGTTACACAGATCAGGATTCGGGGGACCGTGAGCTCCGCTACACAATAACCCAGCCCCCCACTGACACTGATACTAACCACCCTGCAGAGGTATACGGAGCCCGCCTCGGGTCCCTCGTGCTGACTGAGGATCACTCTGTGGAAGTTACCCACTTCACCCAAGCCCAGATCAATCATCACAAGATCTCGTACCGTCCGCCTCAGGAAGAACTGGGGGTGGCTCCTCATTTGATTCAGTTTCAGTATCAAGTGCAAGATGCAGCTGGTAATGCAGCCGAAGGGACTTTCACCATCTACCTGCAGCCTGTAGATAACCAGCCTCCTGAAATCACTAATACTGGCTTCACTTTGCCTGAGGGAGGCAGCCATGTCCTTAGTCCAACTGAACTGGATGCCAGTGACACGGACACAGAACTTGCCCGTCTCAGATTTATCCTGACTCAGGCTCCTCGTTATGGCCAGTTGAAGCTTTCTGGGTACAGTTTGATTCCAGGAGGCGTCTTTGGCCTGGAGGACATCAGACAGGGGAGGGTGGTGTACATGCACAGTGGAGCTGAGACCAACAGTGATACTTGCAGGCTTGATGTGAGTGATGGGGTCCATTTTGTGCCCATCATACTAAAAATGAATGTGCACCCAGTTGATGATGAGCTTCCTACGCTAAGGTTTCCCCCAGGCACTTTTGGGTCCTACCTGGATGTGCTGGAGAATGGTGCTGCTGAAATCACTGCTAATGTCATTCAGGGCACAGATGAGGATACAGATGACTTGATGTTAACCTTCATTGTAGAAGATCCTCCTCAGTATGGGAACATCCTGGTCCAAGGGGTGCCTGCAGAGAGATTTTCCCAGAGAGATCTCCTGGATGGTGCTGTGGTATATGCTCACACTGGTGGCGAGATAGGCCTTTTGCCCAAAGAGGATACCTTCAACCTTACGTTGTCTGACCTGTCTGAGGAGTGGAGTGTCAGGGGCAATGTTGTTCAAGGAGTTTCAGTCTTAGTGACTATTCTTCCTGTAGACAGTCAAGCCCCAGAGATTTTTGTCGGAGAACGGTTCATGGTAATGGAAGGTGACAAACGGGTCATTACACTTGCTCACCTCAGGGCTGAAGATATAGATACGCCTACTGATGATATACTCTGCACTATTGTTGCTCAGCCCACATCTGGGTACATAGAGAACATCTCTCCAGCCCCAGGATCTGAAAAATCCAGAGCAGGTGTAGCTATAAGTGCTTTTACCTTGAAAGACCTCCGTCAAGGTCATATTTTTTATGTCCAGAGTATACATAAGGGTGTAGAGCCTGTTGAAGACAGATTTGCTCTCCGCTGTTCTGATGGCATTAACTTTTCTCAAAGGCACCTTTTCCCCATTGTCATTACACCGATCAACGATGAGGAGCCTGAAATCTTTGTGCGAGAGTTTGTTGTGATGGAAGGCATGAGCCTGGTTATTGATACCCCTATCCTCAATGCAGTTGATGCAGACATCCCTGCTGATGAGTTAATGTTCACAATCACCAAGCTTCCTAGGCATGGCCACATTGTGAACCAGCTGGTCAATGGAACTGTCCTAGTGGAGAGCTTCACCTTGGATCAGATAACGGAGAGCTCCAGCATACTTTATGAACATGATGACTCTGAGACAAAGCAGGACAGTTTTGAGGTGAAACTCACAGATGGTAAACACACTAGTAGGAAAACAGTTTTCATCATGGTTATTCCTGTAGATGATGAGACACCCAGGATGGCCATCAATGATGGTCTGGAGATTGAAATAGGGGAAACGAGAACTATTAATAATAGAATACTGAAAGCTACTGACCTGGATTCTGAAGACAAAACCTTGATGTACATTATAAGATATGGGCCAGGACAAGGCCTTTTGCAAAGAATAAAGCCTTCAGGTGGAGTTGAGAATATCACCCTGGGGATGAACTTCACCCAAGATGACGTGGACAGAAATTTAATTCGATATATGCATTTTGGCCAACAGGGAGTTCGTGATCTTATCAAGTTTGATGTGACAGATGGAATAAATCCTCTCATTGATCGTTACTTTTATGTGACAATAAGTAGTATTGATATTGTCTTTCCAGATGTAATCAGCAAAGGAGTTTCTTTGAAGGAAGGAGGAAAAGTAACCCTTACTACTGATTTGCTTAGCACCAGTGACCTGAATAGTCCAGATGAGAACTTAGTCTTCACTATCACCAGAGCACCTGTTCGTGGTCACCTGGAGTGCACAGATCAGCCTGGGGTACCCATCTCCACTTTTACTCAACTCCTATTAGCAGGCAATAAAGTCTATTACATTCACACTTCAGAAGATGAGGTGAAAATGGACAGCTTTGAGTTTGAGGTGACTGATGGTTATAACCCTGTATTTCGTACTTTCAGGATTTCTATCACTGATGTGGACAATAAGAAACCTGTCGTCACAATTCACAACCTGGTGGTGAGTGAAAACGAATACAAATTGATAACTCCATTTGAACTGACTGCAGAAGACAGAGATACACCTGACATATTGCTAAAATTTATCATCACTCAAATACCAGTTCACGGTCAGATCATGTTCAATAATTCCAAACCAGTCACCACCTTCACTAAACAAGATCTAAATGAAAATCTAATCAGCTACAAACATGATGGCACAGAATCAGTTGAAGACAGCTTCTCTTTCACTGTTACCGATGGCACTCATGCTGATTTCTATGTCTTCCCCAACACCGTGTTTGAAACGAGGAAGCCTCAGACCATGAAGATTCGAATAATGGCCGTGGACAACAGCGTACCTCAAGTTGTAATAAATAAGGGTGCTCAGACTCTCCGTGTTCTGGCCACAGGTCACATCGGGTTTCTGATTACCAACAAGGTGCTCAAAGTGGAAGACAGAGACAGTTTGCATGTTACTCTTAAGTTCAGAATCACAGAGGGTCCACGCCATGGCTTCCTGATCCACCTGGGCAGAGGCAATCACAGCATCAGCCAATTCACCCAAGGTATTACAATATTCATGCTTTGTTTAGATCACTGGAAACATTTTTTTTTTCATGCTAAACTCTGTAATAATTGATGGAAAAAACCTTTCCATCAGCAGGCTTATTTATAATGGTTTATTACTTTTTAATTCTGTTTATTATTTATTGCTTCTGTGACAGTTTTAAACAGGAAAGAAAATCTGGATAATCACTCAATAAAGGAGCATCTTTGCTTTGGAGAGCTTACAGTCCAAATACTTGTGATTTGGACTTTCTATCAGTGACAGAAGTTTGGATAACAGCGTTGGGCTGCACATAGTTCCAGATCTTTATAGAGGCTGAGCACCTTTTTTAAACAGTTTTATTTAGAAAATGCTATGGGAGTGGCCAAGCTATTATTAACAAATGGTCATACCATGGCTAGGGTATCAGTTGCTCTACAGTCTTAAGCACACCCAACTGTAAAAGCAAAATCATTTCCCAGAGATGGGGAAGTATTATTATGAATGCAGTTGTTGCCTTAATTACAGAAATCTTAACCACAAAGTGTTTGTGGTAAATTCAAAGGTAATGTAAATGTTTTTAAATTAATTCAGTGGTACTTACTTTTTACATGGAACTAAAATACTAGGTGGTATAAATAGGCTGAAAACCACGTGCTGTACGTGCTGAAATAAAGCCTAAATGTAAGGCTATGAAGTAACTTTATAATTGAAGGAAGAGCATTAGCTATTCTCCAGAGAATTTTCCATGTTACTTTACAATGAGTTCATAGCTGGTTAATTAACAGCCAAATGAAGCCTCCCTGCAGCTGTTGAGTGAACAGACAGCACAGCAGCTTGGAGACCTGAAGTTAAAGGGGCCCAGACAGGCTGGGCTGTGTAGGTGGTAAAGCTAGAGAGGAACACTTGTAGTTGGCTGTATTTCATTTTACAGAGCCCGAACTGATATGTCTCACCTGCAACAGTCTTGACAGTCGTCTTGTTCCTGTCATATACACCATTAATGTGCAAAACACTGTCAAGTCCAGAGTAGTGAATTATGCATACTTTATATTATGAGACATGAGATATTATTTATGAGACAAAGAATTATGTTCAGGACAGGAGCAAACAAGACCCTCTTTTGTCATATTCTTCATGATCTTAACATAAGTGCAGATTTTGCAACCAGCCATGAGTAATAGGTTTGACTTGGGATGCCCCTGTATTGACTCCTGGACCAGCTGTTGCACAGTTTCTTTTCATATATTGATCTCTCCACTTTTTAGGAGCCTTAGCCTACCATGTGGGACAACCTCGCAAAATACTGAATCATTTCAGTTTCATTAACGTGTAGGTTCATATATTAGAAGGACTCTCTGGATGTCATTTGGCCCTACCCCTACTCAAAACTGGATCAACTTTGAAAGTCAGGTGAGACTGTTCAGGGTCACATGCAGATGAGTTTTGAAAGTTGTTCAGTAGTTTGTGAAGTCTATCCCAATTCATCACATTCCCATTCCTTGGATTTGGGTCTCTGGTTGTATAAACAAGCAGCCTGACTGCTTTGAGTGGGGTAACATCGATGAAACAAGATTCATTGTGTGCAAGCAGCTTGAGCAGTCTGACTTTTCAGATTGCCTGAAACTAAAAGAGGGCAGAGTGAGAGTTTAGCAATCAGTATTCTGCCTTATGCTTGAGGTTGCTTTTCAATATCTGCCCATGAATTATCAAGTGATAGAAAGAAAATTAGCCTAGCTTGCAAGATGAGCTAAAAAGTCTCCAGTCAAAATGCGATTGTGCAGAATATAGTATGTCCAGGACACTTGCATGTTTTATTCAGGAACAGTTAGTGTGGGGCTTTCTAATTAGTATACATCAAATACTGCCACCACAAATACAGCAGGTATTCTTTTGCTGGTGAGGCTTATGATTGCTCAGTGTGGTTATTAAGAGTACGGAAGATTTAACTTCTTGATAAAAGGTCCCTAAAATCTGCAAATAGTTGATGCTTTTTTTGTTCTTCTGTATTGAATTGTTAAAATAATCTGAATGAGAGGGAAATGGACAAGTGACAATAATGAAAGTAAATATTCTTAAAATACATTAAGCAATTTTAAAGTTTATTCAAGTACTGTCTGTTACTTCATGTTACACCTGAAAGCAGCACTTGTAATTCATTATTATTTCTTTATGCTTCATGTTTGCAATCTGAAGGTAGTAAATGCAGGGAAAACATAAAGAAAAATGCTTGCCACACAGTAATTCTTAGTCTGGTGCTGTCCTGGGACAAAAATACATACAAAGAATATTGTATATGCATAATCATAGTGTACTCGTCTCTGCAAGTCAGGGCTGGAATTTGTCCATAGCAGATATTCATTAAGTTTAGATAAATTGTTTAAAAGTGGTGAAAGTCTCTTAAGCAACAGACAGGTCTTTCATATTTAAGAAGTTTAGAGGTGTATAACAAGTAGGTAGCTGATGCTCAGAGAATATTTTGAATGTACAAAGTGTGATGGACTTCTCAGCACTGTTTTGGGAGTCCCTGATCCCCTGTGGATAAGTGTATGAGTAAGGGCCAGATCACATCCCATAGTTCTGCAGGTGTGCTGAGGAGAAAGGGAAGGGGAAAGAATAGCGACGAATAAGAATCTGCCTTGGCTGATGTCTCAGCACTCCGTGTAGCCTCCTTAGGCCAAAGATGGACTTGGCTACTGCAGCCAAATATACTGCACTTGGCAGACAATTTTTTTTATTCAGAATTCACACCTCATAATGCTTTTAATCGTCTTTTTCAAGCAAGTATTTTCAGAGAGAGATGAGTGAATTACATTGTGGAATGCATTTGTTTCCTAAAGAATATATATCTTATATGTAACCTTTTGTAACCACATCAGTTTTGCAGAATTCTAGATGGGAAGGCAGTGCCCTGATCTAGTGGAGATAATTAGGATTTTTAAAAATAGAAAACTACGTTGGATATGTTTAAAAATTATGTTGGATAATTCCGATACTACATTCATATTTAGCAGTCTCTGTAGTTATAGAGCAATGACTGTAGATGTGTGCTTATAACTAGGCAAGTTTTAAATAACTAGCCTAACCTAATCAACTGTGGAAGTAAAGCATAGTATTGTTCAAGTGACTCTGAACATGCTCTTAATGAGCAGAAAACAGGTCATTCCTTTGCAATTCTTTTGACAAAACTGAGATGTTTGGATGATAAGTGGCTTTTTTGATGAGGTGGTCCTGGTATTGCAAACACTACTCAAGTGCTTATCTTTATATATGTTGGAGCCATGAATTTCTATGAGGCTACTCATATAGGCAGAGCTGTGTTCTTGTGTAAGTGTTTGCAGAATGAAAGGTTTATTTGCTCCACTGGCATGAAGAGGCATTTGTTTGCATCCTCTTTACAGCCCCATGAATTTTTGGTCTTTAAGTTTCAAACTTTTATGGAGCATATTCTTTGGTAATGTATATTTGCTGGTAATGTTCTTCTTTGTCATAGAAGATGTCTGGCTCCTTTTGGAAATGAGGATTTTGAGGACCCTTAACAAAATTGCTTTTGGCTTTTTTTCACTGATGCATATGCCCTGATATGGGAGAACTCGAGCAGTACTTGAGCTTCACTTTCACACTATTAATTTCTAACACTTTTTTTTTAAAAAGTATCAGACATGGATTTTAACCAACAGCATTCTTTCTAAGAAAGTGACAAAAATAGTTTTACGTATTACATGTTTCTCATCAGTGCTCAAGGAAACAAGAAAACACAATATTAACAAATCTTTGTTTACCTTTTATATACTTGATTGCAGTTGATGAATCAGAATTGTGCATTGGGTTTTTTTCTTACTGAAGTGTCATCTGTCTACTTTAATTGCATCTGTTTGGGGTCATCAAACAGTCATACACTGTAAATGTTTGAGCACTACTTATGACAGTCATATAGATTATATGCCATATCCTTTGAAAACTCACTGATAGGAAGGGTAGTCTGGTGGAGAGGGCATTTTTGTGGGGAATTAGAGAGAAAGATCTCTCTACTGCAGAACACGTAAGAGATATCCTATCCTAGAGGTACACCACATGCAAGAAGTGTAGGGAGGGATCACATGGACTAATTTGTCTTGCCTCTTGAGTGGAGGGTAGAACTTAATACAGAAAATACCATGGGTTTTTCTCTCATTTCAGCCACAGATTTTCTGTGACCTCTACAGTACTTCTCAGGATTAAGATGATAGAATCAACATCTTAGTAGAAATACAGCTCTGTTTAAGAAAATGCAACACTAAAAATATTAAACATTTCTGACTGTTGATCCCATGTTTTTGCATTTCCTTTCAGGTTTTTTTGTAAATACATCTTAAAAGAAAGAAGGCACTGGGGAGGCGTGGGAAGTAAAAGGAGAGAGAGTGAATGGTATCTGTAAAACTTCAGCAGTGTTAACACTGAAATACCTGAGTGCTGCTGGAGAAACTTAACCTCTGTCTGTTCAATCTAAACTATTTAGTACATGTAAAGTTTTTTTCTATAAAAACAGTTTCCTACCTTCAGCATTTAAAATAAAATCTATTTTTTTCTGACTCTTTCCAGCTGATATTGATGATATGAAGATATGCTACGTTTTACGAGGGGGTGACAATGCCACTAGTGACATTTTTCATTTCATGGTTGAAGATGGTGGTGAGTACTCATGAAATATGTGCTTTTGTTGTTTATGAAAGTGAAAGAGTTTAAGTATACTTTGGGAGTTTAAGATCATTGGAATTAGTTGGGAGCACTCCATGTTACCTCCTAGAATATGATTTTTGTTATAACTTTCCCATATCGTGGGCTACTTCTGGTGATTACAGAGAGGTGCTGGTAAAATGGTAAAATAGTCATGGCTTCTAATGCAAAACCACTCAACCTGCTCTAGAAAGAGAGTGAAATTTTCTATGTCTACTCAGATATCTGGGCTTTCTGTCATTTTAGCTTTGAATTCTCTCTCCAGTCTCTTCACACATGAATTCTCAGAAGCCTTTTATCTTGAGAGACTTTCTGAAGTTTGATTTAGTGTTACCTACCTCTTTAAATGTTACAGCTATAAAACTCTTCATATGGATGCATTGTCTCTGATGTAGAGTTCAAGTTCTGATTCTACCTACTTAACAGAATGCTCAATGACTTGTCAAAGATCTTTGTCAGGCGACTGATGTGAATTCTCCTTACTAATATTATTTTTTAGGATTATGAGGAGGCAAAAGGAAAGAATAAAATCAAATTGAAAATTGTAACATATACTTGCTTAAGGAAAAAAATATGTATTTGAGGTTTTTAAATTATTTTTAAAGAGCAGTTTAAGAGGTAAATAAAACACATTAGCAGGCCTTTTTTTTTTTTTTTAAATCCAAAGTCTTAATAGCCACTTAATGTGGCTATTCCTAAACAAATGCACTCCTCTATGTGGAAACAGGTGGCTAGACTATGTTACTTTAATACCTTTTTTAATGTGTGATGGATAGTTGTATGAGTAATTGGCAGTGAATTTTATTAGTTGATTTAATAATATACTTCTCAGAACAAATGCTTCAAGTTAGCTTATTTTCAGTTCATGTGTACTCAGCTTGTGCTACTGCTTCACAAGAAGCACAGCCAATTAACGGTGTTAAGATCAGTGAACTGGGATTTGTCCTGTCTGTCACAGATTGAACAGTTTTGTCACCATTTACCATTTCTGGAAGTGGGACATTAAAGCATGTTCTCCTGTTCCTTGTGCTGGACAAACATAGAAGAGACAGTACCTCTAAAGACTTTTGAAAATGTCTGTGCAAATCTTTGCTTCATCAGAGAAAAAGTTGTAAGATAAGAGTTTGTAACAGTTGGCTTACTTTCCTTAAAGGTTTTAACTGAGATATAGGTAAAAGAAATGTAAAGCTAAGTAAAGATGATGGAGTGCAGGGTGCTATATTTCCTTAGTAATACTATCATTTTCATATGACAGATGTCACAACATGGTGACATTATGCATGATTTTAAAGTTTGTCTAGTAAGTAAACAATTACTTGGTCTTGAGGTGTTTCATGGTTTCACTTGATGGTAGTAATTAAAGCTGAAGAAAGTTTGCTCTCACTAGTTCTTAAAACTGAGTTGTTCCCTGAGAACTCTGCATTCATTCATGAGACTTCCCTCCATGCTATTTGAGCACTTTGTAGTGGCAAATGCATAGTTAAAGCAAATTATACTTAATATATTCCAACTACACCTAGAACTTTTTTTTCATTGGAAAGCTTACCTGACACATCTGCTTCTGCTTGCCAGAGTTGTAACAGCCTGCCAATTGTAACTGCATGCCATTTTTCATAATACAAGGAATCATTATGATAACAAGGTGCTTGGTAAATTTTTAGAGCCCTTGGCATTTGCAATGTTATCATCTTGCAGACTATTTAGATGGTGAGGTGGTCTCTCCTTTCTTGTAGCTGTTTGTTGACTGAGTGAAAAATGAGCTGTGTTTAATTTCAGAGCATTTCTGATTTGTTGCTTTACCAAAGATGGTGAAACTGCATTGAAAAGGGATGAAGTTATGATCAAAACATTTAACATTTGTCTGTCTAAAATAAAAATAATTTATTAGAAGTGTCTTTAGAATCTGTAGCAGGTGTGAAAAATCCAGAAATCTAATCTAACTGTATTTCTCCCCTCTTCAAGAAATTATTTTGCAGCTCAGGTATACTTTGTCAGAATTTCAGTAGTACTAAGACTATAATTTTAGTGGTTTTGGTTTGAAGCCAGATCATTCTGAGAGACTGCACACAAGATTGGAATGAAAGATGCAGCACCGGCTACCAATATCCAGAGTAGAATGACACACATCAGACTTCTATCTCCTTCATCAGGACTTTTGCAGTAGTTAGTGATGGTTACCACACAGCACCTAATGCTATAAATCTAATCAGGACTTCTCTTCAGTTGAATTGTGTCTTAATCTTTAAGTGATCCGGCTGAAATCAACAGAGGTTCCAAAATGTGATTCAGTGAAAGAGTATATGTTCATATTATTCAGCTAGTGTTATTTCAAATAGATTTTAAAAAAGGACACATCTCATAACACAAATTTTTTATATCTTCCAATCCTCTCATGCCTCAGCAAGGGAAACCTACAATACCAATCTCTGCTTTCTTCACATAACATGAAGTAGAAATTGATTTTGCCTCATACCTCTAGTGTGGTCTGTAAAATATTTTTCTATTTGTCTTGGAATATTTGTTCATGATCTGTGAACTGCAAATAGGAGTAAAGCGTGACTTTCTCTTGCTTCATCTTTTGATGGTTGATCTGCTCCACTCATTATACCATGACTTATGCGAACAAAGGCAGAAGCTCTTTTGTCAGCCCCTTAAATGATCTTAGTTCAATTGGGGCCCAAGTCTGTTATCTCAGGCAATTGCCTGGAGGCCAAGTCTGCTCTGCTCTGAATTTTGTTGTAGATCTGGAATCTTGTTTATCCTCTCACGTGTGGCTAGCATCTAAGGTAAGCAAGTTGGGGCAACAGCAGATTAGGTGGGTGAGGGGAAAAGAGCCAAGTTAGCGCTCTGCCAGCTCTTGGCCCCTTGTCTGTTCAGTTTCTCACCATGGACGTAAGACAAGTGCCATGCTGCATGACCTAGGATCTGAAAGTATGAAATATGGTACTGGGATAAAGTTGTTTATTTACTGGCCAAAGAATAAAACTGCAATCTAAACAAATGAAGAGTAGCTCGGGGATTATGGCTGTCTTGGGATACCTTTCTGATTATAACTAAAGAGAACAGAATTAGGCTCAATATGAAGACAAAGAAAGACCATTTAAGAATAAAGGGAAAGAAAGCCCTTAGGACTGTAATTCACAAGTAAGAGCATAGGCCTACTGTATTCAAACCAAAATTAAAGGTTTCACTATAAAAAAATGGTTGAGACTTTACACTCTGAAAGAGTCTTATTGTCAGCCTAAATTACCTACGGCTGTAGTACTTTTCTGACTTTAAATGATGTGTTTCGTAAGAGTAATTAGAAAGTTAAATAAATTGAACACAATTCAGCTATTTATCTCCACTAATATTTTTCAAAGGTATAAAAGTTTTTATTCTTCATGTTTAGGGATTTAGCCTCAAGATGATCTGCTGTAAAGTAGGCAAGTCTTTGCATTTCTGTCAGAAGAAGACGACATTGGAGTGTATTGGATGCTGTTAACTGTGTGATGCTTTGAAAGAAACTACCATAGCTCATATTAACAGAGTGCTTTCTGTTTTGTTTTTAATTTTGGTATTAAAATGATCATATGGAGACCTGTTGATACTGAAAAAGTTATGAAGCCATTTAAGCAAAACCTGGAAAAAAATGTGGATTTTTTTTTTATGGAATAGGATCAATTGAATCTCTCTTCAGAAGTGGCCTACACATTCCATTAACAAGGTGGAGAAAAAAACTTTTCTTAGCAAGTGGAAGCATGTAACAGTGGTGAATCCTGATGTTTACATCATTAAATTCTCAATTTAGTTATTAGTAAAGGAACAAATACTACCAGAAGGCAGGGAAAACCAGATTTTTTTTTTCCCCCTATGAGGAGGTAAAAAAAAAGGAAATCCATACTGATAGTTGAACTCCTGGTTCCATTTGCAGCATGTACATTTACATACTAGAGAGACTTACTGGAGTGTAGACAAAGATCCTGCAGCAAAAGACCTGGGGATGTTAATCGACAGCCAGCTGAATATGAGCCAGCAACGTGCCTGGGTGGCCAAGGAGGCCAATGGCATCCTACCTCTATCAGAAATAGTGTGACTAGCAGGACCAGGGAAGTGGTTGTCCCCCTTATTTGGCACTGGTGAGGCCACACCATGAATATCGTGTCTAGTTCTGGGCACTTCACTACAAGAAGGACATAGAGGAGCTAGAGCGTGTTCAGAGACAGGCAACAAAGCTGGTGAAGGATCTTGAGCAGAAGTCTGATGAGGAGCATCTGAGGGAGCTGGGGATGTTTAGTCTGGAGATATGATCACTCTCTACAACTACCTGAAGGGAGGCGGTAGTGCACTGAGGATTGATCTTTTCTCCCTAATAATGAATGATAGGACACAAGGAAATGGGATCAAGTTGTGCCAAGGGAGGTTTAGATTAGACTTGAGGAAGAACTTTTTCACTGAGAGGTTTATTAAGCATTGGAAGGGGCTGCCCAGGGAGGTGGTGGAGTCACTGTCCCTGGAGATATTCAAAAGAGGCATAGATGAGGTGCTGAGGGATACGGTTTAGTTTAGTGATGGGCTTGACAGTTAGTGGTTCGACTTAATGATCTTAAAGATCTTTTTCAGCCTTAATGATTCTATGAAAATGCTTGAGTCTTTTAACTAGTGAAAAATAGGCTTAAATCTGATAAACTTAATAAGAAGCTGCAGCCTCTGCAGCAACTCCATTTTTCTGAAAACTCAAGGGAACGGGATCTGTACGGCACTGGCAAATATGTACATAGAATTGGTGCTTCAGTTATGCAAAATGGCACTAACCTGAATGGAATGAAAGTTGACACAGAAATTAGCTCCAGTGTGTTGAATTCATGTGTATGTTTCAGAAGACTACATGCTACAATTTCACACAACATCCTATCTCTGAGTTCTTGGAGGCATTTTTTTCTCTTTACTTGAGAACCCAGCATGGAAAATGCACAGTTAAAACTTGGAGTTCATCATTTACCTTCATCTTATGCTCTGCTTGTCTGAGTTTTTTTAATGTCACTTCAGTAACTCATAATAATTTAATAGAAATATGGATCTAAATGCCTACCTATCCAATCTGTAGAAGTGAAATGAAATGTGCTATTCCAAATAATGTTAAACTGGTTGGACTGGTTTAAGGCGAATTTTTGGCCAGATTCTGTTGTGTAGAGTAAAACAAACATACCCCAAAGCTGTCACTAGAATCAAACCCCTGCACAAACCACATACCTCCAGAGGCATTATCCAAGTCAAATATATTCATTGCCTTGTCCAGCAGTGGATTTTGGGACTGGAGTGCTACAGCAGTGTGATGAATGCCAGTTAAAGAGCAGAGCTTTTCTATAAAGGACCACTGTTGTATTTTTTGCTTCACATAGGACAAAAATTGTTACTGTATTTAGGTGTTGTGGATAACTCTGAAATGTTCAAGTTGAGGCCACATAAAGTCAGTGAAGAAATGTTCATGTCTTCTAAATAGTGATCTGGCCCCAAACATTTTTAAAATATGAGCTTGTCCTTGACCTGCTCATTACTTGACTAGTGCTCTCATCACAGTAGTCTTGCTTGTTGTTCCTCCACCCCGTTTGTCTTCTGAAGCTTGAGAAACTGTCAACCAGTATTGCAGCACTCATAGATGAAATCTGTCTTATGTGCCTCAGTATTTTTTGTTACAAGAGGCTGATGCCGTACTAACAATGTTTTGCATCACAGAGTCAATTCCCTTAAATTTTCCCATTTTGAGGAAAAAAAATGAGATAATACTGATTTGGGCCTTTTGAACCTGAGATATTCTTAAAAAAAATCCAAAACAACTGTGCAAGAGAGAAACCTATTCAGCCTTAATTTGAACCCTAATCTGTCCTATCTCCCTTACCTAACCCCCTTCTCTGCTCAGTGTTTAAGTAAAATCCTCCAAACTGTTTCTTTAGGACTGCTAAGTGGTATCTTGCAGTACAGTGCCTCAAGGGTCGAATGATTTCAAAGGGGAAGTAATGACAGATTCTCATGGCTGGTTCAGGAATGTGAGGATCACTGGGGAAGGAAAGAAACAAGATTTTTTATTTTTTTTTTCCTTCAGGCTCTTTGGGCAGCTTTTCTGACTTAAAGCCAAAGCATTGCAAAGCCAAAGCTCATTGAAACCGGTGATTTACATCATTAGTTAAACCTCATTTAAACTTTTCATTACAGATCCCTAAACACAGCACTGACTTAACACAGCACTGTATTTTCTTGTACTAACATTTGATTAAATCCCCATTGAAGCAAGAAACTTTCAAAAACAGTTCCCCAAAGTTAGCCTTTAAACCCAATTTCTGGGAAAACTTCATAGACTTCCCAAATATGTTTATGCAATAACGTATGTTAATTAAAGAAGCACTGTTCTACTACTCAGAGAAAGCTTCATTTAAGTTTGTGGAATATAATTATTTAATCAGTCATCTTTCATTTTGATATATAAAAAGATGTATATTTCAGAATTTTACCATTTTGGTATGCTTTATTAATTTGTGAGAGGATATTATTACACCCCTGAGTATAATTATTAAATTAAAACAGTTGTCACTGGTGCTTTTCAGGGCCATAACACTGATATGTTTTCCTGGTTAAGCTATAATAATAGTATAGGAACAGACATTTTGGACTCAGTGACTGACAGTTCTTAAAGCAGTAGACTGGTAAAATATCACTGGATATTATTTGCAGCACCCTTACATGACCTCACGTATGGCATCTGGACACACAAGTCTTGGCAAGAAACATCAACTACATTTATCTTTGGCTTAAAAATGAGGGCATCACATGTTGGCGGTATATTTGCCATCATTTGCCAAGTACTGTCTTGGATTCTGGTGTGTTGCCAGGCTTGCTGCTGTTTCGATACACTCTAGGTTGGCGCCCAAACAATTTTCCATGTGTCACATTTCTTACTGTAAGTATTACCAGGGGATTTAAATAGTAGGTTTCTAACCTGAAAATCACCTTATCCTCCAAATACATAGATAGAAAAGGTCTGCCTTGTCCAACTAAAACAAAATGGGTTTTGGAGAAAGTAGCTGTATGATTTGTCAAGAGAATCTTTGGTTTTAATTATTTGGATTCAAGTGGTGATTTTATCCACAACAAAAACTTTCCTCTGCTTCTCATCTTGGATTGTTGGCAATTGAAGGGGTGAATTTAGGTACTGTTCTAGATGAGGAAAGGAGAAGCAATTGTGGTTTTAATTGCCTTTTATATAGGAGATAGGGCACTAATATAGAAGTCTCAGGTGCAGTTTCTTCTCTCATTTCAGAGGCTTTGAACCCATACTGCCCATAGTGTGCCCTCACATTCTGTCCAGTTTTGTATTCATTTTCTGTTTGCCACCTGTGTTTATGAGTTCTTAATTACTCTTTGAAATATTGAAAAATTACTCTTGGACTCTGATGTTGTACTTTCCAGCTAAGTACTGTTACCATGAGGCAAAAAAATTCTCTTTTTTTGTGTGAGTTTCTCCTCTCGTTTCCCCTATATTCGTTCTCTTCTGCTATTACTTGCTATGTTCCACAGAATAACTGGTCTTGAACAGGCCAATTAGAAGCAGTGCATACCATTAGCGTGGTGGTTAAGATCAGAGCTTAGGGCAGGAATATTGGTTCCAGTCTTCTTTGAGTCAGGGACAATAGTCTTGTCTTCCATGTAGAATGAACAGCCTGATTGTTGGGCTGGTTGGATAGCAGCAAAATGTCTCTATACCATCACCTAGTGATAGATATTAGTTTTAAGCTGAGATCACTTGGTGAATAAGCCCACTGTTAAAGTGCAATGTATTCACAACAAAATGGACCATTTCAGCTCTTGGAGCTGAATCCTGCTTGCTTTACTGAGCTGAATAATGCCATTGATTTCAGTTGATCTGGTCAGGTAAGAGGCAAGGAAGATAGTGCTCAAGATAGCCTTATAAATACTTAGCAGGCTTTTTACTTAAAAATAAACGGTAGTTTTTGTATTCTTATGGCACAGAATAAGGCCCAGCTAGCAGGAAAACCAGCATGACAATGAGCAGTAAAATTAGGTCAAAATGCAAGAATTGAAGGGATTAAGGAGACACACTAGGCTTAAGTGGAAGAATTGAGAACTCTCAGGAGTAACACTGATTGCCAGTGACATGAGAACTTGCAGAAAGACATTAATTCGTAAAGTGAGCTGTAAGAAGCCTGTGGAATTATATTTCTTGTTGGCTGCAAATTTTTTTTTTTTTTTTTTTGGACAGGCTAAAGAGATCTAAAGAACTAAATGGGAAAAGGGACACTAGCTGCTGTCGAGGAACCTTGCTTACAGTAGCTCAGCTTGTTTGATTTCCCAACCTATTTTCATGGAGGGTTTCCGAATAGCCCTCAGGCTGAGTTTAGCATTTATCACTTCACTTACCAGTTAACTGTGTAGAGTTCCTAGAGTTGGCAGAAATGTTCATCTGGTGAGTAGATGAAATGTATCCAGGAGGTTTCTAGATTTCTTCAAATACTAGATTGCTATTTATACAAGAGGTATAACTACATCTGAAACAATCTACAGATATGTGGCAAACAGTATTCCCACAAAAAAAGTTAGTGATCTTAACCTATGGAAATACACTAAGAAATTAAGTGAAAAATTGAGAAAATATAATTAATGGTGACGTACATTGTCATCAAATTTTTGTAACTCATGCATCTTAATTTACAACATTCATGCTATTGTAAGATTCTGTTTGCCTTGCAGAATCCTATAATATAAGGACTATTCTTGTCTCATGATTTCTGTGTGCTTTCTGGAAAGATGAAGATAGTTTTATTTCATAAGCCCAAATTTTGTTTGGATAATATTCAAATTTTCCATGAAATTAAATGCCCTGTTCTTTGTGATTGGCACTGAAGTATGTTAGGTAGTGTTTTGATTGCCTAGACTTTAATAATGGTAAAAAGAGTGTTGAGTATTAATGGGTAAGAATCGGGAAAAGGCCAACGAGGCATATATGTTGAGAGTCTGTTACAGATCACCCAACCAGGATGAAGAGGCAGAAGAAATATTCTATAAGTAGCTGGGAGAGGTCTCAGTCGCTAGCCCTTTTTCTCCTGGGGCACTTCAAGTTACCAAAAGTCTGCTTGGAACACAGTACAGCAGAAAGGAAACAGTCCAAGAGGTTCCTGGAATGTGTCGAAAATAACTTCCTGACACAGCTGGTGAGGGAGCCAACTAGGGGAGGCACCTTTTGTGAATAGGGAAGGACTTGAGTGATGTTGGAGCTGGAGGCTGTCTTGGGTATAGCAATCGCAAAACAATTCTTGCAGAAGTAAGGAAACGGGGTCAGCAGAGATGCTACCTGAGACTTTCAGAGAGGAGAATTTTGTCTGGTTAAGGAGGCAGACCTGAAGGGCAAAGAAGTCTGGATTTTCTTCAGGTAGGAAATCCTAAAGGTGCAGAGGCAGGCTGTTCCCGTGTGCCAAAAGATGAGCGTGTTTCTATAAATACATTAACAACAAAAGGAAGGCTAAGGGACAATCTTCATCTGTTACTGGATGGGGGAGGGTGCAGCGGTGGGAAATGTAGTGATAAAGGCTGAGGTTGTTTTTATATATATATATATATATCTATCTCAGTCTTTAATAGTAAAACCAGTTATTCTTTTGGTACCAAGCCCCTTGAGCTGAAAGATAGGGATGGAGAGCAGAATGAAACTCCCATAATCTAAGGGGAAATTATATCCAACCTGCTCCACCACTTAGGCACACACAAGTCGATGGGGCTGGATGTGTTCCACCCGAGGGTACTGAGGGAGTGGGCAGAAACAACCCAGCAACTTTGAATCCTTTATGAGCAGTCCTGGCTGACCAGGGAAATCCCAGTGGACTGGAAGTTAGCAAATGTGACACCCATGCCCAAGAAGGGCTTAGAAGGAGGACTGGGGGAGCTAAACGTCTGTCAGCCCAACCTCAGTGACAGGGACGTGTGTTGATTTTTCTTTGCTTTTGGCCTTGATGGCAATTTCTTAAGTCAGTATATTGTGACTTGTTTTCTCTGGGGTTTTCAGTAAGGCTTCCATTTACAGATTAGCAGGGTTTTTTTTGTTTTGTTTTATTACTAGAAGGAATTTCACTTAACAGTAGGCTCTCAGGAAGCTCTTTGAAAATAGAGAATTTTTCTTTTTTTCTCCTCTCTGAAGAAGGATTTCGGCTTGCTTCAGTTCAAGTCATTAGTAAAACATTAATTCATTCAGCTTGATACAGCATTGCCCTGAATGTTTGCCAGGATTCCAATCTCAGTAACTTTTAACTTAAGTACCAGCATAGCACTCTGTCATTGCTGTATAACGTGCATTTTCTTCAAGACTGTAGGAATGCTGTTACCACACACCTTGCTGCCTCTTTAAAGCTTTGTACTTGGGGTGTAACTTAATAATTAGAGAGGGAAATGTAAGGTTACCTTTAAAGGAAAATTTGAAGCCTTATTCAAAGCCCAGTGCCTCCAGTGGGGCTCCGTGTGCCTAGAGGTTTTTGGTTTGATCCTGAAACCCGTGAGACTTATTTTTTCACTTATTACTCTGATACTCAAGAGCAGATTGTAGAATATAAGATTCTCATGAGTATTAGTATGATATAATTTGATGTCCCTAAAACTATTTTACCATGTAAGTTTTTTGTTTGTTTGTTTGTTTGTTTTAAAAACCCGATTTTAGAGCCCTCCAAGTGTTTGATATCTTATTCTGATGTCTCATCTTTAGGCAGAGCTCAAGAGACCAGGACACTGTAACCAGTTAAAAAAATATATATATATCACTGGAGCACTCTGCATGTTATTTTAAGACTTTCCTGGGCATTGTGCTGAATTCATTCACCGTATACACTGTTTAATCTCAGTAAGACTTTTAAGCTGGTTGATCATTACAGCAGAGGATTTGTAGTACTTTGTGCTCAAACACAACCCTCCTGAGAGAATTGCATTAGATTCTTTTGGATAGAGATATAAGATCCTAAGGAAGAGGAAACTAGTCATTGCCTGTTAGGTTTTTTTTCATAGAATGGTAGGGTTGGAAGTGACCTTAAGAGATCATCTAGTGCAACCCCCCTGCAGAAGCAGATCCACCTAGAACAGGACTCACAGGAATGTGTCCAGGTGGGTCTTGAAGACCTTCAGAGGAGACTTCACACTCTCCCTGGGCAGCCTATGCCAGCCTGTGCTCCCTCACCATCATAGTAAAGTAGGTTTTTCTTATGTTTAAATGGAACTTTTTGTGCTCCACCTTCATCTCATTACCCCTTGTCCTGTTGCTAGATACCATCACAAACAGGAATGTCCCAACCTCCTGGCACCCACCATTTAGATATTTGTAAATATTAATGAGATCTCTCCTCAGTCTCCTCTTCGCCAGACTAAACAGCCCCAGTTCTTGCAGCCTTTCCTCATAAGGACGATGCTACAGTTCCCTGATCATCTTGGTGGCCCTGCACTGGACTCTCTCCAGAAGTTCCCTGTCCCTCTTGAGCTGAGGAGCCCAGAACTGGACACAGGACTCAAGGCCTCACCACAGCCAAGTAGAGGGGGAGCAGAACCTCCCTCACAAGAAAGGATGTGAGATTGCCAGTGTCTTGCTTTTTCTTAGTAAGTTGCTGTATGCAGTATTCATTGCTGATACTTGAGACCTCCACTCAATTTTCTTTGCTCCCTGAGGAAGCTTAAATAGGTATTTCCTACATAACTGCTGTAGGCTTTAGGCTATAGGAAATGTGAAGTGATACCCTCTTGTTGAAGCAGATTAACTTTATGTGTAATGAGTAACTGTTCACTGTCAAGCACAGATCGTGCTTCCTGTCCCACTACATCAAAACCAGACCCTTTTGGGCTGTTGCTCAGCCTTTGTGATTTCTCTGCTCCATCCAGCATGGTGGAAAAATTTTGCTCCATACTCTTTCCTCATGTGCAAGCCTAACTTGCTCTTTTCCCTGTCCACTGGATATTTCCACTTATGCCTGTGGTGGGGGATTTTCAAGTTAACTTTTCAATTATCATTGGGCTCATGGTAGACAGCAGGATGAGCATGAGCCAGCAATGTGCCTTCGTGGCCAAGAAGGCCAGTGACATCCTAGGGTGTATTAGAAGGGCTGTGGGCAGTAGGTCGAGAGAAGTTCTTCTCCCCCTCTATTCTGCCCTTGTGAGACCACATTTGGAATAGTGTGTCTAGTTCTGTGCCCCTCAATTTAAGAAGACAGTGAGGTGCTGGAGAGAGTTCAGCACAGGGCCACCAAGATAATGGAGTGAAGCACCTCCCTTATGATGAAAGACTGAGGAAGCTGGGGCTCTTTAGCTTGGAGGAGACTAAGGGCTGACCTCATTGTTTACAAATATGTAAAGGGCAGGTGTGAGGAGGATGGAGCCAGGCTCTTCTCAGTCATGTTCAATGATATATCAAGGGGCAACAGGTACAAGCTGGAACATAAGAGGTTCCAAAGAAACATAAGGAAAAACTTCACTGTGAGGGTGATGGAGCACTGGCACAGGCTGCCCAGATGGGTTGTGGAGTCTCCTTCTCTGGGGACGTTCAAAACCCACCTGGACAAGTTTCTGTGGGACCTACTCTAGGTGGCTTGCTCTGGCAGGGATGTTGGACTGGGTGGTCTTTCAACCCGTAAGATTCTGTGATTCTGTGACCTATCAACCAGCTCATGAGCCCATATATTCTCATATAGCTCTCATTTTTTTTCCCCCACGTAAAGATGGGTACATATAGGTCATATAGGTATTGTAGCAATAGCATAGTGGGCCCTGTATGCCATTTTATGATGCACAATTACTATATGCTTTGTGCTTATTTTCAAATATACTGCTTCAGATGCATAGAAGGGTCACAATTGAGCTAGATTCAAATAAGCAGGATAATTTTCACTAGCAGTGGTTCCGCCCCAAATCACATTATGTCTCCACCACCCTTAATTATGCTGTTATGTTAACATTTTTTCTGAACTATTAGGTTCACAGCATAAGTAAATTCAAGATTATATGGTTTATTTTTATCAACTCATGAAATGATATCTGCACCATAATCCAGTTACTGACTAGTAAATGTTTACTAACACTTAGGATAGAGGATGAGAAGGGAAATATTTTTTATGAAGTCACTCTTTTTTTCTTCGTGTTGAGGCTCCTCACTAAACACCATGAAACAGCCTAGATTTAACTAATCTCCCTTTTCCATCATCCAAGAGAGCTGCTTCTTAGAAAACGCTTTTTTCTACTTTTAGAGTGCTTGCAAATCAAAAGAAACCTCAAAGGACTCTGCAGTTGAGCTAGAAACATCCATTGACTGAAATATTCATCTTAAAGCTATAGTAACTTCAACATATTAATAAGCAAATGTAGTTTTGGACTATTAATCTCAATGTAGTTACTGCTATTATTTATATTAGTTTAATAATCATCAGTCATGGGAATTCTGTTTGAAATCAAATGATAAAATGATTTCATCTTGATTGCAACTATTACTATCTACAGCAAACAATTCTAAATATGCAACTTCCGATTTTTCACAGTTCCTTATACTCCTATGCAACCTGATCTAGGTGAAACTACTTCTCCAGGGAGGTTGGACTAGATGATCTCTAAAGGTCCTTTCCAACCCCTGACATTCTATGATTCCCTTAGTTACACATGTGAACCAGATCCTATTGTTTTGAAGTCTCAGATTAATCGGGGCATCTGAGGAGTGTAATTTATTGGCACAGCTAGCCCTGGAACAATCTCTACTAAATGGCTGAATTACCTTCTGCAGCTGCCTGCTTACAGGGAAACCTCACTCAACTCAGGTACCTCAGGGGTTGCTCTTATGATCTTTTCATTGTTGAACAGTCATCCCTTGGTTTCCACAGGTGAAACAGAATAAGTCCAAATCTTCTGTGGACTTGACTGACATTTTTAGTAAGAGTGTGTGCAAATATATCTCAGCTCTTTGGGATAGAGCTGCATTTCCTTGGTGAGACATACTTTTGCAGCTGCAGATATACACTGATTTGGCCACAGGCCTTTGCTTGATTATCCTCTTATCAGTAGACAATGCATTATTTTGGCAAATAAATAGTCTCTATACTTCTTTTTTCCCCAGCAATACTTCTGCTTTCTTCTTTGCATGGAATTGATGCACATTGGTACAAAAATATGTCGTAAGCCATCTATAGATTCCTTGGTTAAATCTCATGTTTTCTCATACCTTTTGAGTACTTCTGAAAAGTATCATTTTAGTGTAGATTTTTTTTCTTCACATTATTCATTTTGACTTGTGAAGTTTTTACACAGTGCTGTTCATGTAGCTTAGTTCTTCAGATTCATTTGGTGAACTGAGTTGCAAGGACTTTCAGCTTAAGTCCACTCCTGGTTTTGTGTTTGAGGGTTTTTTTTTCTTTTTTTTTGTCCTGTTTGATGACTCCAGAATGAGTGTAGCTATGGTGGGATTGAATGTTAGATATAAAGATAATCACAAAGAGAATATAGGCTTTCCTTCACAGCACTTGACATAGCAATGCATGACAAAATTCTCATAAACATTTAGTCAACACTGAGATTTTCATAAAATGACAGTTTGGACAGATTGAAATGTCTTGTTTGAAGGATCATAGATCTTATCAACTTTCACAAAAGCTGGGAAGTGTAATTTCCTGAGAGGCCTTGTTTCATGAGATTTAATGGTAATTGTGATTTTGCTAAGCAAAGAGTCTAAGCTGCTTCAGACTTTCTGTCAGTTTTTGAATGCTTGATTTCTATATTTCACCCATAGTAGGAAGTGACATAACACGGGTCAGTGGTTGGAAGCTGAATGCGTATTTAGATTAGACATGGAATGTCATTTTTAATAGTGACTACTCTTAACTGGTAGATTTTAAAGACAAGTGGTGAATTCTCCTGATGTCTTGAAGAAAGGATATCTTACTAAAAAAAAGCTCCACCTGTCAAACTACATCTAACACAAAGTTATCGGATGGAATTTTATGTTCTCGTAATACAAAATATCAAGCAAAATCATTGTCATTGCTTCTTTTGGCCTTGAAATGTATGGAGCAGAAATTTATAGAAACTCTCAACTGTTTTGCATGCAACTAAAGTCAGCAACAAAGCTCAGGGAGGGAAAACTGGAAAAAGAATATATAATTTCCAGGAAATTATTGTTAGTGCCATTCTTCCAAGTTGTGTATTTAAGAAATAAACCTTGCTTCCCCCTGACCCTCCTCCAAGGTCCTTAAGGAAGTTAAAAAGTGGTATTGTGAAATTCATAGAAGGACCTTTAAGCCACATAGCTGAGAAGCCAAGAAGAATTTAGAGAAGGTAAAATGAAAACTGAATGATACAGCTCTCAAAATCTGTAGATTGTTACATCTTTTCATATAGTCACTAATAACATTATTTGCTTAGTATTTCAACAAGCAGCCTTATCCTTCTCCCACCTGCACACATTCTTGTAAAGTATATCTTGTTAAGGTTATCATAACACTTTTCACTCTAGGGAAGTTGTCACAAAAATTCTAAAAGTAATCAGCACTTTAAAAAACAACCAAAAAGAACACTGAAACCTAATAAAAAAAAAAATCAATCTTGCCAAATTTTAAACCAGTCTTTTGCATTTAACAATTAAAAAGTTGAAATTTGCCAATTTTATATTTTATGTTCAAATCCCCATAATGTGCTAATTTCTCTTTAAAATAATATTGTCTATAAATGTAGGTGTAATATCTTTTAGTTTTTCATACTTTATCCTGTATTCTGACATAATCAAGAGAAATAACTCCATTCTTATGTAAAGATAAAGTAGAATAAGACTAGCCAGCTTTCCAGCCCTCCTCGGAAAAATTATGTCCAACACATGTCCCATCTGATTAGTATGTTGCTCAGAAGAGTTCTGCAGACTTCTGTGTGGATGCATGATTATGTGATAGGGATATGGATGACTTTCTGCTATGATTAGGTGGTGTAACTACACATTCTTATGTCTCTCCAGTGGCCTATGCATCGCTTTTGCTGAACTGTGATGTCTTGGACTGATGATCTGTAAGCCAAATGCTTTATAGGCAAATACAAAAGGACTATATATATATATATATATATATATATATATAGAGAGAGAGAGAGAGAGAGAGGACTGCATAAAGTTCTTAAGCCAACTAGCCTCTATGAGTTTATATAGGAAGTACATATTCTAATGAAGTATCATTCTTTCCTGTTTCACTTCTGTTTTTCCTGTGTTATAAGGAGGTTGGTTTGGTGAGTAGCACAGTTCACAGTTAATTCTTGAACTTTGAATTCTTTACATGCCTGAACTGGCTTTCTACCTGGGGAAAAGCAAGTATTTCTCATTCAATGCTTAGCTTTGCATAAACAGGTCTTTACCCTGACCTTTGCTTATAGATATTGTTATCCAGTCAGCTAGCTGCAGTGGAAGGAGCCCAAGCATACTGTTTAAAGCAGCAGTCAGTTTTAAAATATACATTAAAAAATGCTTTTATTTGTGTTCATAAGAAAGACAGATTCCAGTTCTGATGAAAAAGGATTATTTGGAGGAGGGAAGATGATCAGGAGATATTTTCACACTTGAACAGAATACATTTTAAGTCAATATTTAGCTCTCACAATTCAGTGTCTGAAACTACAGCTCTCAGGCCCAACCCACCTTTCAAGTGCAGAATTGATAAGAGATCCTCAAGAAGCTGATAAACACAAGCTTAAGGATTAAGAGGAAAATGGAATATTTGGGGTGGCCTTTCAGTGCAAAGTGGCACCCGTGAATAAATTCAGTTTGGTTTTGTTTTTTCAGTTGTTTTTTGTGTTTGTTTTTTTTGGGTTTTGCATTTTTTGTTTGTTTTTGTAAGTAGCTCTTTCTCTGGGCTTCTTTTAAAAATCTTTAATTACTTACTGTATCTTTTAGTAGTCCTTGCCTTATTCCNTATATTTTATGTTCAAATCCCCATAATGTGCTAATTTCTCTTTAAAATAATATTGTCTATAAATGTAGGTGTAATATCTTTTAGTTTTTCATACTTTATCCTGTATTCTGACATAATCAAGAGAAATAACTCCATTCTTATGTAAAGATAAAGTAGAATAAGACTAGCCAGCTTTCCAGCCCTCCTCGGAAAAATTATGTCCAACACATGTCCCATCTGATTAGTATGTTGCTCAGAAGAGTTCTGCAGACTTCTGTGTGGATGTGATAGGGATATGGATGACTTTCTGCTATGATTAGGTGGTGTAACTACACATTCTTATGTCTCTCCAGTGGCCTATGCATCGCTTTTGCTGAACTGTGATGTCTTGGACTGATGATCTGTAAGCCAAATGCTTTATAGGCAAATACAAAAGGACTATATATATATATATATATATATATATATATAGAGAGAGAGAGAGAGAGAGAGGACTGCATAAAGTTCTTAAGCCAACTAGCCTCTATGAGTTTATATAGGAAGTACATATTCTAATGAAGTATCATTCTTTCCTGTTTCACTTCTGTTTTTCCTGTGTTATAAGGAGGTTGGTTTGGTGAGTAGCACAGTTCACAGTTAATTCTTGAACTTTGAATTCTTTACATGCCTGAACTGGCTTTCTACCTGGGGAAAAGCAAGTATTTCTCATTCAATGCTTAGCTTTGCATAAACAGGTCTTTACCCTGACCTTTGCTTATAGATATTGTTATCCAGTCAGCTAGCTGCAGTGGAAGGAGCCCAAGCATACTGTTTAAAGCAGCAGTCAGTTTTAAAATATACATTAAAAAATGCTTTTATTTGTGTTCATAAGAAAGACAGATTCCAGTTCTGATGAAAAAGGATTATTTGGAGGAGGGAAGATGATCAGGAGATATTTTCACACTTGAACAGAATACATTTTAAGTCAATATTTAGCTCTCACAATTCAGTGTCTGAAACTACAGCTCTCAGGCCCAACCCACCTTTCAAGTGCAGAATTGATAAGAGATCCTCAAGAAGCTGATAAACACAAGCTTAAGGATTAAGAGGAAAATGGAATATTTGGGGTGGCCTTTCAGTGCAAAGTGGCACCCGTGAATAAATTCAGTTTGGTTTTGTTTTTTCAGTTGTTTTTTCTGTTTGGTTTTTTTGGGTTTTGGGTTTTTTGTTTGTTTTTGTAAGTAGCTCTTTCTCTGGGCTTCTTTTAAAAATCTTTAATTACTTACTGTATCTTTTAGTAGTCCTTGCCTTATTCCTTGCTAAGGTTAAAAAAAGTAATTTCTCTTCCCCTCCATAAATACATTCCCTCTGAGAATTCACCTTTGGGCAATGTTCAGCTCCATTCCAAAATACAAGGCTGTGTGCTAAATGGCATTGAATAGCATACACAAGATGAACAAAGCTGTGATTAATTGCATGTGTTAAGGAACAAAGGTATGATTAATTGCATGTACTAACATATTTGTTTTACTTCAAGCTAGCTGCATATCTCAGAGTAGCAGAAGCCATGACATGAATTCTAGCATATGTTAATCCAAGCACAAACTGTCTATACGTTATGGACATACATGCTAAATAAATAACAAGCATTGCTAAAACCCACATTAATTCTTAATATTTGGGTCCTAGCTAGATCAAGCTAGCACAGGTACACTTTCATATACTTGTATTTTAATTTTGCTTTGTAGGCATGTTTTCTATTTAGTAAGACTTGCCTAAGTTTTGAGGGGGCTTGTAGCATACTTCTCTGCACAGTTTGGTTTTTTTTAATAGAAGTTTCAAAGAGGCACTATGTTTTATTAGTCTGAAAATTTATTTTATCACAACAACAGCCAAATTTTGCTCTTTCAAATTCAGAAAGCAAATGAAAAGGATGGAAGTATTTGTTTTAAAAAATATGTCCAAATGTATGGTTCTAAATCTAATGGTAATTTTTGAATCCTTTTATAGTTAATTAAGTTATTAATCTGATTAAGTATGGGTGATTCATCTCAGTCTCAAAGATAAGCTAATAGACTAGTTGAATTTCTCTCCTGGGGTGCTCATTTCTTTCTTTATGATAAGGGAAGCCTGATACAACTAGAAAAGATTTAGGCATCTAAAGATGCAAAAGATGAATGCCACTCTTCATCAATTTTATTTGTAAGGGCAGGTTTTAAAAAATAACATTCCAAAACAGTTTCTAAAATATACTCTGCATTTGTATTTAAAGACCATAGAAGGTTAAGGAGTATATATGTTTGGAAGCATCTGCTTTTAAATATTTGAAGTAGTTCCTGAAACCAATGTAAGCTCTCTTGGAGTGCAACAGAATCTCCTTAGTAATTTTCCTTTACCAAATATTTGTCAACTTGCCTGCTGATACGTTAAGGATTGATCAGTCAGAGTTCTTGGTCATGGGCACTGTGAAAAATTAACTTTATAATTCAGTTGTCTGCACCCATAAAGAAATGTGTTCTTGATATGTTCTAGTTTCCACTGTTTTATTGAACCTCTCATGCATTAATTCACCATCATTGACAAATACTCATTTAGGACTGAGTTCGAGGCAGTTGCTTTTCTTTACCGAAGATGTAGCCAAATGACCCAGATTGTTTTTCCACTTAAGTTTTTACTTCCTATGTTGCAATGTTGTGTTGTTCTTAAAAATATGTCCATTTGTAATTAAACATCTAATTTAAATGAGTTTTTCTCCAACTGAAATATACATTATTCCTGACAGAAAGCACAAGAAGTATACTAGCTCTGCATGAACAATTCCCTGCTTTACATGTTCTGGATCTAGATAATAGCCTTCAGTTAAATTCTCATTTAGAGTGAGAAAATCAAAAGTGTTTAAAAGATGCAGAAGCCAAAGGTGAAAGAGAAACACAGTCTGGGGGATCTTTACTCAGATTATACAAAGGAAATATGATACTATCAAAAATCAACCCATCACAAGAATCTTTGAATGGGTTAGGATCTTAAAGATTTTCTAATTCCAGGCCCCCCTACCATGGGCAGAGACACCGTCCACTAGAAAAAAAGTACTAAAGCAAAGACTGAATAAACAAGTCTCATGAATTGTACTGTGAAATCAAAATTAATAGAAAGTAAAAGTAGGAATTAAGAAAACAAATGGCTGAGCTTTTCTGCAGTGTGGACACTTATTTAAATCAGCAGAAAACAGCCTAAATGTTGTTGTAAGTAAAAACTTTTGTTTGGTCACAAAAGGCATATGGCTGTTCTTTGTGTTCTCTGGAGGACAATGCTGTAATGTGTACTATGGTTGAATCAGTAGTTGCAAATAGAGTATTTAAGCATTGAAGGTTTTTATATGGTATTAATACAAGCCATTCCTTAATCCACTAGGATACTCCTTATATTAGAAAAGAGTGAATTTGCTAGAAGTCCAAATCGGTATAAATAAATCAATATTCCTCAAAGCCCTTCCCAAATGGTTGTTACAGTAGTCAAATAGTCATTGTATTTCAGTGAGATCAGATGTTTTGCTTTAGATGTGGATTAAGCAACAGTAAGTATTAGTAGAGATTTACTTTTAATTATCTGTCATTAACAGGATTTTTTTATTGAGGATGCTGCAGTTTCTTTCACGAGGAATTGGTGGTTATCTATGGAGTGAGCAGCAAGTAGGCATCTTTTGTTTTGTTTTAGTTAATGAAAAACATTTGAGAAACCTTCCATGGTGTCATGGTATACATCTTTATTATTGATGGAAATTTGAAAAAAAGTTGCTTATTAGCACACAGTTGCATAACTCCCATATAGAGACGTGCAGGCTTGTCTGATTTTTGACACTGGATAAATAAAATTGCATGTTCTATGGTTACTGTAAAATTTTATCATTTTTCCATAGCTAAGAAAACTCTCAAATTCTCTTAACCTTCATGGTATTTTTATCGTGGTGTGCTCTGAATTCTAGAGCATATCAGAAATGTCTGTATATGAAAGTTTATCAAAAGTGGAGAACTATGCAGTTAATATGTGTCTTGTAAATTACTGCAACCTAATCTGTTTACACAGTAATTTCAGTGCATTTGTTTAAAGTTTAAATATATGTTATTTCTAAAACCAAAATTCATATTCATTTTGCCTTTCCTGGTGCTTGGAAAATGGTTCCACTTTGTCTATAAACTTTATTACTGCAACGTATGCAGTAGAAACTGAGAAGAGTTTTAACAAGTTGATAGAATTAATAAAAGTAATACTGAGTTATCTTTTCCTTCATTGCAAATTTGGCAAGCTACTTCCATTTGAAGTGGCTATTCCTTTTATCTAAAAGGTTGAGAAAGAATAAAGAGATAATTTTTTGTGGAGTGAAATACCAAGAAGTTGCGATTCTGATAAAATAAAATGCTTAGAAATGCAAGTAAAATTTTAATCTACTGTATATAATCCTTTAATACACCGACTGATTAAAGAAAATAGGGAGTTGAGCACTGAAGATTACGAAGTTGAAAGCAAAATACTGCAAGTGATTCTTTATAAATAATAAGCTACATTTTTTTTCATACTTGTGTGAGTATAGAGTGTCCTGACCATGTATGTTTATGTTCATAAAGGAAATGCAATGAAACTATTAGTTGTGAGGTTAAGGAACCAAAGACATTATGTTTATATTGAATATTCTGAATATTATCAGCAAATAAATAATATTATTAGAATCTAGTGCTTTTCCAGTCTTTTTATGTCTCTAAGGGCAGAAAAGATTGCTTTGAGATGAAGTTAAAATGGATTTTATTCCTAATTCTTCACATTTGGTGTGTGATTTCATGCAAGCCATAGAAAAACAGTGGTTTCAAAGTGCTTCTGGAGATCATCTAGTCCTATACTCCTGTGCAGAGCACCATCAACTACAGCAGGTTGTCCAGGAAGGAGCCCAATCAGATTTTAAGTCTCTCCAATGATGGAGACTTCACAACTTCTTTGTAAAATCTGATTCTGTGCTTGAACACTAAAGATTTTTCTTATGTTTGAATTCATTTTGTGATTGAATTGTCACTGGGCACCTCTGAGAAGAGTCTGTCTCCCTCTCATTACACTCACTCATCAGGTATTAATATGCGCTGGTAAGTTTCCCACCTAAGCCTTCTCTGCTCCAGGTTGAACAATCCCAACTGTCAGCCTCTCCTTACACATCAGGTACTCCTTTTCTTTCATCATCTTTGTGACCCTTCCCTGGACTTGCTCCAGGATGTCCATGTCTCTCTTGTATTGGAGAGCTGAGAACTGAGCCCAGTACTCCATGTGTGTCTTGCCAGTTCTGAGTAGAAGGGTAGGATAACACTCAACCTTCTGGCAGTTCATCCTAACGCAGCCCAGGATGTTGTTGATATTTATACTATCATGTATCTATCAAGGCTTGTTTTGTGGCAGTAAGAAAAACCTAATGCTCTGTTACTTCATTCAGCTGTGAAGAAGCAAGACTAATATTTCAAGTGTACGAACTATCAGAATCATGAGCTGCTTATGAATTTTATCTGCAAGAAGCATATCCAAATTAGCATGAATCACTGATGGCTAAGTTAGGGCTAGAAACTGGTTTCCGTATTCAACATGAAAATGGAGCATTGCTAGTAACCACCATCTGTAGGAAGAAAGTACATCTCATAGTAGGATTGTGGGGAAATCTCATGAAACACTGCATCAGCAATTTACAGGATTTGCTACTATTTAATATCTTGTCTCATGGTGAAGCGGATACAAGCTGTCATTTTCTCTCTCCCCTCTTTGTATAAGATGAGTAATATATGCTGGAGCATGGACATTGCTATCCACAGTGACTGAGGAAATTTGAAGAATCACAGAGTTGTGAGGCAAGCTTGAAAGTGTTATTTTTTTTTCTCAGTGTAACTATCTAAAATCAGGGCATGTCTAAATAATCATGTAAGGGTTATGAAAGTATATTCTGAAACGGTATGAACTATGATAAAAGTGTACCGCTTTACAGCTGGAATGAGTTCCAGCCCTAATATTTAATTTAGATTAATAAATCAGATGCTGTTTGACTGAGGGGAGTAGAGGAGGAGAAGGAAACCATAATCCATGCCTTCTAGCTCTTAACACTTCTAAGTGTTGCCTCCAGAGCTTTATTTAGGAAATATAGGTACCTCTAGTGGGCATTTAGATCTTATGCAGGCCAAGTAGCCCTCTCCATCAGCTATATACAGAATTTAGAGCAGTTAGGTTCCTCTTGTAAAATGGAGTTCATCCTTTCCTATCTCATCATACTGCAGTTTATAGCATGCCAAGTTGATTCAACTAACTGTCTTGGCAGAAGGCCAATAGCTTTTTAAACTGAGAGGTACAGCACAGATTTGATTTATCAGGCAGGCAGTGATGAGCAGCAGGAAGACCACACTCCAAGGAATGGGGGGACTGGAGGAGGTAAGAGAGAAATAGGCTTTACTCAGTTGAGGACTTTGAGTTGTTGGATTGATTCTGCTCTGTTGTGTAGCTATACTGCTTCACATCCAGTTCAAGTGGGGCTTGAACAACCTGAAACTCTGCTGCCTACCAAACGGGAAGTCCCACCCCTTCTTTGCATCTGTCTCTATCTGTTCTCACTGTGCTGGCACTAGCAATGGTGTAGCCACGCAAAAAGGCATGAATTCGTCCTATCTACAGCATTCCATAATTAATCAGTTTCATACCCTCTTGCAACCAGGCTCTTGGTCTCCTCAAGCTAAGAAGATGTAATAGTTAAATGAATAAACAGCTTGCTAGCTACTGTTATAAAAGTTTTAGTACACATTTTACTGCCCAGTGGCTTAACAGCAGAAAAAAAGACAATTTATAGACTGTTAAGTGTCCATTTAGTTTGCAGAATGGCATTTTACATGACGTCTTAACTGGCATCTACAAGTTTTTTTCTATAGAGGTTTAGACAGACCAGAAAAGATCATATCTTTTAGAATAACCATATAAAAAGAGAAAGGAAAAGAAAATAATAAAATGGGGGAAAATGGAAAATTACACACATATCTGTGATATTTATGAGCAAAAATATGAATATATACAGAAGGAAAAGTATGTTATGTATAGCACTACACATATTATAAAATAGAGTAAGGATTTTTTTCTAATTCATAATCTAATAATTCTTATTAAATGTTTAAGTTGTTCAATAAAGGACACTGATTTTCTTAACAATATTTCATCAGTGTTGTTGATAGTTTTAGTTTAGAATTGAGGTAACAAGTGGTGAATATATAACGTAATTGCTCTTGTGGAAAGAACATTGTGCTGCAAATTGATTATCACTTGACCAAAAGTAGATTAAACATCTTAAGTACATTACACAAAATGGTGGTTGCATGTTGTAGGAGACATGCTGTTTGATTATGGAAGCAATGGATCATGCACCTATATGTTTTGGCATGATGATGCTATAAAACTGATGTGATAGAAAGACTGAGGTAGCCATATGTTGTGTTCTACCATAATAAATGACTTCCCTTACGTCAACTATTTGATTAACAGATTGAATGTGTCACACCTGTAATGAATACATCGTTGGAACAGTGTCTCCTTTGAAGACATTAAAACATAGGAATGATGATCAAATCATCCAGAAAACACTTCAGTGTTTGATTGAATAAAGGCTAGTGGAGAACTGCAATGTCATAGGATTTTTCAAAAGTTGCTTCACTGTTTTTATTTCTTCTTTTTACCTCTTCATTTTAAGAGTAAAGGTTTGGTGAATTCCAGAATGCATACATGTTCCCTATAGCTTTGAAACAGTATGTAAGCATTATTGGTATTGTGTGTCAAGACAAAATAGTCTCCCATCTTGTACTAAGTCAGTGGCTTTCTGACGTTAGGGATGAAGCCAGGAGGCCATGCTTATTGGCCTGTGCACAGGAAATAGGGATTTCTTCAGAAAGCAGCTGAGAGTACTCATCTTCTGCCCTGACTTTGAGCTGACGAAGTCTTTCTCTACTAGCAGAGACTTCAAGAGAAGCTAGGGAGATGGGTCTTCTAACCAAAGCACCCTCATGCCCAAGTTAAGCTGTGCAAATTGCCCCATGGGATGTGGAGGGAGGGTGGGTAGTGTTGTTACTGCTTTCCCAGAAATCCAGACAAACTGAATGAAGGTAGTTAATGTCACTCATATTTGTCAAAAAATATATATTTAATCTTAAAGTGAAGAGTTCAATAAGGAAGGACAATTGTTGATAGAGAAGCTCTAAGCAGTCTCATTTTGCAGAAATTGCTGTTCTTGAGTGACCCCCTTTTTATTCAGCAACTGTCCATTGCTGTTTCTGACACTACTGGGAAAAATCCAGAGGTATTGCTACAATAAAAGTCTTCAATCACAGCGTGTTTGTTCAGACATGCAGTGTCTGTGGAGGTGCCAACATACTCCTGACATTTTACTCTCCCTTTTGCGTAAGAAATAAAATGTTGCCTCCGGAGATTTCTTTCTGAAGATGTCTCTGTTTAGAGGCAGTGCATGCAGTGCCTGCCAAATTTCTTGTTTGTGTTTGCACTTGGTGTTGTGATTTTTTAAATCTACCATAATCTCGTACTATACATCAGATCACTGGACTCAACATTTTTACATGCAACAGTGGGTCGTAATTTCTACAGTAGTGTAGTAATGAGCAATAGCTCATTATGGCTTAATAGAGATGATTTTTGGTGAACAGAATATCTGAAAACTTTATGTCAGTGTTGCAGTTAACCAAATTACTTTTTCATTGAAATAAAATGTAGTCTTTTTTGCACTAAAGCCTCTATTCATGATGGTTGTGGTGTGTAAATCACAGCAGGCTAATTGTAAGATGGAATAATAACTGTAGAGCAGTATCTAAACTGACTTTACCATCTGGACTAGGTACTAATAACACTGTAGCCACAATAGCTTGGGGTTTTCAGCTTGATCTGCAAAATCAGTTTGCAGTCCTAGAGCAGTATTTCATGCTGAGTTCTGCATTGCCACTACCATATACATTTTTTAACTAACTAGTTTAAAGCTGGGTGCCATAAATCTGTACATGCTGTGTTGCTTGTTTGGATTGCAGTGCACAGTGCTAATGCATGGTAGCATTGGTTGGGAACTGTTAGTGGATAGGGCCATCCTCATTTTCTCCTCGCTCAGGATAGGGTGTGATGTAGACTTCTCTTCCTCTGCAATATGGGAGCGTTCCGCTCCAGCAGACTGACAAGGCAAAGAAACCTTTGTGAGGGCAAGGATCTGGACATTATTTTGTTATGTTAACCTCTTTTCTGGTTAAAAGCTAACATTTTGCCTTTAATCAAATGTATCTAAGCTTGCTAATGCTACTTGTCCCTAAGCTCTCTTGAAGGTAGTAGGAGAATCACTGGAGTAATGGCCAGATTTGAAAAAAAAAACCAAGTTTTGACTGTCTGTTACTGAGGAAACAGGTGTGATGGTTTAATATGTTACTAAATTCTCCTCTGCCAGAGGTAGCTACCTTTTTACACAGTCAGCAGGGTGGTATGCATATGTTAGAAACTGCAGTATTAGTCTGGCTCTGTAGCAGTGCAAGCTAAGCTACTGAACTAGGACAAATGGGCATTTTAGGGACAGGCTAGGGACAGGCATACACACTTTGCTACAGTAACGCTGGCTAGAGGTCTGTCAGTAACATAGGAAAAGAGTGAACACACATCGGGCTTAAAATTGCCACGGTAAGATTTGCCAGGACTTACATGTCAAATATGGTCATGAGGTCAAAATTTGGAACACAATGTACAGTATCACACACTTCATTAATAACCCTTATCCATCACTTATTTGAAGTATATTTTGGCATGTTTGGCATATCAAGTTAGCACCTGTTGCATAGGAAGCACACAGATTTAAAACACGACACTGTTACTGAATCCACCACCCTCTTAATTGTAGCATTTCTGTTTTTCTCATTGCAATTGTGGACATTTGCGTGTTAGTATGATACAGATCATAAAAAATATGTTACAAAAAGCAATCCTGTGCTTTAATAGCATACACAGAATTTTATTAAAAAGAACACAACTGTATTTAAAGAATATGTAGTTGTAGCAAAGTAAAATTAATTCAAGTTCATCTATGAATGGATTGTTCTCAAGTCTGCCTTCTGTGATCTCAGGACTTGATGTAGGTGCAGTCAGACTTTCATACTTTAAAGAAATATTGCTTTAACGTATAATATCATAAGCATGAAAATGATAGAAATTGTTTTTTATAACAGAAATATTTTTATCATCTGTATTTGTCATCAAAAAAAAAGAAGAGATGAAAATGTATTTATCTTTTACATGCTAACATTGAAGAAATCTTTGAATGCTTTGTTGAGAGAGAATTGAAATTTGGACACTCATTGCTACATAAAATGGTGCAGATGAAGAGGGAGTACAAGAGCGACTAACATGGAACATGAAATAAGAAATCCATGAATCAATGATTTGGACAAAATGGGAAGCTGTATTGGTAGACACAACTGTACATGCAGAAAAGCTTGACTTTCAGTTTGGAGCGGGTGTAAAGACAAAGAAGGATATTAAGAGAGAAATAAAGAGAAACTGAAAGAAAGGTGCCATACATCCAGAAACCAATTAGGAAAAAAAAAGGGAGGGGAGGGGGGTAAGTTGTTATGAAATTAAAGAACAGGAGGAATTTTCCCTGGAGCAACTTGAAATTACAGTGCTTTCTGTGGCACTGCAGAAAAAAAGAGTGATGATATAGGGAGTGTACAGAAGAACAGTAATCAAAATGGAAAGTTAATCTGATGGGAGGTTCTATGTAATTTGTCTTTTTGTGTTGGTCTTTCTCTGCCAGTTGGAGCTTTAAATTGTATATACATATCTCTCCTATAAGTTACATTGTATGTTAAACTAAGCATTCTCTTTTCTTTAAAAATAGGGACTTAGTTTGGAATATCAGGGTGAAATGACGCTCTTTATGAATTGATTGCTTTTTATATATTTTTTTGTTTCTCTTTATGTGTTTTAATGAGAGATGAATGAGCTCACACAGAAATACCTTCTTAAGAGTTTTACTTCAAAAGAAAAAATATCTTTCTGTGAGATCTTTGAAGCGAATCTATCCAATGTGTAACTGAGAATATCCTTTGCCTTCTACTTTCATCATCAGAGATGTCAGACGTTATAAGCATCTAGAAGGACCTTAATCCCTTCTATTATGTGTTTGTTTGGTGTATCAAGAAGTCCTTCATTAGATAAAACTAGTGAGGTTTCCATGATGTTCATTGGGAGGTTTGCTGAAGTGCAGTCTGGCCATTGGAAGTCCCTGAAGACATGTTACTGCCGCAGCTGTGAGCTAGGTCCAAGACCTGATCTCAGCTTACAAATGATTCAGATCTGCTTGTGAATGTTCCTATTACAGGGGCTGCAGCCTACCCATGGCATGTAGCCATCCATGCTGAGACCGACAGAGCTAGTTTGTAGATGACTTTTCTGAAATACAGATACAGCTTCTTAAGGCCTCGCTGAGTTGAGCTGTTCTGGGATGGTGTTTCTTCCAAAGTTGCAAGAGTCTCTGAACAAACTGGTGTTGAAGTGGGGTTCTTGCCTTATGCAGGAGCATACTACTCTCTCTCTATTCCAGCCATGTCAGTAACTTCCACACTGCAATGATTCCTTGAGCCAGAAAGCTATAGAAACTCTGTGGTACTAAGAAGGTTCAGTAAATTTTAGCAAGGTGACCACATAGTTTGGGTGCAGGTGCAGCAAAGTGGAGTCAGATGTACATGGAGCAATGACTGCAGGTTCCCTACATGCAGAGCTGAGCTTTTAAAGCAGATTGTAATGCTCATATTCTCACCAGTTTTATACTGCGTCTATGCTTGACTATTCCTCTTCAACCACATACCTCTTTCTGAAGAGCTTTAAACTTTATATGTATTAAAATGAGTGGCTGCTTAACCACATCCATCCTTTTGTTTGTGCTCTACCATGTGATTACAGTACTAGGCATCCCTTGAACAAATAAACCATGATAATTAGAAATTGTAGGTAAGGATGTAGCTCTAACTGGAGCTTTTTGAGAATCTGCTGTAAATGCTAGTTTGCAGTAGTCTGCCAAGAACTGTGGCTGATCAGATTATTAAGTAAGGAATTGGGAGCTTGGGAGATGTTTAGTCTTTTGGATCTATGCTGCAGTCACTGAGAGTGAGGCCTAGAAGGTTTTTGTTATACAAATTTGTTTGCAAATGCAATTGCAGTTAGGCTGGGAAAGTACTGTTGTCATCATATAGGATGCTTCCAAGAAAACAAAGAGATGCTTTATGCTTCCACATCTTTGTGTCACAGAGGAAGAGAAGCTGCTGCAATGGTGGGATGTGGTTTTATTTGATTAGAAGAAATGATAGTAATTCATAAAAATCTAGAGTATAATCTTGTTGCTGCTTTTCTCAGCTCATGTCCATGTAAGGAACAAGTCAAGGAAAAAAAAAAAAAGCTCAGAAAGTTTTTCTAGCAGATAATATATTGTTGAAATTAGAAGTGCTGCACTGAAATGATGAAATCAAGTGGAGGTTAAATTAAATGTGAAAGTAGACATAAAACCTGGGAACGGTGCAAGCCCTTGCAAGACAAGCAGAGTTCCTCATTATCCTAGAAAGTGAAATTATTTTTTTGTTCATGTCACTTGAATTCTGCCACTGAAGCAGCAGTCTCTGCTGGGCTTGTCACCTCTATGCCTCGTAAAGTGGAATTGACACCTTGCTATATAACTGGAGATCTTGGTGCTGTTCTCCTAGATTCATTGTACTGGAGATGCAGGTGAAGTTTTCACCAAAAAACACTGGCTCCTGAGTCATTGTGATATTTTTGAAAATTTTGTCTGTTAAGGGAGAACTTCAGAGAGAAATTTGGGATTTATTATACAAGCAAACTCACAGTTATTTGTGGGCTGAACTAATTGCTTCCACCCTGTGCTAAACTTGACCTGATGCCCTACAGAGTTGCTTGCCTTTCTGCACATCGTCCTCCCCAGCATGTCTCATAATTCCCTTGTTATTATTTTTCCATTTTCTGGGTTTTCCCAGGCCCCTTAACCTTAACCTCGGGTAATACAGTGTTAAGTGTAATAATGTATTGCTAGAACTGCTCTTCAAAATTTACAAGAGAGAATGCAATGCTGATTATACCCAATCCCAAATCTTAACCAGCAGAGTGGTCTTTTGTCAAGAGAGTGTATACGGTTGCATGTGTTCTTTGTAGGACAGAATTTTTTCAGTGACCTGATTAAGGAGGCGTTAAAAATGCATTTCTCATGTTAGTAAAAAAGTAAAGTAAAAATCCAATTAAAAAAAATGAAATCAAAATAACTTACCCTTGGAAATAATTTTTTTTTTCTCACATGCCTCTAGTGTGGTCATAGAGACACATATATAAATATTTTGTTGTAAACCTCTCTTCTCATCACCCTGTCTTCACTTCAGAAGATCTTTATCAATTATGCTTGAGGAGAAAATAGGGTGTTGGAGTAAGGCAGTCTACCTGGCTGAGATTGAAATCTCTATTCAGTTTTTCATTCATGTCTCAGCTGGCTGGTAATCTTGATTATAAACCTTAGTCTCTCTGTTTGGTAGGAGAAAGACCCTTTGTCTCCTTTTCATTGTCCTTTTTTAGTCTACAACATCTTTAAGTTGTCTTTCATGGACGGGATTGACTTCATCTAACTTAGATTTATTTTATATCTCTGTTTTGGGATGAGATGAATCCTACCTTTACTCTCTGTTGACTAAAGATAGACCTTTAAGGAACTGAAGCATGATGTTTGTATTTCAGATTTCTGCCTTTGCTTTTGCCCTTAATATATCCTAGAACCTCCTGATATATCTGAGAATAAAATTACTCAGGTTTTAGAATATGGCTCAGAAATTCATTACAGACAGAGACTAATAGCAAACCGTATTTACATGGACAAAGATTAGCCTTTTGAGATTTTCTTGAACTGTCTGATTGTGTGGAATTGGTTATTCAATCCAATGTAATCCAGGGAGGAAAAAACCAAAACCACACCAAAATCAATGACTGTAAAATTTAATATAATATTCCTCAGGTTGCTTTCAGTGCCACACCTTACACTCTGACTAGACTACTGTACCATGTCTTCAGTGTTTTGGACTTCTATGATAAGTTTGTACACATAAAAATTATGGAGTTGCCAATACTGATATGGACTACAGAAGGAAAGCCAGATGAGATCTGATATGATGGGCTGCAGGCTGGAAAGGTAACGTGCTAGCTAACATCGGAAACAGAGAAGGCCGTGACAAACAGATGGACTACACTGAGGGGTTCAGAAAAGATGACCAAAATGGAGTGAGCTGTGTAGCAGTTCTGCAGAGCAGCACTTTACTGAATCCCAGAGGGGAGCACACATGGCACTGAGCCAGGGAAACCTCACCTTTGTACTCCTGCATAGGACAGCCCTGAGGAACCGTGTTGGGAATATGTGTTTCATTTGTTTAGTGGAATTCTTAAGGGCAGTGATGAGCACGTTTGTGTCGTTTATTACTGGCAGGCCTCGCAAAGGAATTCTCATTTTATTTGGAATTCAGGAGTGGTTTGGGGAACTGGCAGAGAGTTAATACCTGCAAAGCTCCAAGGTATGTGAAGCACTGACGGTGCCTCCTCATGGCCTAATACACTGTTTGCCAATGGGCTGTGTCATGTCACTTGATGGGACATGCAAAGTCCTATGATAAAAGTTGGGCTGTGATACTAAGCTGTTGCTGGAGAACATACATTTTAGCAAGGCTCTGTTGACCATGGTTCACTTGAAGGTTGTATCCTTGTGGCTGTGTAACATTACAGCCTCTCTCTTGCTCTGACAAAAAAAAGCCAAATTCAGTCCTCGATTGCAGCTCGCCTCTGGGACATTGTGTTGTGAAGCAGGAAAAGAGCCAGGCCATGGTACTGCAGGTGTTCAACGTATAGGCTCAGCCATAGGGATCATGGAATGAGATTTATATGTATTTATTTTCTGCTCCCTTGACAAGATCTGTGCTTACAATGAAATGACATCTGTCTAAATAGCTTCCAACAGCCTCCTAAAGTGAATCTGCAGGTTAAGAGATTGTGATGGTCCTGCTCTGGCAGGGAGGTTGGACTAGATGATCTTTCAAGGTCCCTTAACAGCCCTTCAGATTCCGTGTTTCTGTGATTCTGTGCTGGTTTTGCACCAGATCTGTCACATGAACAATATTGTGTATTGTCTCTCTCTCTCCATATTTTGTTTTACTTGGTCTGTATGTCCATGGCCACTGGAAAAAACAACCTTAAACTTACAGCCCTGTGCTGTGTTCAGAATCTCATGTGGGATGTTTGCTACACTTGGGCTAGATTTTTAGGCAACTGGGTAAAATGAAGGAGGTAATCATCTGATTTTTAAAAAACTCAGCATTTACACATTTTTTTTTCTTACAGTAAGAAATATGGAATTAATCTTGTAAAGCAGTGAAACAGAAATTACATGGAAGCTTTTAGGATTTGTAATAAAAGTTGAAATTATTTTTTCTGTCATCTTAAGCTCTGCATTAACACTTTTTTTTCCCCTAGATGATGGCATTAGCATAAGCATAACAAATATTTGTTAGCAAACTGACAGATATTTTGTAATCACCACCATTTCATACATTTATTGTGGTGAATGTAGGTTAAACATATAACAATTGGTGGTTTAAATTCAGTCTTTTGTGTGTGTATGTGTGTGTGTTTTTCTCTGCCCTTTCTGGCACAAAGTACATAAACCCTGAAAGATAATTTTTAACCTAGGAGTTACCCATTCATTAACAAAGTTGAAAGCAGGATACATTAAGTAGATGTTTCCTGACCTTAGAGAGAGAGCTGCCTCTGTGCTTTCAGATCTGTGTCCAATAATTGGTGCTACCTAGGGGGAAGAAAAAAAGAAACTACACAAACTGCCTGAATGACCACTGAAGGGTGCTTCCAGAGTAATAGCTGGCTTCTGGCAATGCTCCTATTCATGTGACATAGTTTGAAATACCTTTTATGTTACCCAGGGATGTATCCTACCTTAAACCTTTAAAAGGTCATTGTTGAAAAGCAGGAACATTGATTATTTAGAGGGCTGACTCTTTAGTCTTATTGTTTATGTTGTGATCAAAAACATGTTAAAGGACTTTCAATAAATTAAAATGTGTAGGTGAGAGAAATTTAATATTCTGAACTTTATTATCTACAGGTATACCAGACTGCTAATGGCAAACTCTGCACTTGAGTTGAATTACTTAAATACTTTTCCTGCAAGTTAGAGCTCTAGTGTTGTCTTTACTTTGAGTATCATCTATGCACAAAATCTGCTAAATCTGCCACATTGGTGTTTTTACCTTGAGCTGCTTGCCATGGCAAGAGGCCAATTCTGACTCAGTTTAGTGCAGCTTTTCAACTACTAAACACAATGCCTTTGTCCTGGAGAGTCATTCTAGAGCACCTTTGGTTTTGGACATTTTCACTTAGCCTAAAGTGACTTGAATAGGGTGAATTCAGTTATAATATGTATTCTGTATCAAGGGAGAAAATCTTACAGATATAAGGAATTATGGTTTTGGAAACTGTAAAGTGTGTGTTTTAAAGGAGACATTTGATCCTCTGAATGGCATTAGTATTTTGTTCCTCTGAAGTTATTATACTCAGATAAGTAGAAATTACAGCATTTGAAAATTCTTAGCTTTTCTCCTTTATGTACTTTATATGTTGAACTTTGTAGCTCAATTGGCAAGACAAGACTTGTTTGTTTCACATCCTATCTCTCTAACTTTTTCACTGTCTTATTCTCCTTGGTATTATTTCTGAATTCTTCCTGCTGTAGTAAGAATGCTAGGATGAAGGCTATAAATAACCTCTTCAGTTCACGATACAGATAGTGAACTTAAGGAAAAGTATTGAGAATCTCCATTTCACTTCCTTTGCAGTGTATCATTCCTGATGACTTGACAGAGAACAGGAGTCAAGAGGAGCTGTTATCTTATGCTCCAGCACACTCTTCAAGGGTAGTTAGCCAGACAGAGGGGTATTGTCTTTCTGCATCCTTGTAGAGATGAGACTGAAGTGCACCGTGTCTCTACCAAGACTGAGAGCAAGCTGTGCTCATTCAGTGTTGGACAGGTAAAGGAGAAGAGAGTAGGTTTACTGCAAGGCACAAAGCTGTGAGGAACTGGACTGTGTTGGCAAGAAGCAGTTTTTGTGCCAGTCATACAAGGACCAAGTACACTGATGACAGTTTGAACTATTCAGCTTTATGGGCCCTTTAGCTCACAGTGCTGATAGGAAATGGGTGCTAGAAAACACATACTGGGAACTAAGATGAAGACTATCATGAAAGAGAACAGTTTGGTTTGTATGTATTTGGCATATTAGAGGTGGAATTTAATACAAAACCATTCATGTAGAAAAGCAACCACAGACACTTTAGAAAGGGTTCATGCTTGCAGAAGAGAAGTAGGTAGGACTGAAAAAAAACAAAACTGGAAAGCCACTATAGTAGGGAAATCTTTACCTGCAATACATTCCAAATACAGCTCAGGACACGTATCTATTTTGCACTTCTCTCTCTGGGAGAATGCAAGATACATAGTCAGAATAAGCAACAGTAAAGCTTCTCAATAGGGCCTTATTTTCTGTCCTGTTTTAAACTTCTCTTCCTGAGGTTAGATGCATCATGTACCTAAAACATTCAGGAATGGAAAATGTTGGAATAAGCTTCCCTATAGATGAACTGATGCCTTTCTGGTTAGCCAGTAGATGTCATCACAAGACTAAGCCTCTTTGTCCAGGAGCTGTATGGCACCCTTCCCTAATCCTTCACACCCTTGCCAGCTCATGACTGGCAGAAACTACGTTACAGCACTTGAGTGCAGATTTTCTGTCTGGCAGCACATGTAGGCTAACAAAGTAGTTCCAAGTATAAGTCACTGTATGACGGAAGTGCCACTTGCTGAGACACCTTTCCAATGAACCGATTCTGCTTGAGCTCTACTGGCAGCACCTAAGAAGCTTTTGAAAGATTATTTTCAACAGAATTAGGAAACAGCAATGACAATGTGTTCGGTAACATAAGAGTGCAAGGCTGCAGATGTTCCATACACTTACAGCTGCAAAATCCAGCCTGTACTATTGTGTTTAAGAATGGAAGGATTTGATCTGCAAAAGCATCCCGTTGTAACTTAATTGTGTGCTTGCTGAATAGCAATAGGGAATTTACAATTGATCTTATCAGAGAAAAAGGAAGATCTAAAAAAAAAAAAAATACCCACAAAAAAAAAAGACGTTCCCAGTCCTTATAATCGAGAAAAGTGTTTTAAGAATGAGTTGCCAAAATGTACCTGACTTGCAGTAGTGCAAGTAGGGTAGAAGTAGCCTTCTGGCCTTTAGCTACCCCTTCACAACAGTGAAATTTTTCCATAGGTCCCAAGTTATACCTGCCAGCCTGCACTGACGTCTTCTTTCCATACCATCTTAAATTGCAGTAGATGCCAGTGCTTAGGCAACTGAGTCACATCAATACAGTATTTTTTTCTTCTGAAATCTATGAGGATGTTGTAGCAGTTAGCATATGTATGACCTTTACCATGTATGCATCTCAGTAAGTTAACACTGAGGCGCTCAGACAATCATCACAGAAGCAGCTGTGGTGGTTTAAGATATCATTGTCCATCAGCTGTTCATTACTAAACCTCTACTAAAGGCTGCAAGCTCACAAAATAAACCAAAGAACTCTACCTTTCTCTGCTTCAGTGTGAGGCTATGTGAGTTAACTTACTGATAAAAGGGGTTTTAAACTGAACTGGTTAACTTGTACTGGAGTACAAGTACTGGAGAGGCTCATAAGATCTATTCAGTTGCATTGCTAGAGGGATGACAGATTCCAGCAGAGAAGCAGAAACAAGCAGCCAAGGTATATTATCTTCTAATACCATCTCATTCATTTCTTTGTGAATTTCTAAATATAACAATTTAAATAAGTGCAGTGATACAGCTAATCTCTTTCATATGCTCACTGCAGTATTTTACACTGTCGCCTTCATTCAAGACTAACTGGACATCAAAGTCTCTAGCTTGCCATTTGGTTATCTATCAGGATTCCCAGCTGCCCCTGTCTCATAAATATATGTATACTGGAGTGTTACTTTGGTGTCCTGAAACCAGAAATGCAGATGTGAGATTAAATTACTCTGCATTTTGCATCATTGCCTTATGAAAAAGGAGTTGTATTGGTTCTCACAAGAGTTTACTTGAACTCAACGCTTTTGACTTGGAACTGCATCTGCTGTGGAAGTTCCACCTGTCTCTAGTAATCTGGGTCCTGGCTACAGAAACTGAGTTCAGTTTCCTTTGGAGGGTGCAGCATTTTGCTTGTTTTGTCCATGATGAGTTCCATGGAAAACTGCAGGGCTCGTGGAGAGCTGCCAGAGAGATTCTGGCTCAGTGAAAGAGAGAAACCCCTCCATAGGCTTCTGGCATGAATGCTTGTCTGGACAGCTTTGGCAGCACTGGGGAGGGCAGACAGGAACCACTCCATCTTCACATTCATTTTGTACTCCTCTGCAGTGCGATTCGTTTTGCAAGAGGACTCAAAGGGTATCCAATCCACAGTAGTGAGATAACTGCTTATCTTTTGTTATCTGAGGCAATTTGAGAATGGGTTAAGACTAGTGTTGTACTACGGACAATTTAGCAAAAGGAGGCACTTTCCTCCTACCTCCTGGTAGGAGGAAAGTATCAGATGCAAAGAGGAACTCACTGTAGTAGCAGAGAATACTGCTTGTATTATAAATGCTGCAATAAAGCACAAACTTACTACTTACTTGCTGTAAATTGCTTTCATAGTGCTCATTCTTCCATATCTTTTAGGTTACTTGTTAATACTCTACCGGTGATAATTCCTTCTCATGTGTAAAAAGAAATGAGTTTGTCATAATCTCTCTGTAAGTTTTTTCAGACTTCATTTTTTGACATAGTTACTGAAATTTTTCAAAGTCCACATTGATTTGAGTGCTTGAGTGGACTTTTCTCCTGAATGTACAAATATCACCAACAAATCTCTTTCAAATGCAGATTATAGCTGTTGAAACTGTAAGTTTAAGAAATGTGATAAGATACAAGGTCAATCATGACAGACACTTTGTTAAATGAGAACATTAGTGACACAGTGAAGCATCCAGCATAAAGTTTTATTGCCAGTTTGTTCAGCATGTAAAACTGCTTCATGACCATTTGGCAAGACACATAGCATTTGCATGCTAGTTTCACTGATCAGTCAGATCAAGTGGTCTTTTTCCTTCACTTATTTTATGCTTGCAGTTGCATAAGGAGTACACAGATGTTCATAGAACCACAGAATGTTAGGGGTTGGAAGGGACTTTTAGAGATCATCTGGTCCAACCCCCCTGCAGAAGCAGGTTCACCTAGATTAGATAACATAGGAACATGTCCAGGCAGGTCTTGAAGACCTACAAGGCAGGAGACTCCACACCCTCCCTGAGCAGCCTGTTCCACTACTCCATCACCTCACAGTAAAATAGTTTTTTCTAATGTATAAATGGAACTTTTTGTGTTCCAGCTTCATTCCATGAAACCTTGTCCTGCTGCTAGATACCACCGAAAAAAGGGATGCCCCAACCTTCTGACACCCACCATTTAGATATTTCTAAATATTAATAACATTCCTCTCCTCCCTCTCAAAAAAAAAAAAAAAAAAAAAGAGAGGAAGGGGACACCTGCCTAGCCAGCCAGATCAGACGAATCAAACCTGACAATCAGTGGGGTGACAGATGTCGCAGCCAGATTGCCCTCACATCCAAGATGTTGCTTGTGGTAAGATCATGCAACTGTCAGCACAAGCCAAGTTAGAGTGGAGAACACAGACTGCACTTTATGATCACTTTTCTGGATGTGGTTTAATGCAATAATCTACTATTAAATAGGGATGAGTATCTGAAAGCTTTACAGATTAAAAGACTTTGAAACCCCATCAAGAGCATTAAGAGGATTTTCATCTGAACAGATGTCCAATATGTTATTCAGTTGACTTGAAATAAATGTATTTTGGACTAGGAAACAGCTTGAAAACTACAGATGCCTAACAGAAGGCAAATTTGTGGAACTTCACGTTTAGGATTGGAATTGCTGATAGCTCTCTGTGCTATCTCAGCATTGTTTTACATTCATTTTTATTGTTTATTGATAAGTTAACATTTACAGAGTTTATTGTTATGTTGTTAGGCTTAAAAAGCTGGCTTGATGGATAAACTGTGAACTTCGTTTACTTAAGATGTAAGTTTGTGGAGATGGCAAAGAGAATGTGTTCTTCATAAAGCACAGGGCACTGCACTGGAACAAGGAATCAGTCTTACAGAACATGTCAGGACATGAGTGATGATGTGGGTATTCTCTTCTGTGTTGGTTCTTACCCCACTTATTGCACTCCCTTCCTATAGTATCTCCAAACACCTTTCAGTTGCACATGAACAAACATGACTAGCATCTGTCACAAAATGTTCTTTCTTTCATCCTCTCCTTGGGGCAGAATTGCATGTACAGTGTAACCTAGCACTTAAAAAACAAAAATTAGAAAAGGAAAGACTATATTACATGTTTGATAAAGAGAAATCAAAGTTGTATATTCTGACTCAAATTGGAAGATTTGTGATGGTTCTTCATTCCTGAGGGAGTTCGTTTCACAAACTCAGACTAGCTTCCAAACAAGCTGTGTTTCCTGCAGAGACAGGCTTTACCTTCAGGAGCAAAAAAAATCTATTATGCCTGAGGAGTATTGACTAGACAGTTGAACTAGAGCTTTAAATAGTGTTTTAAATACACTCAGTCCAGAATAATAAGCCCTTTGAAGGAATGTTTTTTTGGTTTAAACTTAAGTCAAAGTTCAATGTAAAGTCATGTAAAAAAAGTGTTTAACCGAAAGACTGGACAGACCCTTTAAAGTCTGTCATGGTCAGGTTAATGGGAGTGTTTGATATGATTTGGTATTCCCTGAGGGCTGAAGGACACATGTTAATGATGAATAGCATCACTGTAACTGTGAGAGAAGGGTTGGAAACAAGTATTGTTTCTTCTGTAATTGCTGTAAAAGCAATGCCTTGCTCAGTGACATAATCCTTCCTTCTGTGCCCAAGTTAATGTCATCACAATCAAAAGAAGGCCAAGTGCACATTAATTTTTGAAAGTTAGTGTCTTAGACTTGATGAAGTTTAGATTGAATAGTGGGCAATGATAAAACCTGATAAAGATGGTACTCCTAATATAGAAACATGTGCTTCCTACCACTTTCTTCAGAGATGACAATTCTTGTGCAATGATATATACAAACAGTGCTTCCTGACATGTACTTGCTCATAAGATTTTCCTCTTCCAGTCCTTTAGCATGATATACTATTGCCTGATTATGAGGAAGGTTTAAGATGAATATGTCGTGTCACACACTAGATATACACATCTCTACAGAGCTGGTTAGTGTAGAGATTTTCAGTCTGTATTAGGTGAGGAGATTCCCATTTATGATTTCACAGTCATAAGGTAAACTTTATCATTGCAAAGGGACAAATCTTCAGTCTTGACTGTTGTCTGTAAAGACTGATACCCTTTAAATTATAAAGGATGACATTAGATTGGTTTCTACTTATTAAGCATGCAAGGATAGCTATTTTGCATATGCAATCTGTTCTTAAAAAGCCGATATTCATGAATGTAAATGAAATATAAAAGTATGCCCAAAAGCACTTCAGCTACAACGCTTGTTAATTCTATTAGTCAATTGCAGTTTTGAGAGAAGTCTGTTGTATTGTGTAGAGCTGGAGTCTGCTATAGTGGTGCCAATTTCTCCAGGAAAAAAAAAAAACAAATGGAAAAAAAAAATAAGACTTTTCTGTTGTCCTTTGTTGATACCTAGAAACCACAGGGATGTTACTGGAGAGAAAATGTCATGTATCCTAAGTGTAAAAGCACAAAAACTTTGGCTGACTGTTCACCCCACTCCCAGAACAGCCATATCATCTACCATGCTTTCACATGTTCATGTTTCTTTTGCATTAGTCAGTCAATGGTAAAAAAACCCCAAAACTATTAGACTTGTTTTGCAGTTGCTCACTTGACTAAACTATAAGAATCACAATTAACCTTTCCCCTCTTATTTTTCAAAAGATCACTTGCTACCAATATTTGGAAGTATAAAATTGTTGTTAATACTTTGCTCCAAATAGTAGGATTTAGAGTAGTAACTGAGAATGGCATTTCCCTCATTCTCAAGACTGAAATAAAGACAGGATAGTAATTCTGGCTTTTAATGACAACTAAAACTACTTACATGTGTTTCCAAACACTGCTACAGGAATAGACTGCCATCAATTTTTTTACCGTTTAATTTATTCTTGGCATATTTGTATAGGTCAAAACCCTAGTGACTAGGTAATCTTATACTTAAAATTCTACTTACTGGAAAAGGAAGCAGGGTTATTTGGGTTGTTTTAAAAGATATCGTGCTTCTGTGAAAAAAAATTGACAGGAAATTGTGAAGTTTGCTTGTCTGCCTTTATACTTTAGGGAAGGATTTATATTTTTTGTTTGCAATAATGTGTATTATATGTATAGATAGCTATATATGTATTTTTCGTGAAAAAAAGTAAGCATTCCCAGAACTTCTATCTAACTTTAAAGAAAAAAAGAATAATTACTTACATCAGTCAAGTTTAATTGGCAAATGTTTGCTGTATATGCAAATATACAATTTTATTGGAATTTATTATTTCAACCTTAAAACATCATCATAATTCCAGTAAAAAATAGGCAAATTATGTTTGTGTGTCTGGAAGACATTACAGTTTGGGTGAGACATTACAGTTTGGGTTAACCTTATTCAATTCAATCACTGAAAGTTAGTTGTCTCACCTAGGCTAACCACCTGATCATCTTTAGTATAGGTGCATGCAGAGATCAAGACAGTGTTCAAAAGAGGAAGAGCGAGCTAGTTTTGGAGATGCTTTTCTCTCAGTTGACTGCATGAGGGTTTTTTTAATTTTAGATATGTAGTTTTTGTGAAATCAGACTTCTGAATGTCATTGTTTTTCATTTTGTATTTTTTTACGTATAAAACAGCTCTGGATGGTAGGCAACCTTGATTCTTTTGGTTCTCTTGTTTGTAACTCTAAGGGAGCCAGATGTCTCATCGTTTGATGACATCTATGCAGCCTGTTACTCTAGTCAATTCCACTCCATTTCGCAAGGTGACACCAATATATTTGATTAAATTCTCATAAATAGTTGGGATTAAAGTGAAGACAGTGGTTCCTCTCCTTTTTATGGCTTTCAAATACCTGATTCCTTAGAATTAGATCAAATGACTAAGAGTCACAGAATGGTTTGTTTTGGAAAGAACCTTTAAAGGTCTCCCAAGGATGAAGATTCCGTAACCCTTTGGGCAACCTGATCCAGAGGCTGAACACTCTTACAGTAAAGAAGAGCCTTCTTCTGTTTGAATGCATCTTTTAATTAAACTTGTCCCCTTTGTTTCTTGTCATTTCACTGGGCACCTCTGAGAAGAGTCTGTCTCTCTCTCTCATTATATCTGCATATCAGGTATTTATATGCACTGGTAAGTTTCCCACCTGAGCCTTCTGTTCTCCAGGCTGAACAATCCCAGCTGTCAATTTCTCCTTGTATATCAGGTGCTCAAGTTCCTTCATCATCTTTGTGGCCCATACTCCACATATGTCTCACCAGTGCTCAGAAGAACAATCTTTTCACTTTATCTGCTGGCAATACTCTTCCTATGATGTTGTTCATAGAAGAAGGAAGAGTGTTTTTTGCTGCAAGAGTGCATGGGCAGCTTGTTGCCTTATAGCTCTTTTTCTGAAAACTGCTTTCTTGTTCCAAACTTTTACTTTTGCATGGGATTATTCCTCCTGAGGGCCAGCATTTGGTTGAATTTTATTTGCTTTCTGTCAGCACATTTCTCTAGCCTCTCAAAAGTCCCACTGAATGGTAGCATGCCCATCTGATATCTCAGCCACTCCTCTCGGTTTTGCATCATCTGCAAATTTTCTGCAGATACACACTGTCCCAGAATCCAGGTCTTCAATCATCAAGGTCAAAGAGTATAGGTCCCAGTATTAGTGTAGTCTTGGGGGTACACTCTTAGTGACTGGCCTCCAGTCAGCTAATCACCACTGAACCCAGTCATTCACTGAAGTTTTCTATCCATCACACTGCCCACTTATCTAAGTCTGTAATTAATCAGACATGATTTCATCTTCATAACTCCACAATGTCATCTTCTTGTCCTTCATGTGTTTGGAAATGGTTTTCAGAATTATTTAGTCCATCACTCAAAGAGAGTCTGACCTGCCCGTAGTTGCCCTCTTTCTTACCCTTCTTGAAAATAGACATGACTTTGTAATGTAGACTATGAAATTCTGCTTTGAAATATTAAACAAATTAGAAAGTGTTGATGAGAAAGCAAACTTAAAGCCGTGTTAGTCAGTACTGCTAATCCCTGAAAGCATGTAATGTCACTATGGCAAAAAACCACTCACAACTTTGCACCTTCAAGTTAACATTCATGTTGTTGGAGCTGATTTTGAAAGCTGTGCTTTGCATACAGTTTTATATTGACATCCTACCACTTGACAAATATTATGATAATTACATGAGACTGCAGCATTTGAGTTGCTGGAAGCAAGGTTTTTATTCTCTCTTCATCCTTGTTTGAGGGCCATCTGAGATTCATACAGCTCTACTCGTATCACAAGGCTGTTTTACAAGACAAGGCCCATTTCTGTGATCTGATATTTGCCAAAAACAAGTAGAAAATTTCCTATTAAAGTAGAAAGGGAACAAAAAGAAAGCTTTTTTTTTTTTTAGAGTGATTGGCCTCATTAGCTAGTTGTATTTTGTGTTTATTACTTGGATTTTTAAATTTAAATCAGAATTCATTTTACAGGGTAGTATGTATGAAAGATGTCAAAAAATGATACTGGAAGCTACTATGCAGGTTTGATAAAAGTTATCTGTGATTAGTAAATGCCTGATAAAGTTCTTGCTACTAAAACAGCCAGTAAGATAATAAAAGAATAAAAAGTCTGTTGGTCTAGATGTTGATTATTATGTTTCTTATAGTGAGGCATTGAAATGCCATGAAGAGGCCCCTTATGTAGTGCATGAATAAATCTCCTTCAGGTTTTGTTGATGTTTTTTCATTCATGGACCTATTTTTCTGTGTCTTGAATGATTATCATCACCTTTTGTGTGCAGACTGTACGTGTTTTAAAGATGATTTTTTCTGTACCCCTACTGTTACTGTGTAAGTAGGAAGCAAGCTTTGCTTTATTGTAAGCTTAGATTAGTCTAAAAAACAATGAAATTGAATCAGATCTGAGGTTCTTTCCATACCCTTTATAACCTTCATGCAAGAGAGTATGGTGATTCTCATGCATGCACTGTCACGTACTATTAAAGCATCACCGCATTTAAAACAAACTTGAACAAACATGAAATGCTGAGATAGTTTAATTGGTGCCAGAGGTTAATGTGAACTTTATTTTTTGTATTTGTGTGTCTTATTTACATATAGTGTAACATGACCAAAAGAAACAAAGGAAACTAAAGAACCTGTTGTTTAGATTCATCTTACTCAGAGTCCGTTTTCTTCACTGCTTTTGCCCTGATGTTTTCAGACAGAGCTGTTTATTCTCTAATATGTAAGTTAATAACTAAAAAAGAAATTTAAACAAAAATACCTGTTGCTGGCCCAATTATTTACATACTTACCTATATGAATAGCTTTAACATCTGTAAGAGGATTAGACTGAAAATTGTCACTTGTAAGTATTTGCAGGGCTAGTATATATGGACTCACTTGAAGCATTGTGGAAGGAAGCATCTAATACATAGACTCATAGTCTTCATAGTCTTCATCTTTTAGTCTTTTGTGAGCTCAAGGTGTTGAATTTTTTATAATGGAATGCAATTATGGGTACATAACACATTTCTCAAGCTAATGAGATCTGCAAAACCAGAGTACAAATGATACAAATTCCTTTTTTTTTTTTTTTTTTTTTGGTCTTCTGATGAGCAAACAAATCAGGTTTCCATCCATCATTTAAATTCTTTTTCAAGTCAATTCAATTTAGAATTCATTCTTGTGGGTGCTTTACATGCTACATGTTTGTGTCTTGTAGGTTGATATTTGTGGATAAATATGTATGTAAAGCATGAGTTTAAGGGAATTAATTTTTAGAGGGTTAGATTTTTGTGTCTATGCTTTTTCCATTAGGACATCAAATCTTCATTTTTTGGAGTGACCTTTATAGTGGGGTGGCTGATGGGCAATTAGACACAAGATAATGCTTCACAAATGATTAAAAGGAGCAAGTTACACAATTTCAGAAAGCTCTATCCTTTTGCCACATTGGTGTCCAGACCAATGGATGTGATGGAAAGGAGCCGTAACAGAGAGCTTGGGTGTCTGTAGGCTTTTGTTTTTCTTAGGAAGTATTGTAAGACTGAAACCTTTACGACATCTTTAAATGGTTGCCACAACAACTTCTGTCTACTATCAGGAATCATTTTCACGTTGTTAAAAGTCGTGATTTATGTCAGCATCAAAGTGTGTGTTCTTTGGTTTATACTCAGGGTTGAAGTTGCCCCTTAATGAAATTAACATGGAAAACTTATCTTTCAGAATAACAGACAGATTTACCCTCTTACACACAGATTTATACCAGCAAGGAATGATAGCATAAGTGCTTAATTTCAACATTAAGAGGCAGCCTTGCTGCTAAGCACAGCAGTCCTACTCCCTCTCCATCTCTGGTTTTTGACACCATGCTGTGCTGTTCCCTTACATTGACACAGGCATTCTTACCGCTGTGCCATCAACTCTGGGTCAGAGAAATCACCCAAATTAAAATGAAATGTTTTCTTTCTGCATTTAATTGTACTACAGATCAGTTCACTAGAGCAGTTCCTTTAATCACCACACAACTACTTGGGCCAGCTCCAGGGAGGTGACAGAGAAGAAGCTGGGAGTGAGAGCCTGTGGGGGAACAGGGAGCTTCTAATTCCTTAGGCAGTAGTGCTTAGTCTATACTCGCTGAATGCATACATGAAGCTCAGGGATGCATTTTCATTCAGTTTAAGCCAATGAGACCAGCGATGAAATGGATAAAACCTCCTTCTCTTCCCTGCTGTGTGACAAGTTCCTGTCCTACCCGGTTTGCATATTGCTTCAGGCTGCCAGTTTGACACAGGCAAACATCCACACATTCATCTTAAAGATATAGTGCCAAGAGGTAGGGCTTGCAAATCTCTCTTTTAACAGTAGAGTCAGCTGCCGCGTAACATGAGATTTGTTTTTCAGTCTGCATACTCTCCTCCCTGAAAAAAAGAAGGTTTAAGTGTTATGTGTGAGAGTTTTTGCTAGATTGAACAGAATTTTTTGAATGCATATAGTTGTCTGAGGTCCTACTGTGTTCCATGAAGATTTAGACGGTACAGACAGGAATTACACAACAATTCAGTTGATGCAAGTATCTTCTTTAGGATGGGCTGAATAGCCCTCAAGACATCACTGGGCAGGACTCAGTTCCCTCAGCAGAGTGTAGTGTGAGGGTATTCCAGTCAGCCTGCCTGACCGCTATCCAACCCTGCAGAAGGGCATGGATTTCCTGTCAAATCCTGTGTTGTATCTGCCATCCCTCTGCAGATGTCCGAGATACCTTAAACAATCTCAAATGGCTTTGAATACCTATCTTTAGGCAACAGAATCCTAATCCGCTGACTAGACTTTCACTGGCTATAATGGATGCTTAGAGTAACTATTGTAGGATACAGACATTTACACTGTCCAAAGTTAGTTGAAACAAATCCTAATAAATGCTTTTCAAAAAGACCTATCTAGCATAGCATGCGTGTAATTCAGAACAGTAATGTCTCTCTACACAGAGTCCTGCAGAGAAAATAAAAGAAAATGTCCAGCTGCTGCTGGCCAGAGCAATAAAGCAACTGTACTTGATAGAACCAGAAGGTCTACAGCCCAGATCATTTGTAAAAGGGCAAGGGTTTGGGCTGTGGTTACAACTGTGATCTACAAATATTCACTCAGCAAGTCCTCCACAGTGAGGCAAAAGTGTTGTCATTCCAGTCACAGCTTACATGAGTATATCAATTCAGTGGAGAAAATAGAAAAAGGAATGCCAGAGGTACCAAAAAGTGTTTTCTGCTTGGGGTTTTTTTCCTTTTTTTTTTTTTTTCTTTTTTTTTCTTTTTTTTTTTGCCAGAACATTGCTCTCCATAATCACTTTATTTAGGATTTTTCTAGTGAGTCAAGCTGTGTGGAAGCAGCATGAGCTTAATAGTGTGCAGCCCAAAGGCTTGACCTTCTCCAGGTGAAAGTCTGAGTAACATGAGATGACAGCTCAATGTGTTATACCAACTTAAACTGCATTGTTGAAGGTAGGAGAGACTGCCTGACGTTATTGTGTTGGGAAAGTATCAGTATACATTTTTCACTCAATAACAAGGTGCTCATTTTGGATTAACTGGTTGAATTAGAAGATTTAATTGTGTCTTGGGAAACTGCATTAACTGATTTCTCTTGTGTGTGCTGTGGGAGTCTACTGCAGTCCTGGATAAGGTTCATGGGGAGTGGATCTTGGATTTACTCCCTGTAGAGACTGTAGTGAGGAACAGGTAGAGTGGAATTGTTAATATGTAAAACATGACTATGGAGATCTGAAGCATATTTCACTTTGCTTCATACAGTGAAGTAATATTATTATTCATATTATTGATTTATTTCAGACAAAAATTACCAGCCTGTTACATAGGTTCTTCCAGCTCTGAATAAAGACTTTACTGTTCTGTAAGATGAAAAATAAACCTCAATGCATAATGTGAACAATAAAGTATTTTAAATTTATGCGTGTGAGGTACTGTTTGCATATATATTCACATATTCTCACTAATAAGCATTTGGTATAGATATCTATGCTCATGGATATCTATACCAGATATAGATATCTACTGTGCAAAGCAGCACAAAAAAATACAGACCAAGTCTTCAACTTAATCTCAATGAACACTCATTGCTCCCTTTGCTTCAGCTGAGGTACAAAGCGAGGCTGATTTTGAATACAAAATAAATGCAATATACTCAGAGAACTGTTTATCTGAGTGTTCAGGACTTCTGCATTCCTACATAAGTTTTTATGCAAGTGTGTGTGTATATGTAAGTCTCTATAGAGACTTAACATATTCATATGTAATTCTCTTATTTAAAATACATACAGATAGAAAGCGAAAGAGACAGTATAGGAAAATATTTATGTCCCGTGTCTGTTGGATCTCATATGAAAGAGTTTTTCATGAATGTGGTGTGTCTCAATTTTCTTTACAAGACTAACAACACACAAAGAAACCTGGCTTAAGTTCATCAATGCATGTGAAATGCATGTGGCTTCTTAAAAATATAGATTACATAGTTGTTGGGAAGAAATCCAGATTCTTACTAGAACTTATGAAAAATTTGAATCTCTGTGGTCAAAAAAACATTTGTGTATATGAGATGTATAATTCTTTAGCATTAATAATATTGTCCGCGTTCCATCCTTAATACATCAATGTTAATGTTAGTAGTCATACTACATTGCTTGCTGATAATTGCACTTCCCACTGCCTGTTGAGCCAATTCAGACCATATAATGAATGATGAACTTCAGTTCAATATTGATTTTTCAAATACTGTGCTGAAATGCTAGGAATGGAGGGAATTGTAGAAATTATATTATCTAAAGCATAAGTGTTTATAATTCTTCTTCTCATGTTAATAATAATATTCTGACAAAGGTTAAAGCACATAAATATTATACTTACTACAGTGAAGAGATTTGTACCTTGTTGAGTATGTTTCTGAAAGAACTATAATCACTGTGAGTAGTTTGCTTGATACACCATTTCAATTTGTAGGAAATAAAGTTTTCGTGTACTATACTCATATTGAACCAAATATTCAAATTTCTTGACTATTAAATATCAAAACGTTTTCTGTGTTGACTCAAATATAACTTTCCTAACCATTTCTGAGATCAAAATCTTCAGCAATACTCTAGCAGAATCCCCTGACAGTATGCCTCCTGCTACCTGTCACTCATGTTGTATCTTTATAGTAGAGAGAGGGACTGAGATATAAAGGTATGCAAAACATTTTTCCCATTATGAGAAGCAGGTCAACCTGGATCAGGTGACACAGGAACATGTCCAGAAAGGTCTTGAAGACCTCCAAGAAAGGAGACTTCACACCCTCCCTGGGCAGCCTGTGCCAGGGCTCTCTCACCCTCATAGTAAAATAGTTTTTTCTCATATTTAAATGGAACTTTTTGTGTTCCAGCTTCATCTCTTGTCCTGTTTCTAGATACAATAGAAAAAGGGATGCCCTAGCCTCCTGACATCCACCATTTGGATATTTGTCAATATTAATGAGATCTCCTCTCAGGCTCCTCTTCTTGAGACTAAACAGCCCCAGTTCCTACAGCCTTTCCTTATAAGGAAGATGCTCCAGTCCTCTGATCATCTTTGTGGCCTTGCACTGGACTCTCTCCAGCGGTTCTCTGTCCCTCTTGAGCTGGGGAACACAGAACTTGACACAGGACTCCAGATGAGGCCTCACCAGGGAGGAGTAGAGGGGGAGTAGAACCTCCCTTGACCTGCTAGCCACACTGTTCTTGATGCATCCCAGGATGCCATTGGCCTTCTTGGCCACGAGGGCATATTGCTGGCTCACTTTTAGTTTATTATCAACCAGGACTTCCAGGTCTCTCTCTGCAGAGCTGCTCTCCAGCAGCTCAATTCCCAGTCTGTACTGGAGCATGGGGTTGTTCCTTCCCAGATGCAGGACTCTGCACTTGTCCTTGTTGAATCTCATGAGGTTCCTCTCTGCCCAACTCTGAGGCCGATCGAGATCCCACTGAATGATGAATCATCCAGTCCTTCTGGTTTGGTGTCATCAGGGAACTTGCTGAGGGTACACTTTGTCCCCTCATCCAGATCATTGATGAAGATGTTGAACAAGACTGGCCCCAGACCAGTCCCTTTGGAATTCCACTGGCCACAGGCCTCCAACTCAATTATGTGCCATTGCTCACCACCCTCTGGGCTCTCTCATTCAGACAGCTCTTGATCCTCCTCACTGTCCACTCATCCAAACCATACTGTCTCACATGTTACATTTCTCTTAATTTCTTAACCTGAACCTCCCCTGGCGTTACTTGAGGCCATTTCCTTTTGTTGTGTTGTTTGTTACTAGGGAGAACAGACCAACCCTGCCTCGCTATAACTTCCCTTCAGGTAGTTGTAGAGAGCTATAAGGTCTCCCCTGAGCCTTCTTTTCTCCAGGCTAAACAGCCCCACATCTCTCATCTGTTCCTCAAAAGAGACGTGCTCCCAATCCTTTACTAGCTTGGTAGCCTGTCTCTGGATCCTCTCCAGCACCATAATGCCCTTCTTGTAGAGAGGGGCCCAAAACTGAATGCAGTATTCAAGGTACAGCCTTATCAAAGCCAAGTACAAGGGAATGATCACCTCCCTACTTCTGCTGCCAACACTGTTCCTGATCCAGGCCAGGCTACCATTGGCCTTCTTGGCCACCTGGGCACACGGCTGGCTCCTGTTCAGCTGCTGTCAACCAACACTGCCAGGTCCCTCTCTGCCTGGCACCTTTCCAGCCACTCCTCCCTAAGCCTTTAGCGCTCCTGGGGGTTGTTGTGACCCAAGTGCAGAATCTGGCACTTGGCCTTATTGAAAGTCATGGCATTGGCCTTGGCCCAGCCATCCAGCCTATCTAGATCTCTGTACAGTTTCCCTACCCTCAAGCAGATCAACACTTCTACTTAGCTTGGTCTCATCTGCAAACTTACTAAGGGTTCACTCTATGCCCTCATCTAGATCTTTAATAAAGATGTTAAACAGGAGTGGCCCCAGTACTGAGCCCTGGAGGACACCACTCATGATCGGCCACCAACTGGACTTAACTCCATTGACCATAAGTCATTGAACCCAACCATCTAACCAGTTTTTCACCCAGGAAAGTGTATGCCCATCCAAGCCACAAACAGCCAATTTCTCTAAGGGAATGCTGTGGGAAACAGTGTCAAATGCCTTACGGAAGTCAAGGTAGACAACATCCACAGCCTTTTCCTTCATTCAACAACCACATCACCCTGTCATACAAGGAGATGAGGTTTGTTGAACAGGACCTGCCCTTCATAAACCCACACTGACTGGCCTTGATGACCTGGTTGTCCTGCATCTGCTGCATAATAGAATTTAGGATTATCTGTTCCATCAGCTTCCCATGCACTGAAGTCCAACTGACAGGCCTGTGATCCTTCCCATGTGATCCTTCTGTCTGTTCTTATATATAAGTGTTTTATTGTCTGACTTCCAATCAGATGGGACCTCTGTACATCAAATCAGAAGTAGGTCTCTTTCCATCATGCTACCATTTTCACAAAATTTCTTCAGGATACTTGGGTACTGCTGACTTTCACAAACTCACAGAATTGTTAGTTGGAAAAGACTTTTTAAGATCATCGAGTCCAACCACTATCCCCACACTGCCAAGCCTATCTCTAAACTAAACCATGTCTCTCAGTATTTCATCTACGCATCTTTTGAATATCTCTAGGGATGGTGACTCCACCACCCTGGGCGGTCTGTTCCAGTGTCTAACAGCCCTCTCAGGGAAAAAGTTTTTCCTACTGTCTAATATAAATCTCCCTTGATGCAACTTGAACCCATTTCCTTCTGTCCTATCATTCATTATTATAGAGAAGGAGCGACCCTCGCCTCACTACAGCTCCCCTTCAGGTAGTAGTAGAGAGTGAGATAGCTGAAGACAGTGATAGGTGATTTATAGGTGATTGTAAGAGTTGACTTGTGTGACAAACATAGACAAAAAATTCTCATCCAAAATATTAAATATTAGGTTGCAGTGAGCATTTCAGTATTCACAAGAGTAATTCACAGTGAGTTTTGCACTATTTATATTAATATGAGTTGGGATATTTTTAATTTTGCAAACAGTGGGTTTATTAGAACACTAAGTGAAAGGGCATGTTTTATTAAATTTTATGTGGTGTAAGCTGAAATTTAGGTTTGGAAAAAGTGTATTAGTTTCTCCTTCATTTCTTTTGACAGAAAAACTGATATAGGAAACCACTATTTTAACTCCTGTTCAAACTTACTCTGATTTTTCAAGTGGTTTTCATTTCACCCCTAACACTCCTTTCTTGTGTCACATTATAATGTGATTTACTGCTCTGAAAAACTTTTCTTCTAGCATACTGTTTAAAGCCACTAAAGAATTTTAAATCAATCCAAATCAATTCAACAGATCAACACTAAGACAGTTAGAATTATAGAGGAAAGTAAAATTTAGAGTCAGTCTGAAAAGCAGTCAAATATGTGTCAATTAAAACAATTAGAGTATTGAAACTGTAAGTATGGTACAATATGTACATGAAAGTGTTTAGCGATATTAATAGTTGCTTGCAGGGCAGCAGTTATAGTTTGTAAAGTGGCAGGTAAGTGAGATTGAATTATTTTCATTGTAACATCAAACTTTGCCATATTTCGGAAACACAGAGCATAGAAAACATGTATTTGAGGGTTTGGTTAGAGCTGAAATATTCAGTGATTTTCCTTTGCTAAAATCAAGTCAACCTGCCTGCTTGTTAGATGATGAATATTAAATAGCTAGCTAGTTAAAACAAACAAGTAAACAAATCTATTTTAGAACTCATGAAAAATGTTTGCTATGCCAAATCAGTATTACTAATGAAATTCCTTAAGTATTTTGTCACTGCTCCCTGATTTCACGAAAGCTTCTTTTCACTATCTGTTTTTGCCTAAATGACTGCATAGATGGCAGAATCATCCAAGGGGTAAGGACTATAAGGACAGAATTAGTCTAGGTTTTAGGAAGTTCTTCCCTATGAGTGTGATGAGGTACTGGCACAGGTTGCCCAGAGAAGCTGTGGATACCTCATCCCTTAAAGTGTTCAAGGCCATATTAGGTGGGGCTTGGAGCAACCTGGTCTAGTGGAAGGATTTCATGCCCATGGCAGGGGGATTGGAACTAGCTGATTTTTAAGGTCCCTTCCAACTCAAATCATTTTGTGATTCTATTAATTTCCTGCTGATATGTTCCAATCTGCTGCTTGGGAGTTGCCCAAGCCAAATCTGGCTTCAGGTAATTTTCTCTAGATATTCTAGGTTCAAATATATTTGGACATTCTATGTCCAAATCTTGTTCTCCAGCAATTTTTTAGTGGCTCTGGTTCAAGATCTCTTTGGAGGAAAAAGTTTAACCTTAGTCTTCAGTCCTACTTTTATGCCAATGAGGTTTGCCACCCTGTTCTCCAGTACATTTAAATAACTGCTATTTTTCTGCTTATCAAAAAATGACTCCAAGAAAGTGATGCCCTGTGAGGACACTGCCATGAAAACTGGCTGTGAAATGTGTCTGACATTGTCAGCACTCCTTCTTGTCTCTAGTTCTTTAGTAACATGAAAGAAAACCTTCAAAATAAAGATTGGAAGACTTGGCCTGTATTATATCTCTGTGTAAGCAGTTACTATATTTACCACAAGAAGGGCATGTGATGACAGACCAGAGAGAAGATGGTTGCTATGGCCACACATGGGTAGGAAAGAAAGAGACAAATGTATCCAACAACCTGCAGAGCACACTGTGAAAAAAATACTGAGAGAATCTAAGATAAAATCTGCTCTTCCCATTGATTTCTTGCTAGCCAGAAGTAAACTTTTTCCATCTACAGAGCAACACAGTCCCTTACTGAGCTGCTCAGGAGAAAGCTTAACAGACCATCTCAGGAACTGGCAATCAACTGGGCTATGTAGGCTAAGCAGAGCATCAGACTGGTAAAGCTTTCATTCTGGCAGGGCTGCATCTTGTGCCATTCACCTTTGTGCCATGGAGATGTACCAGCTCAACTGCAGCCCATTTGTGTGGCTCTAACAGAATGTACATGCTGTGCCTTTTCTCCATGTTAATGTGCCAAGATAAATTAAGGTATTTTGGTGGTTGTAGATTGAAAGATCTGTCAAAAAAAGAACAAGGAGACTACAATATAGGCCTCTTAAAGGTAAGTGCAGAATAGAGAAAATTGATCAAGTAGCTTTTGAGACAATACACTCTCGAGTTTCATTTCACTGCTCCCTCTCTAGTTCTTTAAGGACTTTTATCAAACTTATCCTGAAAGTTGCACATTAACTAGGAAGTTAAAAGAAAGTGCTTTCCCATGTTTCTGTTAGAATGTATTAGGCTCACTGTCCTTCCAAGAAACTACTCAGTGAATATGTGAAGAGGTGAAGAACAGAGCTATTAGTCATATTTTAGTAGCTAATGAATCTATAACATATATGAATTTAATAACAGAGATCAGAATTACGTCCAGAGGACTAGAAATATTGTTTGGACAAACTTTTCAAGGTGAGAATATGTTCTCCTGAAATGTTCAAGTAGAAGTGCTTGAAGAATTATTGTGAGACCTACTGTGAACTGCAGTGTCCAGTTCTAGGCAACAATTTTTTAAGGGCTCCACCAGAGGAGACAGAGAGAAGAGCAAGACAACTCTGCTTTATGGGTGAAGATTAAAGAGTTTTTGACATAGAATAGCAATAAGGCTTTCAGTTGCAATTAGTGGACAGGAGGCAGCAGTCTGTAAGATCCCTTTCAGTTAGATTTTCTACAGAATAAAAAGTAGAAGAGAGATCCCAGATCATTCCTGCTACAAGACTTACTGGAAAAGACTAAGTGAGTTTGAATCTTAAAAGGAACATGAGAATAAGCTTACTCTACAACTGTATTGCCCTCTCTTCTCATATGAAAGATACCTGAAAAATAACTGTAATAATAGAAAGATAAATGGTTACACAGCAGTAGATGGAACTACTTCTGGCAATATCCTGAACTGATGAGCACTTTTAGCTGATGTAACTGCACTTGCTAGCTTGAGGCAGAGGGAGAGAGACAGAGTCGCAAGTTAAAAATATAGGCCAGGTTTTACATATTGAGATTTAATACCATTTTTATTTGTTGGACTTTTCAAACAAGATTAGTAATATTTTCCCTCTTTGAAAAGGAAGGAGGTTAAGACCTAGAGAGACAAATTATTTTCTGAAATAGGTAACATAGTAGGTACTTCTTTGGAAAGCTTAAGTCTAGAGCCCATAGTTCCAAGTGGCAAGATGGGACTGATCTATAGACTAAGATTAAAGCAGGAATGCTTCTCAAACACAGGGGCTATAGAAACAGCCTTCAACCACCTATAGCAGGTAGTTGAGGATCTGACTTATCAAGGGTGTGGGCATTTGCATACCTAAAGTTACATGTGCATATGTTAGACTAATGAAACATTATTATGTATCACATAACTTTTCAAATCAATATCTGACTGGACAGAAATCACTGCCATATTTTTCTTCAAGATATATGCATCTATGTGTCATAGATTGTTTTGCCCAGGGGGATCAGCAATGAATTGCTTTCAGCCTGACCTGTTGGTCACTCAGCTTTCGTAGATGGGCTCAAATGTACATCTTCTTAGAAGTGGCAAACAGTGGTTCAGGAATCAGTGATATTTTCTATAACACATAGTTGTCCATGTGAGGACGAATACTTAAGCCACTCCATCTTCTGATTTTAGATGAACTGACATCCACACCTGTTTAGTTCTATGGAACAGGGAACAAAAATACAGTGAATGTAATTTATGCATCTCTCTCTTATACACCTCTCATAAACCAATCCTGCTAAATAAGTCCTTAATTTTCTTCTATAGGTAAAGTAAGAAGGAAAGAAAATGTCCTTGAAAGACATTCGGGGAGAGCTCATCTTCCTAAACAGTGAGGCTTTCACAATAACCATCTGTACTTACCTAGCAGAAGGGCTGCCCAAGCTGATTTGCTCTGGATGTCCTATTAATCTCACTGAGCAAATGGTGAGCTTTGTTGCCTCCACCATATATTCCTATTGTTATTTATGGCCTTACAGTCCCTAGGGCTCCTCTGACATTCCTGGAATGGGCCTCCTGAACCGACAAGGAGTAGGGATCCTAATAGTTATCAAGGGCATCATTAGATTTAGTGGGGAGAGAAAAATAAATATTTTGAGCAGCCATGAAATCAGTTAAAAATAACAAGTTTAACACCCCCAGCCAAAAGGAGGAGGTAGGCGATGACAGCTCAGCGCTGTGTCTTCAACACCATTCAGATTGCTGCAGGCTGAGGGGAGAGGAGCTTTCCCAGTGACTTCCCCAGTCACTGCAGCCTGAGGAACTGCTCTGGTTTGTGTGTCAGTGATGTTATCAGCGGCAGCAAGCGACATGCGGGAGGCTGAGGTCATGTCCTAACAGGCAAGTGCTATGCAACTACCTTTCAAGAAAGGGTGGGAAACACTTTTCTTTGAAACTGAGAAACTTTTGTGCTAGCTGGCATGTTAAAACGCTGTGGTCACACTTCCACGCATTTCTGTATAAATTCTGAGGCCAAAAAGAAGTAAACTTACCACCACAAATACCCAGGCCTTCACCTGCCTTTATGCAATAGCCAGCAGATCTGGTGGGAGCTCAGCTCAATTTGACAAAAATATTCAGAAAAAAACTGAAGGATTTTAATTTCTGAATACATGTGGATGAATGGTCATGAAAATCTTGATCAAAGATTTTTCAAAAATGTGAGTGATGCCAAATGAACTTCAACTTGGCATGTCATAAAAGACACCACAGTATTTGAAGGTCAATCTGTAATTTTTGAAAAGAATCTTGCCAAATCTATTATAAATAGAGAGACTTTTATGTAAATATACCCCTTCACTTATCAAGACATTGCAGTAGTCTGCTAGTACATTAAGATAGGGAATAATATCTAAAAGAGTAATCTCTTTACAAGCTACGTAAAATAAGAACTGTACATAAATAAACAAATTGTTAAGATTTGTTGTGTGCTAAACTCATACATTTAATTTTAAAGATCCAATTTTTCTCTGATGATTTTTATTTAATCTACTTATCTCAAAATGTTAGTGAAAATTACATGCATATACACGAATGTAAGTGAAGATTACATGCATATACACGTAGAAAGAGGGAAGGGGAATAATGAGTTGGAAAGAATGTACTATCAAGATTGACTTGTCATAATTTCACAGTCACTTTTGTCCTCTGTCCCTCTGTGTTATGTCTGTTGAGCTTTTGTCTTTGGAAACTCAGAGCAGTTAGATTTTTCTGGAGTATCTGTTCTGTTCTTCATTTCAGAAGTACTTTCTTGTACTGAATTTTAATACTTAAAAAGATTTCTCCCATCTTGACTACAATATTTTATGGAATTTTTGCCTTCCTTTTTTTTTTTCATCTTGCAATGTACATTGAGTCTACAACATAGGAATTTGAGATAAAGACTATAATATAATTGCTGATTTAGAAATATACACTTCTGTTCCATAGGATAGGCCTCAAGTAACACTGAAAAATTTGACATGACATTAAAAAAAATATATTAATGCAAAAATATTTATGTCCTTGGCAGAACTCATATCTCCGAATACTCCTTTACATAACTGGTCTTAAGGCAAATTTACAGTTATTTAAAAAGAAACTCTCTTTTGACCTTGTCTGTATAAGCAATTTTGTATGTTTTCAGTTTTTTACTCTGCCTTTCTTGAGCAGGACTAAATCACCTGCAAAAGGTTATAGATTTGGCATAGCTTAAAAAGGATCAAATGCATCACAAAGGAGTTTCTCTGGTCAAATAATATTAAAAGTTAAGTATTTGAGATTAGTTGGTACAATTACTTTAAAATGAATTAAAAGTAAACGTTAAATGAACCTGCCTGACATTTGTTCTCCTCCAGTCAGTCAGACATTTTATTTGTTGCATTGCCAGAACAGGAAAAGGAACCAAATTTCAAGTCTGTGGAAGTGAAATCTTAATAAAGAAAACAGTTCAATCACGTTGACATGGACTTAAAAGAACAGTTTTCCTATCAGTGCTCAGTGAGTTACAGCAAGTTCGGTTTGTAAAATGTAAACGCTGTTCTGTTTTGTTTGGAGTAGGTTTTGAAAAATAACAAACACTTTTTTAATCCGTCTTGTCTACATTTTCCTCTTAATGCTGTAAAATTGAAGATTTATGAGTCTGGATTGTCATCTGAAATGGAGGTGAATTCTGTGCAATGACAATATTCAACAGTTAGAGTTAAAAAGTTCAATTACTTCTTCAAGGGAAAGTTGCCAATTTGCCACAAATATCAATTTCAGGTTCATTATGAGCAATTAGAGGCTTCTGTTTCAGATGGCACCCGCTCTGCCAGGTTTTAAGCATGACAGTGATATTGCAAGCATTGCAATATTAGGCACATATTAAGGTATTTGCAGTAGAGGATTCTAAATTGAAATGTTTAAAGAAAGGGAAATGAGTGTACTCTTTTCTCAGAATAAAGGAATACCTTGAAATAGTACAATATTAAGCAAGATAGTATTTTTATTGTGTTTATCTCCTAGCTCCTGTTCTATTGGAACGTCTTTCATTTGTGAGGCTACAGTATGTTTTTATGTTATTAGTTTGAAAACTGAAGCCAAAGATACCCTATGATTTATCACTATGAAAAGGCTTTAAGTGGTAGTAGTTGTGTATGGGCTAATATTTATGTAACGCTGCTTTAAAGGTATAAACCTTTAAAGTCCAATATGGGAAAGTAGCTGGGCTAGTGGAGCTAAACCCGTTATTCTGTGAGACAAGGAAATGAACCTTGTTTCAAGTCAGCTGGAGCCTGCTTTTGGGGAGAAGTTGTCTGGCGCCATAAAACAAATTAGTAAGCAGAGACCTGAAGTCTATTAAGTTTATTTTAAGAATGTAGTGCCAGAGATCTAATAAATTTACTTACTGCTGCAGGCCATGCATGCATGAAGTCTTACTAATCCAGGTGGTGGTTTTTACCTTCAGAGGGAGGTGCAGGGTGTGGATCCTTAGGAAGAAAAGGTATGCTGCTTTAGGTAATATGGGCATTGTTTAATGATAGACATGACAGCCTGAATGGTATGTTTGCATTTTCTCTCTTACTACTTACTAAAAAGTTGAAATTATTTTTCTCATGCAAAGGTAATTTGTGAATACACAAAATGCTAATTAGTTTAACAGCAGCATGGAAATAACTTTATAACAATAGAATAATTATTCCAAGACAAATAGATTTTGTTGTTATTGATTTCAAGTATTGCAAATATTATTTTTAAAGTGTTTAAATGTACACATTTTCCATATTACAGTTCAGGACTAGTTGTATCTTCAAGTTTACTAAAGACTCTTTGTGCAAGTATGAAAATCACGTTATTGGACTTTAGTTAGACATCTAGACAGGTGGATTGAATACTCTTCTGTTATATTGAATGGAGTGGGTGGAATTTTTCCAGAGAGTAGTCCAGCTGTTCATATCAGACATATCTGCAGTTCCTGAAGACACAGTTCTTTCCGTTCATTGGACCTAGACAACTAGCTTAAATTAAATATGCCTTTTATGTTATAAAATCAGATTATATGGATCCTACCCTTAAGTGGTAAATCTCTTATCTTCACCTTTTGTGGAACAAGAGTCAGTTGATTACATTCTTGTGCACTGAAACCTTAGCAATAACATACTGTGTTTTGCCAGTAGTAGTTATTCACTGGAACTGTTGAATTTGGCCATTCTGATGGGTTTTTTTCTGCTGAGAAGCAGTGGTCATTACTTATCCAGTATGCAATAACATAGAGAATCATTCAAAGTAAGGACTTACCTCTACAATAAGAACACAAGCTTCTGAGAAAAAGTGTTCCTAACAGAGCAGTCTACAGACAACACTACCTCCTGATACCTTCCCTTTTCTGAGTCTAGCAGGACATTATGTTCAGTAGCTGACAATTGTCCTCTTTCAAACACTCTCTCACCTGTCCATCCCCTTGATTTTGCTTTTGTCTGGCTTCTCTTGAATCTCTTTATGTGAGTTAGTTCTCCAGAAAGGAGGGTAAGCTCTCAAACATCTTACTGTTCTTTGTCCTTTACTACTTTCAAATAAAGGCTATCAGCAGCGATTTCTACCTGCTCATTACTTTAAAATAATCCCTGATAAGTGCCTAGCAAATAAGGCAATATCAACTAAGAGACAGGTGGCACACCTTTTTTTTTTTTTTATCCTAGAAACAGTGTCAGGACAAAATAAAGTGCTTCTTTATCTGTCATCTCATAAATTCAGTATAACAACTTTTGCATGTGCCAGCTGCAGAGGAGTTTCTTAGAGATTTGCCTTCAAAAACACTATCCTATTGGTGACTGCTTGACCTCAAAGGCTGGCCAATATCAGATGCCTTCAACATTGCTTCAGGTTATTATCTGTAACATATCCTGAACCTTTACTATATTTACTTTCATCGTTTTTAGATACTTTCTGGTTTTGTTTTGGTTTGGTTTGCTTTTTTCCCCAGTACTGCATGCAGGCTGAGAAGATAAAATTCAGACTAGGCATTGTTTTGAGCAGATTATATGATGAATGCCTCACTCCTGTTGACATTGAGTGAGATAAATTATTTCTGGAAAGAAAACATTATCAGTTCTGATTTGTAATGAGAACAAGCCTGTATAAATTAGAAAATATACTTTCTATGGAACTGATACTTGTGAGACTTCAGTTTCCAAAGAAATCTTTACATGTAAGAAGTACGATGATCCAAAGCATCAGTGGCATTTAGATCAGATCTCTTGGTCATTGCCATCCCAGCAGCCTGTCTGGCTGCACTGTAAATGTTGTAAGTTTTTTAAGCATTGTAATATGTTTTTGTTGGTTTGTATAAAGAATAAGTATTTTTTAGATATTCTTTTGTGAGTATGTTAATATAGAAATAGCTATGATAAATATATTTTTCTAATGAATCATCATTAATTTATGTTTGTCCTACCCTTAGTTTCATTTAAACTGGAGGAAAACTTAGGCTGCCTCTAACATATTTTAACTGTCTACTGTAAAATGAGACTCTAAAGTGTGATTGTCAGGATAAAATATTAGTTAAAATCATTCTGTGAATCCAATTCTATATATGTTTTTCACTAATAAATATTGAACAGTTGCTGAGTCTCTGAGCAGAGCAATAAGAAATTTTCTTAACCCGTGAAAAAAAAGTCAAATTCTTATAAAGCTTTGCAGAATAATTGAGCATAAGCTTTTCAATTTGAAAAACATAATTGGTTTAAAATTTTTTTTTTTTTTAGTTTAAATTTGTTACAGTATTAATATGAGAAATTATATACACCTGAAAGACTTAAGACAGACTGTGGAAATATATGTAAATCTCACATATATTCTCTACCAGTATTTTCAGTAGAGAGATTAATCAAAGCTAGTCTTTTTGTTAACAACTTTAATTTTGTTGGATTGGTATTTTGATGAGGAAGAGAAATAAGGTGACTATTTTTGGCCTAATTATACTTTGATTAGTCCTCCAAAGATCTTTTTGGGTCCCAATGACCGAAAGACCCAACGTCTTTCTCTTCTCTTACAGGATCATGCATTGGTATGTGCTTAAGCATTTTGATTAGTAACACTTCAGCAATACTCTGAATCCATTACATTATTTACATATTCACCATTGGAACTGTAGAAGTGGGAAGCATTCAGCTCCTGTAGTTAGTCCATGGCTTACAGCACAGAATCCTAAACTAGGAAGTGGGTCTTTTGGATTCCCTTTAAATCAGTTACCATTTAATGCCTATAAATCACAATGCTCCAGCATCTTTTTCTGATGATTCAAATCAAGTTTCTCTTTATCCACTTGTTTCTTTCTTTTAAAAGCTCACAGCTTCTTGATGCAGCAGATAGAGTGAAGGTAACCTGACTCTTGGTGAACTAATTGGTACCAAGATTGTTTAATCAGAAATTAATTTAAAGCTATGAAATGCAGTGGCTGAAGAACCAGTGTCTGTCTGTTTACGTGGTTTCTATAAGTGAAAATGTGTTTATTCTCTTAATCAGAATCTGGTTAATCTCCTGCAGAAGAACTGAGCATAGACTTGAACTGGAAATTCCTTAAATTAACCCAGTGTGAATCTCCAGACTCTGCTTGGAGTTATGCTTAGTTGAATTTTACTCACTTCAAAATTTAATATGCACTAGCTAACATTTACATCGTGTCTCTCACTTCCCCTTCTCTTTTTGTAACAAGGCAGCTACACAGTATTCTTCAGATAATTTTTCTGCTAAGTGATTTCAAGCATTTACTTAGTTTGGCAAATGTGGCCCTTCCAACTTATTTCTTGGTGGTAGACGTAAAACAGAATCAAAAAGGAGTTACAGGAACTACTGAAAGATGGAAACTGTCTGCAGTTCATTGGATACCAGCAATTACACTTCAGGCAAGCCAGGTCCATAATGCTGGGAAGTGTGTGTTTTCTCATGAGGAGTCAGAGACAGCATTGTTTTAGTCCCTAATCACAAGGGGCTAGTTTAGGGGGTTGGTTTTGGTTGTTCTACAAATACATTGAGTGACATTGGCAGACAGATTGCAGAAGGGTGCAGAGTTCAGCAAGTTTTGCTTGTGATTGAAGTCCATCATAGTACATTTTTAAAAGACATTTAGAAAGGTGAAGGAGTTTAATGGGTTTCTAATTGCATAAAATTATTGTATTTGTTTATGCACTGTTGAAGCACATTTTATATACTGGGTTAGCTTATGAGTTTCACTCTTTAAATAGTTTTTCTATGTGAAATGAAGTTTTACAGTTTTACAGCATGTGCATTTTCTGATGATCATAACAGAAGGCGTAGCATATGATCATACAATCACAGACTCATAGGATAGTTTGTGTTTGAAGAGATCTTTAAAGGTCACCAGTTTAATGATGTGCTGCTCCAATGCATTGAATAAAAAATATTTATTATCTATTTTATAGGTAGAGGCTTTTCATAGTTTGACAGACAGAAGATTTACTTGAAACCTTTGCCTTTTTTAACTGGAGCTATGATGTACTGAGATTATGACACAGTATGGCCAATGAGAGCTGTTGATACTATGTGTCTTGAGCTGAGCATACAATATCTTTATATTTATTCAGACCAGAAGAATCACCTAAGATTTTGTGTTCCTCCTCTAGCCCTCATAGCAAAAACACAAGTAATTACTTGCAAATAGTGTGGGGGATAAAAAACTTGATAAGTGCCGAGGTTGCTTCATGACTGAATAGGTAATCATGATGTTGTGGACTAAGACTTCTGCATTTCACAGCAGATTTTACTTGTAATAAAACTCTTGAGGTAATTTTATCCTGGTATATAATTAACTTAGTTGACTTGGCACAAAAGGAAGCTAATCGGAAGGTGAAAAAATGGAACAGGTTTCTAAAAATGAATTCTTCCCTTTGCTTTCCTCTCTCTGTCTATTTTCTCTGCAGATTGAACTCTAATTCAGGAGTTGGTTTACTTTTTCAGATACTTCTGTTGCAATGAGGAGATCCATAGCATGGAGAAATATAGAGTGGTGCAGACTTAAGTAACTCTGTCTGGATGAGGGTCTCAGTAGGGTCCAATAAACAAAGAGGACAGACTGCAGCCCTTGCAAGTATGCAAATAAATGAACAAGGAGTAGCAAATCCTGAAAAGAGCTGGTGAAAGAAGAAGGGAACATGAGGCAGACTGTTAATGTCACAGTTACTGTGGTTCTCCTTATTAACATTTTTTTTGCAGTCTATTTAGAAAGCAAAAGAAGAAAAGGAAGGAGAAAAGTCCTATAGTAAAAAATGTAAAGAAAGTCGTCTTTCTTAGTGCTTTATTTACTGGGTTTTTTCCCTCTTTCTTGTGTTTGATATATATTCTTTGCCCTGGAAGAATTTATACCTTGAGGATTTTTTTCCCCATTAAACAACCTCGCCTAATGACTAAAGAGAGCAGATATATTGCGTGATAAAACTCTACAAGTACCAGACAGCTGTGTTTATATAGATATATCTTATGGACATGAGTCTGTGTGGCTATAGTTACAAAGGCTGGGCGCTCTTTAGCTGATTCATTGCTGATTATGCCATCCATGTAAGGAAACCAGTATCTGTATCAAGTGAATACTGTAGTGTAGTTGTATGCTTTTATAAATTAAAGTTCTGGAGTACCACCTAGGGACAGCAAAGCTGCAATTAGACATTCTTTATGGAATGCCCTTAGGTCAGTGCTGCTCAAGAGGCGCATTTAATGATAGAGCTATATTTTATACTGTCTTCACATAGCCCAGTGAGAGAACTGTGGAGAGGACTGGAACTGATTCTTTCCTCCTTTCAGCTCTTTGCATCATAATAGAAAATTCTGCCAATCTATTCAGTATTTCTCATGAAACATTTTTATCTTTTTTAAGATGTCTGAACAGCATGATTAAAAAGATAAATGCTTGACTGGGAATATTCTTTTAAATATTTTTCCCTTTAATCAGTTGACTGATGAAATTCTCCTCACCCTCCTCATTTATTCATGTTGAGTAACTGGAACTGGAATTTCTGGATTACTTGATCTTTCTAGTAATTTATAGTTTGATGACCTATGTAAAAACAATCTATCACTGTTATCTGATAAGTGACCAATTTGCTGACAGGACTCCTATAAAGACCAAATCTAGGTGACATCCATCTTTGACTTGTCATATTCAGGCAAACCTTCACAGAGGGTAATATCCTCAGCAGCCTCAGTCAGTCATGAAGTCACAGTCATGAAGTCATTTTGTGACCCACCATACTCTAGATCCTTACCTTTAGCACCTTACAAAGTTTTTGGCTGTCTCACAACTCTTGCCGTCTCATTTCTTGTGAATGTCTCACTGTACCACAATCTGTCTTTCATCTTCCATCTTGGTACTACTGCACTCTGATCTCTGGAAAAATTCAAGAAGTGGGTTTTCTTGCATCCCTATGGAAATATTTAGCTAAACACATCTCATTGATACATAAGCAAAGTTACTTTGGATTTATCTCATTGTAACATGGCTCTCCTTCCTTTTGATAGTTTTAAAAACACTCTGGTAATAGCCTCCAAACTTCTCATGTACTTGTAAAAGAAGCACTTGTCTGGTAGACGAAGAAAATAAAAACTGTTATTGAGGTATAGTACCTTAATTAAACAAAAAGTGAAGAAAGTAAGATCCAAAACATCCAAATGGTTTTCTTAAAATTGTAAATCTGATGGGTTTAGTACTGCACATTCTATAAGGCGAACAAGATATATTTCGGAGGCAGAAGTAAGCCTGTAGAAATGGAGGCTTGCTGGAAGCTCCCTAGAAATAGTACTTTTTTGTTTGTTTAAACATCTAAAAGCAAGAAATAGGTGGAATTAAGAGAATCTTAAGTCTTTCATATCACCTTTCTAGTGCTTTTTAGTTCCTAAATCTCATCCTACCATTAGGTTTCTAACTCAGTAGCAATGACAGGAATGAACTGGTTTGGTAGATGGCTGTTGACATTTCTCCATGTGACTGTTCCTTTTAACAGCTGGTATTTTTCCTCTTGTATAGTAATTTTGATATATTCAGTAATCGTGTGCAAATTTAGATTGCATTTAAAGTTGGCTTATTTAAGACATTTGATAGGAGATGTCAGAGACCTGCGTGTAAGTAAGCTTTATATTGTGTGCCCCTGTCCACAACATGCTTAAACCTTTAGTGCTTTGAACAGCAGAACAAATAATGCTGGATTTCCTATTGCTTTTCATCCTGTGGCTTGAATCAGTTCTGTTTAAAAAAGAAAACTCTGCTAGAAGCTTTTCCTTCAACTGGTGGGTTTCCAATGTTTGACATTATCAATTCTAATAACTAATGCAGCAGTATTTTTCCTTAGTAGTGATACTAATAGGTTTTCTCTCCTCTAGTTGGCATTAAATTTTACTTCCTTTTGTATCTTAGAAACTTTTATCCCTCTGTCAAATTATTATTAAATTGGTCAATATGTTCAAGGGTGGCACACAAATGGCATTTCTTACTAAAGGTCAAGACATATTGTATTGCATTTGTCCCAAGAAACTAATAGGACTTTAATTTAGGCTAACCTAATGTAATTGCTGGTATAGCTGACACTACAGTTACTGATTTTCTTCTGGATTTTTTTTGGTTTTTTTTGAATGTGGATTTGTAGCCTTCTCTTTGGTCACTAACAATAGAGATCAAAAGAGCAGAAAGAAGCAGGACTGCAGTAAAGATTTATCTAATTTCACACACCTTTTATGTGAGATTAGACAAGTATTTTTCTAGTAGACAGATAATAAAGAGGCTTATTTTGGAAGGACAGTGGACGCATGTGGAAGGACTGCCTAATTTTCAAGGAATTGAATGGAAGAAATTGGAGGGGAAAAACAACCTCCATTTGGCTCTTCCTCCAGGAGTTAAGCCATGAGTGAACTGAATACTTAGACATATTTCTCTGCTGACCAGAGGAATTACTTTATTTGCTGGCTTGCATACAGAAATGTTAACTTCTAAAGGGAATTCCTTGCACATTTCAGAATTGTTACCTGAGCAAACCTTGTTCTGTAGCAGCACCTTGTGGGAGGGAAACCAGACTACAGCCTCACAGAAGCCAGTGTTCCCAGAAGACAGTTGCTGAGTCAGCATCTGCCTTCAGTGAGATGAAGAGGTTATTTTATTCTTGCTATGGAAATTAGAGGATTCTTCTGAGTAATAATAAATAGACCCAATAGCATGAGATACAGGATTTATTTTGTCATGCACTTACATCTGTGGCATCTAGAATCCATACACTAACAAGAAATGCTTTCTTACTGTGGAAAATCAGTGAACAGATGGAGGTAAACTGTACATGAGAAAGTAAAGCTACACTATATTTTATGAAAATGTGTTAGCCTAATTGAAGATATTCAGTCTGTTATACAAATACTTTGTTTATAGCCAGTGAAATGGGTATTAGCTCTTTTCAGCTATTGCCTTTCAAAATGAAAAATAAGGAGTAGCATTTTTAACTGAACCTTAGAGTGCCATCTGTTTGCATTTGTTGCTTTTGGATTGCTTTTTCAAACCAAGAAGAGCTCCATGAAGTCTGCATTTTAATAAACATTTCCTGTTGTTTTACAGTTGTACAGTCCCATTAATTGTAGACACAATAGCTTTGTTTCTGCTGGGAGTGAGAAGTCAGGCTGAGACACACTCAGGGTTTAAAATGGTGCTTGGTGTTTTCCAGATGGAGTTAAATGACCTCCGTATCATCCCCTCCAAAACTTTGTGAGATGCTTAGTCTCTCTTAGTAGAGACCTTGGTAAGGATCTCTGGAGTCTGCTTTCTTCACCAGGACCTTATTGCCATAGTTGTGTCTATGTAAAAAGAGCTGTGAGGATGTCTTTTGATCTATTGAAAACTGACTCTCAAAACACATCTCAGCAGCTTGCTCACTTGGAAGCATTCATCATTCCATGAAGATAAGTCAATGCAAAATAGCTTAAGGGAATTACCCCTCTAAGTCCTCTTAGGTGACAGAGGTGATCATACTTAGCCCAATAGTTACAAGCGTGTACGCTTGGGAGGTCATCAGCATAGCTATAAACTGTGACATATATTGTGGATACTTAGTCTTGTTGAAACGATTTCCTAGGAAGATGTAAAAGCTGCTCCTAAAGTCATGAAATGATGACACATAAATTCTAAACCAATAAGAGCAGAAATTGTTAGATTTAGCGAACAAAACACTGAGCAGACTGCATGCAGAAATGCAGTCTAAAAGATATTAGGTATCATCTCTATTCTCTCTGTCTACGAAAGGTCTTCCTGCACTTTTAGCAGCCTGATCATATCACGGATGTTCTGTGTGATGCCCTACATTGTATGTTATTTTGAAATACAAGTACAGTTCTGCAGAAACTTGGATCATTCAATTTCTGTAAAATATGTACCAAATGTATCATGGTTGAGTTCTTTACCTTGTTAGTTCCTAGGTTTAAACACTTTTGGAGTGTAATGTCCAGCTAAGGTACAGTCTTACCCAGGTTACAGGTTACATTAACTGCAAAAGACAAAGCAGTATTTAACAAAAAAAGAAAAATTAATACTTATATCTTTATCATTTTCTTTTGCAGGAGGCAATAAGCTGAAGAATCAACACTTTCGCCTAAACTGGGCATGGATCTCCTTAGAAAAGGAGTATTATTTAATAAATGAAGACTCTAAATATCTTGATGTTGTTCTTAAACGGAGAGGTTACCTAGGAGAAACCTCTTTCATAAGTAAGTTCAATTTTAACCTTATCAGTTGCTTCTATAAAATACTTTCCAGCTAGTTGATAAAATGTATCCATAGAGCTATATCCTTTTGCTAAGCAAGCTAGATTCAAAGTATGTTTATATATTTAAGCAACTATCTTTTTTTATTTTTCTGAGTTTATTATTTCTTAAGTGATATGATGAAATTTTCACTTTTCTTGAGGGGAGGTCATCTGCAGTTAATTTTCAATTTTCAGTTCTTGTTTCTTTGATTTGATTGATACCACTGTCATATTTGTTTCACAGGCTACAGTTCCTGTCCAGAATTTACTTTTCCTGTAATAAGAAAATACAGGTATAGCAATTGGAAAGACAACATAGATCATTTTTCCAAGAAGGCTATTGCAAGCTGGCTTTATTAACAGCTACAAGTGTCAGGCTTGTTTGCTTCAGTCATTGTTAGCAGTCAGCTGAGGCTGGTACGGGAAGTGTTGAAAGCTGTTTGCAGTGTCTAGGGAGTGGAAAAGTGAAAAAATATTGTGTTATCACATTCTGCAACCTCAAACTTGTCTCTAGCCCCTGGATCTATTCCCTCTTCCTAGTGATGCATTTGAACCAGAGAGTATTATCCTTGTACAGTTTCAGGTCGAAAACTATGGTAAGCGTATGCTGCTCAGAAAAGGCACTCATTTTAAAGCTGGTTTTGCAGAGATATGTAAGCATTTACTTGGCATCGAGCACATGATCATTCTTAGAAATCGGATTTCTGTTCAAGTCTCCTGAATAAGAATCTCTGTTTCAGGTATTGAGATACACATATTTTGGCATGAGATTTAAAGGACGTAGTCACTGATGAACTGGATCTAACTTAAAAGGCTCTGTTTTAAACAGTGAACTGTCTTCAATTACTCATTTTAAATAAAGTAAAAGAATAAAGGAGATTAATGAAATAAAAATTTAAGGGTATATGGTTTAAATTAATTACTGGTAGTGATTATCAGATACTATTGACTTCTGATGTTCTCAACAGACTTTTTACAAAATTTTTTACCCATGTATTCTAGTTCAGTTTCTGAATTGAGCTGATTTAAAATCCATCAAAAGCAATTTGGATAACCTGGCCTCTGACTACCTTAATACTGCAAAATGGAATTACAGATTGGAAAGAACATAAAAGATATGTTAAGATGCCTACTGGCTTTTCTGGTCCATATGCAGTGCCAGAGGGGCTGAAGCATTATAGGATATGTAAAATACTGATTATGACTTACAAGGAGGCACAAGCAGGAAGCAGGAAAGGCAAGGTTGGTAGGGAAAGGTGATATGTTTACACACAGTAAACGTAGTTGGAAGAAACAGGAAGACAAGGGAGAAGTTTCAGGATTTTCTAAAAACCTAAGACTAAAAACCTGAGAAAGACCTTTAAGATTTGAGTGGTACTGTGGGGTTCAGAGGCCAAATGCAGGAGTTGGAAATAGTTACAAAAGACTATCTAAAGGCTTGTCAGACAACCTTCAACTGGCAGGGAGATGACAATGAAAAACTATTTTAGAGCAGCATGGATCAAGGCCGTAAGGTCTGTGCTGTCTCGGTGAGATGAGCTGTGTTTGATTTTATCCTGTGGCTTTGTAGTTTCAACTTGACTTCAGTTTAATGATTGTCATTATTCAAACACTGAAATAAGATTATAATATTTTTTTAAATGCTTATTGTAGTAGGAACGACCACAATGGTTCAGCTTTTATGTCTTCTTTCATCTTTGTTCTGTATGTTTTACCCCTTTGTGTCTTTGTGTTTTCCTTAGCTTTCCCCTTGAAGGCTGAACTTTCCAGGTGTGTTTTTATTTTTTCTAAGAGAAATAAATATTATTGAGGGTTTCAGGCAACACTTTAGTCAGATGTTCTAGAACAGAAGAAATCCCAGAATGTTAAAGGCAGCAGTGGGATGGAACAGGGTGGGGAAATCTATTGAATCTTTTGGGCATCTGTAGTTGAATTACAGAGAAATGAGAACTTGACTGTAACCTCAGAGAATGTAGTTTATCTAGCAGTTTGTTTTACTTTGATTTATTCTGTCCAACGGGCTTTCATAATGTTAATTGATATGCTTCCACCTTTATGTGTGACCTCAATGTAAAATTGATTAAAAGTAACGGAGCTGGCTTGAACACTCTCAGATTGTGAAAAAGATATCTTTCTAAAACTTTTTTTAAACATGACGTAATGAGACAAAATTTATAAGTTATGTTTTCAATGACCTGAATTTCTGATTTTGGCAGGTATTAGCACCAAAGATGGTACTGCCAAGAAAGATAAAGACTTCAGAGGAAAAGCCCAGAAGCAGGTGCAGTTTAATCCTGGCCAAACCTTAGCTACGTGGCGAGTGCGCATTTTGAGTGATGGTGAACATGAACAGTCTGAGTCCTTTCAAATTGTTCTTTCTGAGCCTGTCATGGCAGTTCTGGAATTTCCCTATGTATCCACGGTGGAAATTATTGACCCAGGAGATGGTAAGAACCCTTCCAGAACCGTACTGCCCACATGTACCAAAAGATAAACTAAAGGACAAATGCTATGAGTAACTGGATAATAAGTTTACCTTTCCTCAGAATATTTCTGAAGACAGACTTGGGCATTGGGTAGCTCTTTTTATTCTGTCATATTAAGTGGATATGTAACTGAGGTAACATGCTTTGATGAAATATTTCCATTTTTGCTATAATATATTGTTTCTATTTTTTTTCTTTAGTTTTGTTTTCATTTGGGGTAAAATAGGGGCTTGGTTCAGTGCGTTTGCAAACAGAGTGTGTCTGTACAGGTGACTGACTTGATTTACTCAATAATGAAAATTCATTTGGGAGAGGATGGTACAGGAAAGTCCAGACCTAGCAAGTTTGGGTCTTGGAGCAGTCTAGTTGCATCAATTAGGATTTCATATCAAGCTGAGAAGCTCAGTAAGGGTAAGGTTCGCTAGACCAAATACAGCTCAAGCTGTGTCAAGAATAAATAAAATTATGGTTAAACATAAATGAAGAAACAAGCTGATTTTAAAAAAAAACAAAAAAACAAAACCAAACAAGTACTCTGATTGCTGTGCTTTTCAGCTGCATCCAGATAACTTGAACATGTGGGGCATGATCACATAAAATTTTCTTTAAGGAATCTTTCAAGTATTGGACAACAGACTTTTTACATAATCTTCTCTAAGTAACATTTAAAGAGGACTGGGCAGGAAAACTCTGAGAGCTTTCTTAGTTCTTAGTTACAAATGCAAGTTAAACCAGAGGTTATCTGATATTGAAAAGCAGTATGTATGAGACATAAATCTTTCTGGTTTTTTTCTATGATCAATGATATAGCACAACTCAAGATAATCATCTAAGTCTTAATGATAACTTTTAAAAAAATTTCTTAAGATAAATTTTTTACAGTCACAGAGAATTTGTTGTTATTATATAAAAAGTGAAGTTGAATGGGAGAAAATTAAATGCACAGCTGCAAATCAAAAAATAGCTATAGGAAAAATATAGACAGAACTTTGAGAAGGGCTGGGTTTTTTTATAATCTTTTGCAGCACAGAGTAAAACAAATTCAGATGCTAAATGAATAGGAACCATCAAAGGTTTCATTCTTCTTTAACAGAAAAGGATTTTAAATTCATTGGTTTATGTAGTGTAGTTGTGGTACCAAAATAGGGAGCTTGTTTGGAAAGCTGTACCAACTTCTTGATGTATGGGACATTAGTTAATGTTTTATTCCAAAAAGAGGTTGCATAAGGATGTGTTTTCTCATACTAGCTGAGATGGTGTAGATCATTCTCCTCTGAGCTTTTACATTATTCATAAGGTCTGTTAAACTTTTATAGTGTCATTTTACTCCTAGTTAGATAATTATGAGAGAGACAGGAAACAGAACAAATCAGATGTCTGCTTTTTTTCTGAATGATAGAGTTTTTGATTTTGTCAACTTAATTTTAAAGGGAAAACTAAAAGGAACAAAATGGGATTTGTTTTTAGTGTTATCTTTTAGTTTACTTTGAAACAAAAAAGTAGGAATTTGGTGGTTTCCACGTTGAATTTTTGACTTGCTGAAGAAGTGAAGGTGTCTAGATCTTATCAAACCTGAATTTCGGCATTTTTAAGGTAGCCTTTTGACTTTCATGCTAGTAGCATTTTCCAGTTGAAGAAGTAAAACCTGGAACATATTTTCAAAGAAGTCACATGAAAATTTTCAGAATACTCTTTGCCAAAGTAATTTAAAATAAAGAAAACATTTGCTTTGTGCAGTCAGCTGATGCCACTTGATTTGATATTATACAGAATCATATTCTGTTTGGATTGCAGTCACACTAAAAAAATATGTAAAGGTGTTTTATAATTGTATGCATAACCACCTTTTCTTCTTGAGCTTTTGAGAGGACAAGAACAAATTGTTCCCAAATCACAGTAACAACATAAAACTCGGCAAACTGTTCACATGAGTATAAAATACTGAAGTTTTAAATGTGTGTTGGGTTTTTTTTCCCTGAAAAATAGATCTAGCATTCTTTTGTCCAATACATTTTAAAATAAGATTGCTCTCCAGACGTCACTGAATGTGTTGGCTAGCTGTCTTTTAAATAAAACAGGAGTGTAGACATCTAGCCTACTCAATTCAAATATTCAAGTCAAAGATATCAAGAGATCAATCTGGCATCCTCAATGCCAAATGAATTTTTTGTTTATCGTGATGCAGTAAGTTAAAGAACGACCTTGCAGAACCGTATGTGAGCAGTCTGTTGTGTACATCTGTTGGTATGTCTGTTATTAACAGTTAATAATGAAATACCATGAATATAGTAAAAATACGGACCTTGTGGAAAAATTCTCAAAACACTGTCTAGCATCATAAACCCTAGGTAAGTGAATTAATCATATTAGAGACTATTTAGATGAGACCTGTGAATTCAGATGTAATAATCTGATTTTCTTTACATTTCTGGAAGACTAAGAAACTCTACTTCTCACACCTTCTGAGCTTTTCTTACAATTTAGTTCCATTGAGGATAAATGCAAGGTATTTGTTGCATTTCGAGATTTGCTAAAATGCTCCTAGCTATTTTACATGTGACTTCATGAAGCCGTGAATCTATATAAACAAATGTGTCTGTTCTTTGCAGAATCAACTGTCTTTATTCCTCAGTCCACATATACTATTGAAGAAGATGTTGGTGAATTATTTATCCCAGTCAGAAGAAGTGGAGATGTGAGCCAGGAACTGATGGTTATCTGCTACACACAACAAGGTAACAGAATCTACTATGGAAAAAGAAAAGCTTGAAATGGAAGAGAGACTGAAAAGCAAAAATAAATGTTTATAACTCTAATTACTTTTTCATCTAAATACATTTAATCTCAACTGGACATGTAGACATCTTTGCAATCTTAGAGTATTATTAAATACAGCTGAACAAATATATCTTTTCTTTCCCTTTTTTAGGAGGTGAAAAGGATCTGTGTTCTTTATTTTTTTTCTAAGATTTTTATATGCAGCCCCATATATCTGAAAGTTATGACAACTGAAAGCACTGCAGTAATTGCCCAGGATATCCTTTATTGTTTGTATATTGGAAAAACTGACTGTAAAATAATATTGCTAAATTGCCAAGCTTCTCCTCCCTCTGTCTTTCAATTTCAAATTAATTATATCCACACAGAGCATGAGGTCTCTACACCTGTTCTTTTAATAGTATTTGTCATTTGGAAATATGATGCTAAATTTTTGGTGATCTGGAATCAAACTAATTTATTTTTCATCAAAATCTATCTCTTATAGTTAATTTCTGGTCCATCAGAAATTTCAAGAGGTAAAATATACTATAAGAGATAATGTAATCCTCACAGAATCTCCTTTGTCAGTCTGTATCTCTTATGATGAACTACAATATTGCTTCTGATAGTAAAACTGCCAAATAATTTGAGGAGCCAAGTGCTTGCAATGCATCATATACAGAAGCAGTTTATTCAAGGACCTCAGAAATATAACCTGGTCAGAGGCTGTAGCTCATCACCTAAAAAGAAACTTTTAAGAACTTTTAATTAAGAAATTAAAAGATAACAAAAATAAAATTTAGCCCTTGGGAGGGGATCATTATAAGCATAGTACGTATAACGACTGTTTTCCTCTTGTGCCCCAGGAACAGCATCTGGCACTGCTCCAGCCTCTGTACTTTCTTACTCTGACTACATATCCAGGCCTGAGGATCACACCAGCATTCTACGTTTTGATAAAGATGAACGAGAAAAAATGTGTCGGATAGTCATCATAGATGACTCCTTGTATGAAGAGGCTGAGTCCTTTGATGTGTTGTTGAGCATGCCAATGGGTGGAAGAATTGGTGCAGAATTCCCAAGCACTCAAATTACCATTGTACCTGACAAAGATGATGGTAAGACATCGTGTAATAAAGTGATATTGCAGTTCAGGACACAAACTACAAATAGCCTCTCTCTCAAATCAGCATGTAGAAATTGTGGTTTGGCACTTCTTTACAGTGGTTAAAACATCATGAGATCTGAAATACTATTAGAAAGCTATGTAGGCTATGTAGGCTTTTAACAGCATCTGGCATTGATACTTTAGGGTTTGAGAAAATCACATGAGCAGTGATTGGCAGTGAGGTGATGCACTTTTCCCTTCTATCGCAGTAGAAGGTGTAATCCATAACATCACCATGAATAGACATCCTTGTACATGTGATTCTGAGTTTGTGTCCACAAAGCCTTCAGGCTCATTGCATTATGTTCCAAAGGAACATATTAGAGGCTCTGATAGGCTTGAAGCCGTATACAGCTGCTAAGAGACAAGCTGTGTTCTTTCTGATTTGATGCTGCATTTAAATTTTGGCATATAAGTGTCCATGTATACTTCCTTTGTCTTTTTAATAAAGGAAATAAAAGACAGTGACGTTGCTTTAGAAATGCCTCAGTAAGGAAGTGCTGGCAGAATTATGTCCTTTTTTTCAAGTGATATTGCATCGAAAGAGACTTTTCTTGTGATTAGAGAGAGGCCTGTCATTAAGGAAGATTAGAATCAGCATGCTATATCACCAACTGCTTTTGAAAATACATGGAAACATTATTGTCACCTCAAGCCTCCCCTTCAGTGTTCCGAGCATTGCTGTGGCAACTCTCTTTCTAGGAGTGGTAACAAAAAGATTTCCTGGTACAATTGTCCTCGTTTATGCTTGGAATTTGGAGGTAGACATCTCAACCGTAAATTCTGTGAAAGGAATACTGATATGTTGTTTTAGTCCTCTCTATGAAGTCATGTAAGATCTATTGTGACACTGACATATTTCCTAAAGACTAATGTGAGGAATTATATAGTACAGTACTCTTTGAAATTCTGATGCCAAGATAGACAGTTATTATCAGCACAATTTTCTTCCTAGTTAAGGATATAAAAGACAGCTCTTAAAGCCAGGAAGCTGCCACCCATCTAATTGCATGGTAAATTATCAGTCTGCCTGAAATTTCTCATGTGTAATCCTGTGACAGAGGTGACTTTGTTTTCTCTGTGGAGCATTTGGGTAATCATATAGTATTAGTGAATAGAGGAGTTTAAATTAATGGATCATATGTTGAATGCAAGCTGAAATAGAAATATGTCTATATGTGATAACAAATGCAGGTTTATTTGTGTAGATTTTTACAACAAATTGATTTTTTAATAATTTTGATTAATTCCTTAAGAGTATGTAGATATCAGAGCACAGAATATTGTGAGAGCTGCTCTAAAAAAATAGCTGACAGTCATGAATCAAATTCTGCATAAGCAGAGGATTTTAAGCAGCATTGGTTGTTACAGCTTGCAATGCACAAAATTAATTTTAATAAGTTAAAACATTACACTATGTGAAATAAAAAGCATTTTCTTTAGCTTCTAACATTAAAATTTAACTCAGAAAATGCCTAAGGTAGAGGGGGATAAAAGCTTTAGCACATATATACTAGTCTGTGAGGTATAGTAATATTATCATACTAAATTCAGTACACTTTAGTCTCTTTACTTCGTATCTACTGATATATTTTGATGATTGTTTGTTTAAATTAATCTACTACTAGACAGAGTTTGTTTGGATGAATGTCACAGCACGTCATTGAGTTGTGATTTCCCCAAGTACTGTGACTGGAATAACATTATCCACTGACAACTTCTGGTCAAAAGATACAAACAGCAAATGTCAAAGTTCAATAACACTACATGAAGTCTTTCCTATGAATGTTAAGTCAGCACTAGCAACATTACCTTATCTCCTCTGGCACTGAGTGCAAGTTAATTAGGAAACATTCGCCTTCAGTACCTAACATCAAAGTCTTTTCTTCTTTTATTTCTAGAGAAGGCCCTTAGGGTCTAACTAAAATAGCTGAAATGCTATACAGTCATGACAAGAAACAAAAAGTAAAAGAGATGTGCTCAAGTTTCCAGTGAACCAGAGTATATTCAAGAAAGTCCTGGCAACTGAATCCATTAATTATGGATTTTACAGTTGTACTGTGCTGCCAAAGCAAAATCTGGAAAAAAAAAATTCATAGTGAGTAAAACAAAGCATAGATATATTTATACATTGTGAAAGATGATTTTAAAATTGAGGCTACTGTTGGAACATTCTTTAATTTGACAGGGACTTTTTCTGATAGAAAAGCAGAAAAGGATTAAGTTAATGAAATACACAGCAAAGTAAGTTGTATGTGGAAAGTTATATGTGTTACTACAGCTCAAGCACTAAAAAATAAAAACATGGATCTGTTTGAATCAGGGGTGATAATTACCAGTCATGAACCACTGGAAGAAAAGCATTCAGGAGAAAGACCTATGCAAATCATCCACTTTTAGAGCGGCACTAACCTCACTTGATAGTAGCCATCTGTGCATTTGGATGTCTCATTCAAGCAGGCTATGCCAAGGTCCTTCTATAGTTAATGAAAAGACAGATGCACTCCCGGGAGCCATCCCATCTTAGGAGAAGTATCTAAATTGTTGAGATCAGCCACTGTGGGTATCTGCTACATCTGAATACATTGTTTTCTATCAGTAGATATAAATCCTGTCCTTAGAAATTTCATTTGCCATTTAGCCCAAAGTCATAAGCACTACTGGGCAAGAAGGAATGATTTTTTTTTCTAACTCTGTGTTAAAATAGCTCCTACTGTGAAATGTCACTAAACAACAAAGAAATATGTAGCTATTCCTGCTTCATAAAATAACTATGATGTCTAAAGAAAAATCTCAAATAATCTAGCTGAAATGTAAATAGTGCTGGAGTGTTTCAATAGGTATTTAGATCTTAAAAATAAAATAAAATAAACCTCAACCATTTTCCATACAAATGTGAACTTGTGTTACTAAATCTAGCCAGAATTGATGGGATAAACTGTTTGTCTTCATGCATCTCAATGATGTGGAGAATGAACAGAAATTCCTGAAAAATTTGAGATCGGTTGATTGTCTCGGGACATACCTATCCTGCATGAAGAGCACAGAATTCAGCATAAAGCTCATTTGTAGGAGGTGCTTTATATATTAGATCAATATTATACATCTAGGAAAAGGAAGGTAAGATTGTTGTTCACTTTTCATTCCTCTTGGAGAGAGGAGTCCTGGAGTTTTGTCTCAGACTTGTGTTCCATGAAAATGCCTTAATCCCCAGGCACTTAGCAACTAAGTAAATCTGCTTGGATGTACTCTTATTTTTCCATCTGAAGCTGTGACTCTGAAAACATTTCACATATATGGAGCCTGTGCTTTGGTTCCAACACTAACAGTGCTGCTCTGATGTGTGCAACAAGTCTGATACAAAAGGCTTTAGGCCTTGCAATAAGGCTTGCAGTTAAGGCTCTGCTTTCTCATAGTCAAATGTTTTGAATCCCAGACTGCTGATATAGACTCTTTTTTACTTACTCTGTGTGCTGTGCTGTTGGCAAAATTTAAACTCTTAGTTTGTCATCACTTCTGGAAACCAGAAGAGGGGAATGCAGAGCTGAAAGTTTGCAGTTAAGAGGAGAATGCCTGCAATTATTTTGCTTGCTTTAAGCTTTTTGTCAGTGGTTGTCTTCCCATGTGATTTTAATTCCATGCTACTGTATTTAGCATTGTCATGAAAGCACACAGCCCTACAGCCAGGCTGATAAACAGTCATATGGCCTTAGTGGAATTGTTGAAGCCTCATGCTGTTCACAGCAGGAAGTACATTAAATACATTTGTTCCACTTCATTCACGTTAGATAGGCAAGCAGCCGTTCAAACTTCTTGACATTTCTATGTCAAGGCCGAGAAAGCAAAAGACTCAGGTTTATGTCAGAGGTTTGCTTACCATTTTCTTTATACCTACTCAACAGAATTGATCACTTGTATCATCCACATGATAAGGGATTTTCCAACTGAGTAAACCGAATGACAATATCATAATGCAGAAAAATGAAGAAAGACTTTCTGTTAGGGCCTGTAGTGACAGAACAAAACTTTTAGGATGAGGATGGTAACATACTGGAACAGGTTTCCTAGAGAAGCTATGAACGTCTCCTCACTGGATGTGTTCAAGGTCAGGTTGGATGGGGCTTTGAGCAACCTGGTCTAGTGAAAGATGTCTTTCCATGGCAAGGTGTTTGTACTAGATATCTGTAAAGATCTCTTCTGGTACAAACCATTTTGTAATTCTATGAAAAATTCATCTCAGAAAATACACAATTTGGATTTATTTCAACCTTTAGAATATTGTTATATCCTTTTTCTCAAAGTCTAATGGCTTTCCTTGTATAAGGACCTCACCCATTTTAATCATGCAGTTACTTTCCTGAAGCTCCAGGATTTCTGGATTTACTATTGATTCTTCACAATCTCCTCACCATCTTCCTGTCAGGTTTCATTACCAAGCAAAAAAAATACTTGTTTCTCATTCAAAAGCATTATTTAATACTACTTGCCAATGACTAGAAATCTCAGCTGTGGAGAAAACATAATGGTCATCACTACTGTGCTTTCAAATCTTTAAGGATCAGGGTCATGATTTAAGTAAATGATGCTGCAAGATCTTCTAAAGAAAACACTCATAGAATAAACTATTGTAATTTTGTGGCTGTGTTTCTTGATAAGGATGTAGGTGTGAAGAACATAATTTGGAAGAGAAAAACTGCAAATACTCTTCTCATAAAACTCAGACTCTTTCTACAGACTGCTTTTTCTGCGAGGCCCAATAGTAAACTAATTAATTAAAAGATGAAGAACATACTTAGAAATGGCTGCATGCTATGTAGCCTCGTTTCTGAAATGCTTCTCAGCTTCTCCTCCCATTTCAGTTTGTAGGAGTCTTCATTTGTTATCTCACATATTAATCACTGATTGTAAGCTCCTTCATGCTTGGCCTCTTTGTGAGGTACCTTCTGTGTGATATATTTAAACACTACTGCCAAGCCTTCCCATTTATCTACCTGCCTCTGTTTCATCTGTTCATTTAGAATGTGTTACTGACACCATTTCTAGGCCTCTTACATAAAAATAATCTAATTCTCTTTAAAAATAGAACATGTAGAAGGTTCTGAGTTGGTTTCGTACTCTGTGGGAGGTCTACCCAGTAGGAGAAAGGTAGGTGAAAGTGAGATGGTTGCTGCTGGCAATACCATCACATTCGGGTGTGTCCTCAAATTCCAAAGTGTTTGTTTCTTCAGCAATTAATCTGGATATTTTTATTTACATTTGTAAATGAGACAATTATCTGGATTATGAAAGAGTTTGGGCAAGTGATTGGAGCTTGATGTGCTTGTAGCAGGAAAAACCTTTTGGCCCTGACCTCAGACTGTGAACACAGGAGAAGCTCCTCTGACACCTGTGATAGTTCTAGTAGTATCAGGATCTGTAGGTTATATCCTGAGGGTGCATGCAAAGATCATAATAACACTACTTATATTAATAAATATTTTCACATACATGTTAGTTTGCATATATGTATGAATTTGGAGTTTTGGAAAGGTAACAATGTTTCTCAGCAAACCAATAAAAGAAAATTAATTGCTTCCAACAGAAGGTGACTTACAATAGTCAACTTCACAGGTCAGCCTTTCTTCTGAAATGACAGCTATAGCTGGAGGACAACTTCAGACTGTTCATTACTGTCTCATAGCTAATAGTTAACTGATCATTGAAAAATCTATCTTCAGTTTAAAGGCACAAATCTATAATGAGTTGAGCTACGACATGGCTTCATACGCTCATCTCTTTCCTCTCTGTGGTTTAGGCATACTCTGTAGCTTACCTAGTTATTACTGAACCATTATGAATTGCAACCTGACAAAATCAGAATTAGCTCAGTTTTTCTGCTTCAAAGTAGACTGCAGGCTGTCCTTGGAGCAGGGGTGGCACTGGCAAGAAGGAAAGAGTAGGTGACCAGAGATGAGGCATCACTGTAGCCATGTTACTGCCACCCTCAAGTTAGTGCAGTCGTCTACTTGCTTTACTGTGCTACTTTGGTTACATTTGAATTTTATTTGTTTATGTCTCAGAGAGGTTAGATGTGGATTACGTGCCTGCTAGGCAGGTGCTGCTTGTGATGGTACTTTGTGTAGAGAAACTGGCTGCACTTCCACTGAAAGGGTGACTTAAAATTTAAAGGTCTATTCTAAACTAGCATGTGTCATCAATTAATTAAAAGTGAATCATATATAATTTTTTTATAGCAGTTATTGATCTTGATTCACACTGTGCTACTGTACTGAAATTACAGGGTTAAGTTGCATAAATGAGAGTAACTGAGCAATGAACCAGTCTTGTCAATGTATGGCATTGCTTTTGCAGATTAAAAAATGTGGATTTTTTTTCTTACAAAATAGAACTGAGTTTGGTAAAGGTTTAATTAATTTCAGTCTATCCCTTTACATGGTATAATGTTTGCAGTATCCTCTAAAAAATCTTTGTACATTACTAGACAGAAATGAGCTCTTGAGACAAATGGAAATACAGACATTATTTGCTTGAGATAATATGTGTGGCAACTTGGCTGCAACTAGTAATTTTGATTTGGAGATGAATTTACTTTTCAGTTGCAAAAGTTATGACAACAGTGCTAAGAAGATGAAAGCTGTTAATATTACAACATATGAATTTGAAAAGTAATCTGTTTTGACCACATCAAATAAAAAGCTATTGGCATTTGCACAATAGATACGTGCTCCAGAACTGAGCTCTGACTGTAATCTTGACCCCTGCTTCTACAGTGTTCAGCAAAAATAAATTACTTGGAAAATTAAATTCATCGTGCTAAATCCAAGCTCAGTTGCTTGCATAGCTTCAAGTATGTGTAAATATCTGTCAAATGGTGCTACCTACTTTTAGATGTTAAAGTTCTGTTTTATAATGTCATAATATAAACTTTTTATAATGGGCAGTTTTTCTCAGCTTTTCTTGTGCTCCCATTAACATGCGTATATGACATTACTGAAGATGACCTTTACTGCTTTTAAACAGTAAATGCCCATTCCCTCTCAAATTTAATGGAACTCTCATTCTTAACTGGTCTACCTACAACTCACCCACTTCACATTTGGAGAAGTGGAGTTTCTTGTGTTGTAGCCTCCGCAGCTCACTCATAGAGTGCTAGTCACAATATTGCAATGCAAGTAATCATTGTGTAGGTACATACACATTGCCTGGGTATGAGACAGATCAGATCTAGAGGAAATCCGGCCATGTTTGTCTGTTATTTTGTCTAAGATAATCAGCTGTATCAAACCATCAGGGATGATTACTTTGGACTCAGCATTGTGCTAGTATGTCTAGGCTGTTCTGGAACAGGCTAGTAGGCTTACAAAGCAGTGTTTTGCACCTTCTCCATTGCAGCAACTACCTCTGGCAACTCATAATGTTCGCTTTGTAGCCTTGTTTATACTCTGCATGGCAAGAAGGTAGGCGAAAGCTTTTAGGAATAAATAACACCACTAGAGAAGATTAACCATGCATTCAGTTATAATCACTGCTTCTCCTAGTTCTAATACCTACATATGTCAGACTGGCATTATTTCTTTTATTTTCTATTATTATTCTATTATTTTCTATAATTTCTCCCCTCCTGAGCATTCATTATAGACATGTATGTGTGTGTATACACACACATATGTATATGTACATATATGTATATATGTGCATTGTATACATGTGTGTATATATATTATATACATATGAATGTACATGCACATATAGATATATCTCCCACTGGAACCATATATCACTGAAAAACACTTTAGTATTAAGGCTTATCAAGATGTAATCACAGAAGTGTCTGTTTTTTTTCATTTGGCCTAACTGTACCGCCTTAAGTATTTTTTGCACTGGCAGACCAAATTGATTGTGGATCTTATATGTCTTACAACCAACCTACTCTTTTGCCATGTCCCTCTCAAGCAGATTTTAATTGTAATTTTAAAAACCAAAGCCTCCTTGGAAATAAAAGTTTTTGTGCCATGGCATTGATTTTCTGATGTACGTTCAAAGATAGACCTATTCCTAAGAGCGTGAGAAGTGTGTTTGTTTTCCTGCTTGATGATTGACTAGTGCTGTAGTTGATATACACTCCTGACTGTTTAAGTACAAAGGCAAGACAAAGATTTCGTTTCTGTGCCAAGAAACCTGGGACTAAAGCTCCTAACCTTTCTCCTCTGATTATTGTAACTTCATGCCAGCAAAATCTGGGTCTGAACAAAAAAACCTTCCTCTTATTTCCGTAAGAGGAACCATTAAATTTGCAGTGGTCTCTCTTCAGAGTGATTACTAGATTAAAGATCTGCTGTAAGTGAACCCGTAGTCATTGAGCGAAGTGTTTTCCTGCCATGACCTGAGAAAGACAATGCTTTCCCTGTTAGTAAGTTGGCTTCACTACTTCCCCTGGGGAGCTACTAACACAGCTTACAGGAAATGAACTTACAAAACATTTGTAAGGATTTGTTTCCTAGGATGGGTAACCATGCAGAATGTCTTTCATTGAAGATACATGCCTCAGAAAGTGTGAAAAACTCACTCTGGAATATAAGGTGAATTGAGAGTTTAGGCATTTTTATGTTAGGCTGTGACTGTAGGAATAATGTGCGAGGATTCTTCTTCAGCAGCAGTAAAGCAAGAATTAAGATAACACTACAAGAAACACCACCATTTTCTTTTATATCTGCCATCTAGTTTACAGTAGATCGCTCAAGTTCCCCATGTACTCAGTGAGTAGAAGGGAATGCTTCCAGATCTCCTCAGATTTTTCTCACTGCAGTGACTGAGCCGTTCCATCTTCCTTCTATGTGTTCATTATGCCGGGAAATGAATTAGAATTGCCTATCTTCATCCAAGCAAACTGAGAGCAAGCAGGCTGTGAATATGAGTACCTCTCACTTAAGTGCTTAATATGAAGTGCAACTGAGTCCAGTTTGAATTCCAGAAGTACCAGGACATCAATAGAAAGAACAAAATTATAAGAACAAGATTAGACTGGGGAAAGTGTACTAAACTTTAAGAAAACTTGTTTAAGAAATTATAGATATTAGATTTGAAAATATTTTTAACTGCCTTTATCTAGCTGTTGTCACATTCATAACTATTTGGTCTTAGTAGGCATTCTGTATATTTAACCTGTAGTGGCTGGATGAGTCTTTGTCCATCTTGAGAATTTTAGAAGATCCTTTTATGTATGAAATGATACATTTCTTTGCAGATCTAAAATCCAGTTCTGCAGTATCCTCGTAAGTAGAGTTTTCATCAAAATTAATAGTTATATAAAAAGGTCCAGAGAGTGAATCCTATTCACCTATTAAAAATGGTTCAGATAAAAGCTTCACAGTCCCAAAAAGAAATGCAAATACTGACAACCCAGTAGTAGTAGACAAATAATATAAGACTGATACATGTCTGCACACACAGACACACACTGATTTAAATACACATAATGTTGAATAAAAAAATTTAATTGAAACTGAAAACCTTTTATCTACCAAAGTTAGACATTTGCCAAGTTTGTCTTTCATCCTGCAAAGGCTGATGACCTTGATAATGCTCACACAAATCTATGAATCTGCACTGTATTTCAGTAAACATATTCAGTTCTATCAAGTCGTTACAACTTAGGATTTTAGGTTTAACAGATAACTAGAAAGTCAGCTGCATTTATTTCACTGATGTGGACTATTAAGGGGTTTTGTTTTTTAATAAAACAGTTGTGAAACACAGGAAAAATCTTGAAACCAAAGGGAAAATTATTTTCTCCAGAACTTCTCATTTAACGCTTTCATTCAGTTCTGAAATACTTATTAACTGCTGACTTCTCAGATGAGGCTTTGGCTTAGTAGTAACTTAACTATTTTCCTTATGATTAATTTTAATTGAATTCTTATTTTACATTACTCAATTTTCTATTAAAAAAAAACAATCTGCCACAGAGGATATTTTTGACATACACTATGTAGTCAGTCAGATTGTCCTCAAATAATTCAGAGAAGCAAGCATTTTGTCTGTCTGTGTATCCTACAAATCTCTAAAAAACCTTCAAAAATATAGTTTTACAACATTTGCCTTTGTTGAGTTCAATTGTAGGCTGAAACCGATTCTTTAGTTCCAAAATATTTGTTCCATTTTAATAGAAGTCATAGGTTTTGCAACATACATAGAATCTTAAGAAAATTTGGCTGGATCATGGAAATGGTGTGCCCAACTTCCACTTGCCATTGGAAAGGATTTATGTCTCCTGCTCTGCGTAAGTTGTACCTTCTCTGTGTGGTAGACATAGCTCTACATGACCATAAGCTTTCCTAGTCATTTCCTTTGTTCATTATTTTTTTCCTTTATTTCTATGCTTGATGAAGGGGAAGTATTCATAGTGCCACTGATAGAGCACTGATTAATTGCAGTGATTTATGTCAACTTAATTTGAGTTGGCCATAAGCTGTATAGTATGTTTATGATATTGTAACCTCATTATTTAGTGATCATAATAAATTCTCATTAGACAACATAAGAAAATTGCAATGAAGTACAAAAAAACACTGTGTAGGTCTTCAAATTACACTGGGGAAACTGAGGCACTAGCTGTATGTGCTTACTCTTACATATTTGAAACAGGAATGGAAGGGATAGAAAAGGGTAGCTGATATATATGCAGGATATGAATGGGCTGTGATTTTAAGCCTATATACTTGCTGAAACTGCTGTGAGTTTGAAAACTGAAAAAGGGAGGAAAAAATGAAAGTAAACAGTTAAAGCTGTTAAGTGGGATAACAGTTTAACCTCCTTTGCTTTTTACTCTTCTCTTTTATAAACCATAGAACTTTAATATTAAGATAAAAGACTGTTCACATTTCAGTTTACATGAGCAAAGATTGATTTTAAATGTTAGGTATAGAAGAACTAAAATTAAGTATTTGCCCATTTGGTTAGCTGGAAAACATTTCCAAGAGCAGCTCCAGTTATATATCATGTTCCAGTCTGGTTTTAGCAACAGGCATCCATGAGAGCATTTCAGTTAAGATTTCATTATCTATATTCACCTTTGTCTGTTTGCACCAGTGAAAAATGCAAAGAATTTTCTGGCTTGTGCACAGCATTTGGCTTAAATAAGTTTAAAGAGATAATACATTTGGTTTTGCACAGATTCATACCTGCTGACATACATGAAGTTGAAAATATAGGAGGTAAGAAAAAACACAATGCTGATATAAAAACTGCTGTCACAAAATAGGCCAAAATACCTAGGAAAAAAATCTAAACCTTAAAAAAAAAGCTTTATTTCACTTACTGAGAAGAACAAAATGTTCTCCATTGTCTAATGTGGATTTCGTGCTCACTAGTTACCTTCAACATAAAGTAAAGAAATATTTGTGGACGTTATTTCTCTTTGACCAGAACCAACATTCTACTTTGGAAATGATGAATATTATGTTGATGAGAGTGCTGGCTATGTTGAGGTACATGTCTGGAGGACTGGAACTGATCTCTCTAAAGCTGCCTCTGTTACAGTGAGGTCTCGCAAGTCTGAACCAGTAACTGCAGAAGGTAGGTTATTGTTTTGGCTCTAGTTTCATAATCCATCTCAACAACAAATGCTAGTACATTCAGTCAATACAGATTCTATTCTATAGGTCTATTGATATATTTAACTATATAAGATTTGTATGTCTCTTCACTTAACAGATCTTTCTTCTAATTATGCAGTTATAGAATTCCTCTCAAGGCAACAAATGTAGGAGCAACTGTGAAGTAAAACACCAAGAAAAATGCCTTCAAATCCTCATATCAAACACTGTCCTGCAAAGACAGTTGATTACTGCCTCAACAGCATACTCAGGGCACAGAGTTACAATCAGTGTTAGTGCAGTATACTCCTCTCATTTTTACTGTAGGCATTGAGAAGCTATTATCCAGTATCCAGTTCAAGCAAAAGGATTGAGTTCACTGATGCTTTGCCAGGGACTTTGCAGAGTCAAGTGTCAGTGTACTCTAATTTTTTTTTTTTTGCACAAACCACAATATTTCAAACTAAGACTTTCTTATAGAGACAGCAAAAAAGTTACTTCCTTAGATGCCTATCCTGACAATAACTAGGCAGTAGAGTTTATCTTCTCAATTAATTTTCAGTGAGGCAAAATTGTGTAACACTTTACTGTTATTTCAAGAACATTTCAATATCATATGTATCATGCATAACATGTATAATAAATGTCATATTTCTCATGAAAAACAAAATTCTTAAGTCTGAAAAAAAGCACATAACTACTTTGTTTCTGAACTTGCTTTACATTTTCTGATGTCTCTATCTCATCCTGAGTACTTAAGTTATTTCTGGGAAAATAAAATCTCTTGGTAAGAATCTACATTCATTCATTCATGCATACCTTTAATGTTTTGGTTCTGAGATAGAGTGTCTTGTTTTAGTCAGTGTCTTGTGTTGTTTGTGTTCTTCTCATTGGCTTGTTATGGATTGGCTTGCTTTGCCTAAAACAAAACAAAACATCAAAGCAGACTGAACTCAGATCAGCCTGTCTTTAATGTTAAGATGCCAGACCTCACCTGACATGGCCTGAGCAGAATTTTATTCTTTGGGTTTCCATTCATTCTGTTTTACTCCTCTGAACAGCAATTCTTTCTTACTGTCAGCTCACTGTCATTTTTCTCCTTCCCTTTTTACGTTAGTCTCAAAACTTCCATCTTTGTTACGGAGTAATATGAAATTTCTTTACAAAAGACTTTGCTTCATCTCCAGAGTCTCTCTCAAAGCTTTTTACTTACTTTTTTCACTTAAAGCAAATTTTATTTGTTTCAGTGGAATAACTGCTAATTTAAAACAAAACAGAATGAACCCTATTTTTTACCTTAACTAGTAAACAAAAAATAGCTTAATGTTGCCTTTGTATTGGATAGTCTAACTTTGAGGGTCAAAAGTTATTTTTGTTTTATACGACTGCAAGAATTTGTCAAATTTTAAAATTATAATTCAAGAAAAAATAGATTTACCTACAATTAATTGACTAATTATATATTTTTATTTTTCATTAGCTGTAATGCTATTTATCAATTTGATGGTTTTAATCCCTTTTCCATTGGTAGCTGGAGCAGATTATGTAGGCATCAGTCGGAATTTGGATTTTTCCCCCGGTGTCAATATGCAGACATTTCGGGTGGTAATCCTGGATGATCTTGGACAGCCAGTGCTAGAAGGAACTGAGAAGTTTGAGCTTGTGCTAAGGATGCCCACGAGTGCTGCCCTTGGAGAACCCAGCAAGGCCACCATCTTTATTAATGACTCAGTGTCTGACTGTGAGTAATACCTTTTTTACATTTTCACATTTATACAGAGATGGATGACTGCAGTTCATAAATAGCACTTGTACTTTGGAATCACACTGAAGCCAGTGAATCTACACATTTTCTCTGCAGAGCACGTGTTAAGTAATTTGCTCTCTAGCGGCTTATGTAATATATCTAGTGCACATGACATAGTTAAATGTGCAATAGTGGAGAGAAGATATTATAACTTTTACAATTATATTTCACATATGATTTTTATGTTTTTCTGCACAGTGCCTAAGATGCAGTTTAAAGAATCTGTATACGTAGGCAATGAAAATGATGGACAGATTTCTGCTATGATATATAGGAGTGGGGATATCCAACACACATCCACTGTCAGATGCTATACAAGACAAGGTTCAGCACAGGTAATGATGGACTTTGAAGAACGTCCCAATACTGACAGTTCCATCATCACTTTCCTTCCTGGTAAGTTCTTGATCTTACTCTAGAAGTCTTTACCATGCATGGTTTGGCTTTGCTTTGCTTTTGTTGTTTGATTTGGTTTGGTTTAGTTGTGTCTTAGCACAGAGTAGTGCCAAAAAGGCCACTATGGAAAATCAATGGCAGAATGCACAGAAACTGTGTACTCTGGTTTTGCCTTTTTTCTGATGTAGAGGGCTAATTACTGGGAATCAAAGGGACATATCTTCATGTAGATTCAGCTTCATGATCTTTTTTGATAGCAAAAGCATGTTCAGTGTTATACAGTCCACTGACACTAAGAACCAGACACTCTGCACACCGCTCATAACTCTGTCTACTCTTGTAGAAGGCGTAAGACAGAGTCTTTGAACACCTAGTAAGTCTAGACACATTTATTTGTGAGTTCTCAAATCAAATATTCTGCAACTCCAAAGCATTTTAAGGTAATATTCATTGTCACTTGGAATCAGCGGGATTTTAAAAGACATAAAAATCAAATGGAATAATAGAATTGAAGGTTCACACAGTTGGAGAGTGTCCAATCAAAACAGAGTTGAAATAAAAAACTCCAGGGCAAAACTACCATTAAGATTAATGAAAGTAAATGCACACCATAGGAGATGTCACTGAGGAGAAGCCTTTTATTATAAGATAAAACAAAAGGAACAATAGTTTTGAAGTGGATTTACCAAATAGAAGTTTGGCTTAGAGAAAACCCCGAATAGGATACTCCACTTTAATGAGTTTATTCATTAACTTAAATGTTGTCAAGGTGGATGCCTTTGCCAGCAGAAGCATCTTGTGATTCTTTGAGCTTGGGGAGAAGGGCTGTACTGCAGCACAGAACACCTAAGTTTTGCATGATATTACCTTCAGAATTATTTCAGGTGAAACTGAGAAGCCTTGCACACTGGTGCTTATGGATGATACTTTCCATGAAGAAGAGGAAGAACTACGCTTGGTTCTTGGCACTCCAAGAAGCGATTCTTCCTTTGGTGCCTCTGTCGGCGAACAAAATGAGACTCTGATAAAGATTCGGGATGATGCAGACAGTAAGAAATTATTTTGTTGTTATTGGCTTTTGGAAGCCCATTTGTGTGCTCTGAAATGATTTTTCTTCCATTTTCAGAGGCTATCATTAAGTTTGGTGAGACAAAATTTAGTGTGAGTGAACCAAAGGACTCAAGGCAAGTAGCAGTTGTAAAAATCCCAGTGCTTCGTCTGGGAGACACTTCCAAGGTTTCTGTTGTAAGAGTTCATACAAAGGATGGATCTGCAGCTTCTGGAGAAGACTATCACCCTATATCAGAAGGTAGGATCATTCAGACGATTATCACATCCTACTACTTGTTTTTATTCATGACTGTAACATAATGTTTGAAAACTGAACTAACTTTATGATTGCGATACTTTGCAACCACATCCATTAATACCTTTTACTATTCAAATTCAACATGAACATGATCCCATGTGGTATGCAACAGCCAAATTGCTCTTTGAGTACTAGATATATTTGAAGATATTTACAAAACTATTGTGACTCCTTTGAAAACAGCTACAGCTCAAATATCCATAGAAGAAATGTGTGAGTGCCACTTTAGTAGCATTTTAAAAGCTTAATACTCTGCAGAAGTATCTACTTATGGGCTACAGTTGTGTAATTATTTCTCAAGTGATTCGTTAGGCTAATGGCTTTTGCTTTGTGTAGGAATTAATGTCTCCTTCCATTTGTTTTTCTACCTTCATAATAATTCAGCATTCTCTCTATATCTCTGCAATTCACTGCTCCTCAGTAGTAATGAATGGGGAGAGAAGTTGTGCAGCAGAATGAGAAATTTCATTGCTGATAAACTCCTTTCCATTAATAGCCCACCCACATGCTTTAATGAATGACTAAAGAGTTTGTAGCACTCTGTTTTTTTTTTTCCTCTAAATCTGTTTCACCATGGGTTGCAGTGAAAACTCTGCTCCACTCCTTGAATTACCTCCTACCCCTCTTTCTCTTCTGTCATTCGATTCATTTGAGTCTCCTTCTCTGAGGACATTCAAAACCCACTTGGACGAGTTTCTGTGTGACCTACTCTAGATGGTCCAGCTCAGGCAGGGGGGTTGGGACTAGATGATCTTTCAAGGTCCCTTCCAACCCTTAAGATTCTGTGATTCTGTGATTTATGTTGACAGAGTTCTTGCTGTCACATTTTCTCACTCCTCTCTTCTGGCTGCAGTTGCACAGCATTTTTTTTCCCTTCTTAACTATGTTATCATAGAGGTACTATCATCATTGCTGATGGACTCAGCTGGAGGTCCATCTTGGAGCTGACTGGCACTGGCTCGATCAGTCATGTGGGAAGCTTCTGACATCTTCTGACATAAGCTTCCCTTCTAACACCCCTTATAACACTATAAAAACCATGTAATGCAAAGCCAACATAGTCAGCTAAGATTGCACTTTTCTCTGCCATTACTTCCACAGTTGTTTCAGAGACAACCATAGAATCATAGAATGGTAGGGGTTAGAAGGGACCTTTAGAGATCATTGAGTCCAAACCCCCTGCAGAAGCACGTCCACCTAGATCAGGTAACATAGGAATGTGTCCAAGTGAGTCTTCAAGACATCCAAGGAAGGAGACTCCACATCTTCCTGGGCAGCCTGTGCTAGGGTTCCCTCCCCCTCACAGTGAAATAGATTTTTCTTATGTTTAAACGGAACTTTTTGTGTTCCAGCTTCATCCCATTACTCCTTGTCCTGTTGCTCCTGACTCCCACCATTAGGTGTTTGTAAATATTAATAAGATCCCCCTGCAGTTTCCTCTTCTCTAGACTAAACAGCCCCAGTTCCTGCAGCTTTTCCTCATATGAAAGATGTTCCAGTTCCCTAATCATCTTGGTGGCCCTGCACTGGACTCTCTTCAGAAGTTCTCTGTCCCTCTTGAGCTGAGGAGACCAGAACTGGACACAGGACTCCAGATGAGGCCTCACCAGGGCAGAATAGAGGGGCAGCAGCACCTCTCTTCAACCTGCTGGCCACTCTTTTCTCGATGCATCCCAGGATGTCATTGGCCTTCTTGGCCACAGGGGCACATTGCTGGCTCATGTTCAGTTTAGTCAACCAGGACTCTCAGATCTCTCTCCACGGAGAGGTACTCTTTTGCGTTATTCTGGGTTTGAGCCTTGGTTTTGGTATATACTATTGTATTAAAATGCATTTTGTTTGAGTAAGACCTGATGATACTTTTTATTTTGAGTTCTTCTGTCTTATGGTCACATATGTTACCAACATTTATATAATAATTAGTCCTAGATCATTTTCAAAACATTAATTTCTAGTGGACTAAAACTTGGTCTTTGCAAGCCTCTTTTGATGATAATAATGCCTCATTTTCAATGATTTCCATGTGTCCACTGCTTTTCAATATTATTATTTTTACCATTAAATGGGTTAAACTACATATATCAATATCTGTAGTCTGAAAAGTGATTGTTAACTGCCATCTCTCATGGCTGGACCTGAATTGCTATGAACAACAGATTTATTAGCAAGTGTCTCATTATGTTTTTAGAAATTGAGTTTAAGGAGGGTGAAACACTGCACTTGGTGGAGATTGAAGTTCTCTTTGATGGAGTAAGGGAGATGAGAGAAGCCTTCACTGTTCACCTGAAGCCTGACGAGAACATGGTGGCAGAAGTACAGGTAACAACCTCATGAAAAGTCCTCAAAACAAAATCTTTTAAACAGAGCTTCTTGCTTTCTGGCTCATAGCTTTACTCTTTTTTTAAGCTTTATACACACCACCTTGGCTTGTATCTTAAAAGACAAAGAGGATCATCATAGCTGACACAGTAGCACCTACCCAAACCTGGTTGTTGACAAAGCAATAAGATTCATAGGGTCATAGAGACAATGAGAGACAGTGTTCATGATATCATTCCAGATACATTTTCCTCATAGAACCAGTCCTAAAAACTGATGTCCTCTTGGAAACACTGTCTGTTAATACAATATAACCCCTATGCTGTAAAAAGAGTAATCAAGTGAAGTATAGCTTCTAATGTCAAAATCACGTTAATATTATTCTTGTTAGGTGAAATGAAACAGCCACATGTTCTTGTTATTTAGCATTGTATCATTTATACTTTTAATTCAAAGAGTATCTTCATCTTATTTTGCAGAAAATATTCTTCAAACTTTATCCACTTCGTCAGTTGTTAATCACACCATATGTAGTCTGACTCTGGGTAGCCAGACAGCAGAGACACAGTCTCTGCTAATGACAAACAACCTGTTTTCCACCAAGTGTTAAAGCATACAGTGCACATTAGCATTCTGCTAGAATACTGAAGTGATTCAAGAATGCTGGGACACAGAGTTAAAGGATCTGGTGTCTTGAGTGTTTTGAAAAGAAAAAAAAAAAATCATTTCAGTTCTTGCTTTTGTAGTCTGCAATATACTGTCCAGTGCCTCAACTCTTTCTCAATAGGTCATCCCACTGAGGTTTTAGAAATTGCTGTGGGATAATGTTTCTAAGGCTAGACATATTCTGTTCAAGGTCCAGCTTGAATCTGTTTGTTTATTTAAGTGTTTCTGACTTTTCATTGTCAGACAGCCAAGGCCATTGTTTACATTGAAGAAATGAACAGCATGGCAGATGTCACCTTTCCCTCTGTCCCGCAAGTTGCATCCCTTTTGATATATGATGATACTTCTAGAGCCAAAGACAAAACCAGTCCTGTAGCTGGCTATCCTGTCATCTGTATCACAGTGAGTATCTTTGTGGAAAGATGTTACAAACAGTATATGAGTTTTGTTCAGTGTCACAGGCTGCTCAGAGAGGATGCGGAATCTGCTTCTCTGGAGGTTTCCAAACTCACCTGTACCTGTTCCTGTGAGACCTAATTGACGGGAACCTTCTTCTGAAGGGGAGTTGGACTGGATGATCCCTAGAGGCCCTTTCCAACCCCAACCATTGTGTGATTTTGTGATTTTAGATACTCAGTGTCAATCCACACTTGAGTTCCAGCTAAAACTATTCTAAGAGCTGATCAAATTTGTCTGCAATATGAACCAATTTTCATGAGGACAAAAAGCATAGAAAGATGTTTCTCTTGTTCATCACTAAGAACATTTTGATACTCACACTGTGTTGACGATTGCATGACTTTATTATTTCCTACGTTATCTTGCCTTAATTTGCAAAATTAAAATGACTGGAGATAACAGACAAGCCATTGTTTCCAATGAGTGCCACAGACTGAAAAAATGAGTGCTTTTTGTTGAAGTACTACAGACTTTTTTCATTGTAATTTTGCAACTGAAAGGTTTACATGAATATTCATGTGTATTGAGAAATGTCTTGGTCCCTCTGATTCTTCAGTTTGTTTCTCATGCCATTCCTTATGCAGAGAGATGGATCCTATGTTGAATGGTTCATCCAAATTAAAGAAAATAAAAGAAATATTGAAATGCAAAGTATATTTGTAGCATTAGATCAAAGCATTAGATTCAAGTTAAAGTAGCATGTGGGAGTGCAGTTTGTGCCTTCACAACTATGTCAGGTTTTCACCCATAAACCATAATTTAAAATAATATTTTTATTTCAATAAGCATAATTTGACCTGCCTTTTTAGCAGTGCTAAAAGCATCAATGTCAAAATAAAGTGATATCTTAAGAGATTTACTGAGGTTCTCATTTCCATATTGCTGAGTTGTGTGACTCTTGATAAATCAAAATTCCTTTGGCATGAAGCAATTAAATCGTTAATGCATCTGCCTTTTTTTTCCTGCAGGCTTGTAATCCTAAATATGAAGACTTTGACAAGACTGGTTCTATATGTGCCAGTGAGAACATCAATAACACTCTGACACAATACCGGTGGCTTGTAAGTGCACCCACTGGTCCTGATGGTGTGACTAGCCCCATGAAGGAAATTGACTTTGATACCTTCTTCACTTCCTCCAAGATGATAACGCTCGACTCCATTTACTTTCAAGCCGGTTCTCGTGTCCAATGTGCAGCTCGTGCTGTGAATTCCGATGGGAATGAAGGTCTTGAGCTTATGAGCCCCATTGTAACTATAAGCACATTAGAAGGTAAGGCATCACCTACTGCAAAACTCCCAGACCTCTTGTGGATCCCAAATTCTATCCTAATAGAATCTGATTGCATGACTGGGTTGTTTTAAAGCTAGAGTCTCAGCTTTTCTTTTGTGTTAGAGATGATTGTTGTGGTTTAGGCTCATCCAGGAAGAAAAGATCACAATTAGACTTAAGTACTACAGACCTTGGAACTCCCGAAGGACAGGGAGGGCTCAATTTCCACTTGTGGTCCTGTACACAACAGACCAGGCTACTCAGCTTGGGGAAGAAAACAAAACTTAATTGAATCCACCTTAAACTAAAACATAACAAACAGAAATATCCAACGGAAAAATAATAGAGTAGGGCGAATGATGGAAATGCAACCAGCTTTTCATAGAATCATAGAATCACAGAATCGTAGGGGTTTGAAGGGACCTCTATAGATCATCTAGTCCAACACTTCTGCTAAAGCAGTTCCTCTTGATCAAGTCACGTAGGAACGTGTCCAGCCAGGTCTTAAAGACCTCCAAGGAAGAAGATTCCACACCCTCCCTGGGCAGCCTGTGCCAGGACTCCCTCACCTGTACAGTAAAATAGATTTTCCTTAAATTTAAATGGAACTTTTTGTGTTCCATTTAAAGAAGCTGGCTTTCCATTACTCCTTGTTCTTGTCACTAGATGCAACAGAAAAAAATGGAACAAGAGTCTCATAGAGTCCTGTGAAGGCATATAGAGGTCCACACCCCAATCCAGTGGCAAAAGCAATTGAACACTAATCAGGTATCTTCCATAAAGCTATGTATGTGCTTAAGATGGTGGGAGGAATTCAAGCATTTGCCTCTGAGGGCCTCTGTATAGCACTTGACACTGACTTTGCAACTATGCAAGTGAAATTTGCAACACGTGCAAGTGAAAATGTACACATGCAATATTTTCATCTGTATTTGAAATGTGGTCCAGTTGATCAAGTAATGATTTCTGTTTGAATCCTCTTTTGCTTAACTTCCTGTTCAAACCTCTGGTAAATACTGCTCAAATCATTTGCCTGTCATTCAAGAAAATTATCCTTGCTTTGGAAACATATAGATTATTTCCTTTGGACATCAAGTAACGTTGCTTTCTCTTTTGTTTAATTAGGTCTTTGTCAGCCTCGTATGGCAGGAGTGGTTGGAGCAGAACCCTTCTCTGCCAAATTGCGCTATACTGGTCCAGAGGATCCTGATTATGCCAACCTCATCAAACTGACAGTCACAATGCCACATATTGATGGTATGATAAAATCAACTGTGGAGTTGAGAAAACTCATGCAACAAGCAGTTATTTGAGATTTTTTTTCTTGGCCATGTCATTTTAAGCAGACAGTAATAAAATCGTTTAATGTATGGGACCAGAGAAAAATGTGATGAATATACAAGTGCAGTTTGCAATGAGGTGCTTAAGATGTTGTATTGATACGTGGTCTTTGATGTGAAGGATAAGTGTTTTCAGATTAATTGCGTAGTTCAGATAAGTTGGGCTAGACCTACACTTTTCAGAACTCCTTTGAAGTGCATAGAGACATACCAAAGAAGAATTTATTTTCTAAAAAAAATATAAAGTCATTCAACTACTATGTTCTTCTGAAAAAAAAATCACTCAAAATCCTGATTGAAAAATTTGGAGCAGGCTTACAAAAAGGTTGTTTGCTGTTTCATAGAATCCATAATTATGATGGATAATGTTCTTATACACACTTAACATAACAATTTTCTTTGAATTCTTAAGAACATTAACTGCTGTAAGTACAAAATGCAGAATCACTGCATAAAATGCTTGGTGTCTGACAAACTTAAGCTCAATTCAGGAGCTCTGACCACTGAAATTTAGTGATAATGCTATCAATTAATGTTTTTTAGGCATGCTGCCTGTCATTTCTACCAGAGAGCTCTCCAACTTTGAGCTGACACTTAGCCCTGATGGAACTAGAGTTGGAAACCATAAGTGCTCCAATCTGTTGGATTACACGGAAGTGAAGACCCATCATGGTTTCTTAACTGATGCTACCAAAAATCCAGATGTGATTGGAGAGACAATTCCCTATCAATACAGCCCAATAATTAGAGGCTTCAATACCTTACGCTTCTACCGCAATCTGAATCTGGAAGCCTGTTTGTGGGAGTTTGTTAGCTATTATGACATGTCTGAGCTCCTCACAGATTGTGGAGGCACCATTGGGACAGATGGACAGGTATGAAACTGTAACTTCATTTTTTACTGTGTTCTTAAAATGAAATATTTCCCATACAATACATCTGTGCTAGTAGAAATAAGTGGGTTTAGAATTAATTTACTTGAAAAGTGTTCTTTCTTTCTTAATAAAAAATACACTTCCACTAGGGACAGGTGATTTCTTTTAAAGCTATCCACACCATAAAGTACTAATAGGAAGTATGTAAAATCTTTATCTGATTGAAATTAAAGGAATAATGTAGTTTGAATGAAATTTGCTATAATTTTCTTCCAATACAGTTCTGAAGTATTTTAGGATAAACCAATCCCACTTTTACTGTATAGTGGGCCACCTTAGTGTTTTCTTAGAATTAAAATCTTCTAAAGCATTGCTTTTAGTACATTGATAATACTGGGCTATTTAGTATTGGTCATGGTATATCTTTTTAACAAAGAGTTTTAAAAGATTGTAAAGAGACTTCTTGCTGGTAATAATAGACTGCATTGTCCTACCAGCTACTTGTCTCTGCTGATCTCTTGATTACTGGGTAACAAGACCTACTAGTGCAGACAACACAGTGGTCTTGCATTACCTGTTAGAAAATTCCTTGGTCAGGAAGCAAAGAGAAATTGCTGATATGGAGTGCCTCAAGAACAGAGCTGTGAAAATGGTTGGGGAGTTAAACCAAAGAGATTGGAGAGACCTTCAGGTGTTCTTTGGAACTCTTTTTTCCTAGAAATCTCTAGTAATGTGGAAGCAAAAGGGTGCAGGATTTCTCATGGTGCAGAGAGAGTGAAGTTAATCCCTAGCTCTTCCTAGTGTAATTGCTATATAAGCCTGTCTGATCCCATTCAGGCTCTGGACTACAAAAGCTGCAGCTATGCAGATCAGTCTTTTATGACACAGAAAAGTCTCTTTAGGAAACAATCCTACAAGCTTAAAGAAAGACTGGAAAGGCAGTACCTTGTTTCAGAGAAGTCCTTCTGCAGCATGATGTCTGTGTGGTAAAGCTAACCTACTTTCCTGGCTCACTAGCCTTCCTTGCTGAGCCACTGTGGAAAGGATGAAGCTACTGTGTGAAATGGCCATAATATCTGCTTTTAGCAGGTGTTCATTTTGCCAGGGACCCATCCACTTCTCAGACCTCAGCAGTCTTATATCCACAAATTCTTACTTTGTCGGTCCCAAATGACATGAGGCCATAGCAGATGAGAAAGGTGTGTTGTTGTCCAAATAAACCTATGGGCCTGTGCCACAACAAATTTGCTTGTCTACTAAAGCATAGGTGCCAGTGGACATATAGATACCTAGTCAGATAGGTTGATTTTTATCTTTTTTTTTTTAATATATTTGCATGCCTAAAGCCCACCTTTTTCTGTGAATGTTCACAAGTGATCATAGAGTCAGTTTGCTGGATGAGAAATTGCATCAGGCTCTCTCTAACCTTTGGTTAACTTGCTAATGTTCTGCCCCCTTTAACTAGAGACTATGTGCTCCATAAAGTGTAAGACGAGAACAAAAAGGGAACTTGTGCCCCTCTTAGATGTAAAGTCCTTGATGGATATGTCATCTCAGTGCTCTGTCGTCAGTCTTGGTTCCTTGTCTGTTACAGAGACCAGATCAAGGTCTCTGCTTTGATATTGGAAGCTCACCGTTGCTGTATCTGCTTGGGGTTACCCCTCTGCTACAAGTAGATCCTCCTACAGGTACATTCCACTGGAACTATGAACCTATCAGAGGGAAGGGCAAGGCATGCAAGTGTGGGATGTAAACCTTACACATTCCCACAAGATAAAAATGACAGCAGTCTTCAGTGTTCTTGGAATGATTTTGTTTCTTCAACTCATCATTCCTTTGACTGTCACCTTGTGCCCATGCAATATATTCTTATTTACCACACTACATAATCATGAACACATAATGATTACTTTGTAGGTTATGGCTAAAAGGTTACAGTGTGTTAAGTGAAATATCAAGCTGAATTACTTCTAGCAATGAAACATTGCCCCACAGACAGTATGCGCTTCACTGCCCTCCCTGTTTCCCCACCTCCATTTAATTCTTCTCCAAGTTTGGTCTTTATCTTCACATGACCCCCTCCAGCTGAGAGGGGAGGCAGTCAGTGCCCTATCTCTGTGGTTGTCACCATTGTTGTTTTTTTCTCCTTCAGTGAACAATTAATAATCCTCCTCTGTGAGAAGAAAGCTGGCAGCTATGGGTTTCACCATGTTTTTTCAGCACACAAAGGAAGCTTAAGTTATATTATACAGACATAACAGATAAATAATAATAATAAAAAATCTTATCACATCCTGTTACTACTGCAAATTTAATAGCTTGACTTTACCAGTTGGCTAGAATCTTTACGTTCAAAATGTTGTTTCATGATTCTAGCTCCCCACTCCTTGTATGGGCAAACAAAGCACTATTGATTCAGACAGAGAGATTTCACAAAAGCAGCTGGCAATGTCTTGTGTGATGTGGATCTTCACTTTATGGGAGCTCCTCCTATAGTAGGGGAAGAGGATGAGCTTCAGTCAGCCAGAAGTGAGGTGGGAGACCTGCAGCTGGTGTAGTCCTTCTGGCAGGGCTCCTAGTGTTTGCTGCAGGCTGCAGCTGCCTTAGCCAGTTCCCATGAACTCATGAACTGTCATAATACATACAGAGAAGGTCTTAGTTTTCTTTTTTTTTTTTTCTTTGAGGCCTTTTGCTTGTGACCCATTCTCTTTCTCAATTACTCTGTGCATGAGCAAACCCTGCATGGGTTGGATGCCACACTCTTTTCAGTATATAGCTTAATACATTGTTCCTTGGGGTCTGCCTATATTCACCATATCTTAAAAAATCTGGCATTTATATATCTAAAGGTGGATTTAAATGTGCAGCTTAAGGAACCTATATTTAAAAGTAAAGGTCTACTCCTCTTTAAACTGAACTGATTCAATTTGGTTATAGTTCTGTTCTGGTTACATTTAAGGTCAGCTGTGATGATAAGCAGCAATAATTTGCTTTTGGACAACCAGACAATTCAGTGTCTGTTTTTCGATGTGTATAGGCCTTAAAAAAGTGGTGTTCACCTACCTGAGAGCTGTCTTCCTCCATTTTCAGAAAATTAATAAAGGTTGGGCTTTACCTCATATGGACATTGTGAGAGTCTAGTACTACAGACATATCATATTCTCAAGACAAGTGCTAAAACAATGACAGATATTCATGAAAGGAAGTTTAAAAATGTGAAAACCAAGCGAGTGTCCTTTAATAAAGTATATATTGAAGTGTTGGCCTTAACCTATTTGATAGAGTGTGAAGTATCATGTGATCTCATTTCCTGCTCTTAAAGCTGTTTTCTGTAGCCAGACAGTTTGGCATCTGAAGGCTTCTGTGTGGTTCTGGCCAAGTATTAATATGTGGATGTTGCTTTCCCTAATTCCAGTCCACTACCAGACTTGGCACAGGGAAGCACAGGGAAGCAAGGAAATTACCATTCAAACAAATTTTATTAACATTAATAATCCAGTCTGTGACAGAAACAAGAAAGAGCATATATTAAAATGTGTAAATATAACATATAAAATATATTAAAATACTTAAACATGCAGATTGAAACCTTGAAACTACTGTAATGGAGTAGTTTGTTTTGCTCTCTAACAAAACTAATTATTTCTGACCAAAGCTACAAATGTGTTTCTTCTAATATATTCAATTCACGTTTTTGCTACACACGTTACAGCACTCAGTGTTTGAAAGTCCCATCTGAAAACAGATTTTGAAATCACTAGTGTATTGCTGCAGGTTATATGAGGCAGCTTGTAGAGGTTTTTGCTGCACAGAAACAGTATATTTCCAGCTTTACTAGTTCTAGTTTTACCAAAACCATACTTCAAGGGTAAAAGTCAGGTCTTCTGAAAATCTCACTAGATGCCATATAATGAAGTAGACAGAAATGTCTGTTTTCAGATTTTCATGTTCAGTTCAGCCACCACAAACAAGTTTAAGAAAACCTTTCAACTTGTATTCCCTTGACATGGAAGCTCACTAACAGTCAAACCTTTTTTTTCTCCAGCTGCAAACACATGTAAGCACTGTGAAGAAAAAGCTCTAAAGTTAATGCACCAGCTGTGTAACAAAGAGGTTAAGTTTTTCAAGGAGCTGCCATTTCAAAGCTCTATTGCATTCTCCTCTCCATTCATACTTCTTTAAACAAAGCTGCTTTGCATTTCACCTGTGACCTACCTGGCTGCATGCCTTCTTGGGGCTAAATCTTAGCTTTACCTTGTTGGTATTATGTAAACAGTTAGTTGATAACATTGTTAAGCTTGTGTGACTCAAATTCACAGGTATAGCAAGTAAATGCTTAGGGTAACTTGGAGAAGAAAAAAACAATTTTTATGAACAGTTTGTTTCATTGGGATATACAATATAAAACTTGTATTATTTCTAATTTCTGCTTCTGATTTTATCGGTACTAACAGCGTGTGCGCGCGCGCACACACACACACACACACACACACAGAACCAAGTTCTGCCCTCTGGGAATGTAAGCCAGGTAAATAAAACACAGTATAAATGCCCCAAAGCCTTAACTGAATATATTTAAAAAAAAAAAAAAAAAAACAGCAAACAATTCTCACTTAGAGATGACAGATTCTCAAACTAATTATGTTTTCTTACTTAATGAAGTTTGACAGTTTGCATCAGAAAGAGGAACAAAAGAAGAACACCTATAGAAACTCCCATTAATATTTCCTGAGTCTTAAATAGGAATTGTCAGTGTTTGAAAGTAGACCTTATGCTTTTCTTGCAAAGAAAATGTATGAAACTATGAAACTCAACTTTTGTCAAGACGCAATATAGATCATGTTCTTCCCTCACACATGTGAATTTTGATATGCACTATTTGAATGATTTGTGATCTACATTTTTTCAACTATAAATGACAAGGATCTGTTCTCTGCTTGGAACAACTTTTGTCTTCTGTCTTCTCAGATTCTCCAGACCTGGCATTGTTACAGAGTCTTAGACAGTTTCCCCAATTCAGCTGAGATGTAGTCTGTATTTCTCTCCTGGTATTGCAAGGCTAAAAGTCACACCCACTTATTGTTGTTTAAAATTAAGGTTAATGAATATAATTGTCAGTACACTGCTAAAATCTCCTGTGCATAGGATGCATGGATACATAATGCACCTGTTCTGTCTATCCACAGCAGTTAAGCTGATCCTATACTTACATAGCTCCAAGTTACCATTTTGGCTTCATCAATGTCACATTGAGATAAAATATGAACAGCTGGCTACTTTCGGTAGGCTTTGCGGGCAGTGCTGGGAAATAGATAACTCAATGGAAAGAATGTTTTCTCACTTTTGCCTTATTAACAGGGCTAAAGAAGTAAGACTCCTCCATATGTGAGACACATTCCATCAAATCATTTGTTGGGGAGTCTGCTCACTTACTGTAACACAGTTTTCCTCTGCAGTTAATTTCCCCTTTAAAATTTTATTTTTATTGTATTTATAAGATCCATTTCATATAATGTGTCTTGAGATTTTACTCATCTGCCTACTGAAGAGTAGTTTTCCCCTCGTGGCATTTTCCTTATAGCAAGAAATGAGACAGACGTGTAAATTTTCATTCCCTGATAGAAGAGAAATAACTACTTTTTCAGTAATGTAGTTGTTATCAGTATTGGAGATTTTCCTCTAGACCTGAAAATCTATGAGTACCCAAAGAAAGGTTTGTATGCATAAAAACTCGATCAGCTGGTTTAGCAAGACCTCCTTCCTCTCCCTACATGCCATGAATCACACATGGGGCATCTATACTGACGGAAGCACATAGACATTCCTAAGTCTGAATGCCCCAGACTGGGGCCAGACATCTTAGGAGCTTTGCTAAAAGAGAAGAACCTTCTAAACTCTAGGGTCCTAGAAATGAAGGCAATTCACTGGCACCATGGTTTCAGGTTTTCCCAAAGAGCAGCGGTAATATATGGCAAAGGTGCAGTGTTTCAGGCACACTTGTCTCAGAAGGGATCCTACAGCTAATTTTCCACCAGTACAAGTGAGTCGTGCTCAGTAACACTATCCTGCCACTGAGTGAAGGCAAGAAAAACCTAAAATGTGGCTTACAAACATTGTTTTATGTACAGTGTGTTTGAGGAGATGATGATACCTAGTACTTGACAATCAAGAAAAGTTTTGAAAGAAGGCGGGGATTTTTTTAACTTTATTTACATAAGATAGTGAAGTAGAAGCATTTTTGTGGCTTACCCTGTCTCAGCCACTGTCTTAACTCTCTATACAATATGTTTCCAACTCTGGTAAACTTGATCTAAAAACGAATAGGATTTAATGGTCTCACTATTCTTGTTTAATGTCACCACAATGAGGGCTAGAAATTCTTCTGATTTCTAAGGTGTATTTTTCTTGGATGTCTTATGCCTGTTTGTTCTCATGTCAGCACCATCTTTCATCATCAGTGGTCATTCTTCTGCTGTTCATCTCTTCACATGTATAGCCTCTTGTGCTAGGCTCTCCTCCTTAAATAGTTTTGCTATTCCATTCTCTACAGTCTACAATGCAAATTAGGCTTTTTCAAGCATGGATGATCAAAGCTGTTGCAGATAAGCTCTCAGTAGTGATCTGTATAATGGCATGCATGCTTCTAATTTCCACTCCATTCCTCAGTTTATCTTAGGATCATGTCACATGGAGAGAGTAAGAAGGTCACAGTTATGATGTGATCAACTCATGTACCAAAATGTTTTCCCCTCTGTTGTTTCTAACCAATGTCTTTCATTTCTACCAGTAATCCCTGACACTTGTTTCTATTACCTTATACTTTATGCTATAAAATTGCATCTCGCTTCTATTATTCTAGTTCTCAAGGTCATTACATTCTCACTGTGTGATATTGTAGTCCCTGTCTACATAATCATTAGGCATTATGCTTCTTTCAAGAGGATAATGAACATCTATTAAATCTTCTTTCATACCTTTGTCTCTTCCTGATCCAGGTGGACCTGCTTCTGCACTGGGGTTGGACTAGATGATCTCTAAAGGTCCCTTCCAAACTTACCATTCTATGATTCTATAATTCTATGATTCCTCATAAGCAAACTGAATTTTGGATCTTTGACTCCAGTGTCTAATTCTTACTGTGCAATATGCAGATGTAGAACAAAAAGGCAAAGAAAAAAGCCAACATAGTTTGTCTTGGATTACTTTTCAATAGTAACACATTTGTTGAACTACTAAATACAGTTTCAGGAAATGACAAATATTCAAGGTTACTCTGGAATTAAAGGCAAAACATGATATGTTGAAGAGTTGTGTTGTAGTTCTGTAGTTTTGGGAGGGTTTTTTTGATAGAAGTGAAAATTCTGTGTTGTTATTGGAACAATTTAGCAAATCCACGTCTGAAATAAATGTTCAGATATGTATGCTGGCATTCTAAAGATAAACCTGCAACTTAAATAGAACTAAAGAACAATATTTTGGTCTAACTTCAATTTATCATCCTATATATAGAGAGAAGAAAACGTTTTTTTTTGTTCCAAGTAGTTCTTGATTATGTTTATATAAAACCAACAAAGAAGCACTAATACAAAATAATCTATAATTGTAGCATCTGATCTGCTAGTCTGCTCTACTGCAGGATACTATGTATTTCCAGACTCTACTGTCTAAAATCATTACGTTTACAGTATATGTGGAAAGGCTTTTGGTAGCAGAGTGTGTAGAATAAGGAGTGTCAGGCATGAAAGCGAGTTGTGGCAACTACAAACATTTGCCATGACAAATTCCTTAATTAGTTCAGAGTATTTAGTCGGTTCAGGCAGCAAATCTGTGGTTTCATAGTATTACTCAAAGTTTTGTCTGGCATTTGGAAATATAAAGCAGCTGTAAGGTAATGGACATTCAATCCCCTGACATGCCACTGAGTGAACTTAGAAACAGTTTGATTTTCCCACAGCTTGTAAAGTTTCTTGATTTCTGGGGTTTTTTAATAGTGCAAAACACCCTTTAGAAGCTTTAGAAGGTAACCACTCCGGGGAAATGTTCAGATGTACAAATTTATACATGGAATTTCTGTTAGAAGTAAATGAGAGTTCAATACCATTTATGCCTTTCAAAAGTTTCCCACTGGGAGATGATCTCAATGCCTTTCCTTCTGTGTCTTTCTAAGAAAATCTAGAATGTTCTAAAAAGATCTGGTTTGCACATTTCTAATTAGAGATGTCAATGGAAAGGTATTTATAACAAAATATAAACGCAAAGCCTCTTCAGAAAGGTTTGGATCAATGTGTCCTGTCAGAGTTGTCTTAAGAGATGACAGTTTACTGACACCTTCTTGCCTTTTTTCATCAAAATATATACAAAGAAGATGTAATTCTCTGACTGATAATAGTTAAATACAGTGCTATTGTTTTGTTCTATGTATGTGTAGAGTCTATTTTTAAATCTATATCAACTTGCATGTTATTTTTAGTTCTTCTAGGCAGTGATAAACAGTATGATTTGTGTGTTTGCATGCAGTGTTTTAGCTACTGTCCATGTACAAAGGAAGAAATAGTTCCAGAGATAATTAAGGACAGTCCAAGAACTCAGACTGAGTAAATTCTGGATATTCTAGAACAGCTTCTTAGGGGATAGTAACTTAAGAATGTAAACGAAAAAATTGGTTAAGGCACAAGAAAAGATCAAATGCAAAAGGATATTTTAAGATTTTCTAAAGCCTTTGTTTGTAGCCATGTTATTGGTGTACTTAAAAAGCCTAAATGAAGATGATGAGTTTATGTTTTATCAGAACACATGTTCAGTGTGATATACAGAAGTGGAACTTGAAGGGATGTAAGGTCATCTGAAATCCAGTGAAATGTGATGTTCTGCAGTAAATCTGTAATTTGCAAAATGAGAGAACAACAACAACAGTTCTGTTGCCTCTTTCTCCTGCATTTGGATTAGCTGCACGACGCCACCTCTGACGACCACTAACCTAGTAAATATTTTTTCCTTTTTTATAGGTTCTCAACCTGGTGCAGTCCTATGTCACGCTGCGAGTGCCCTTGTACGTCTCGTACGTTTTCCACTCCCCAGTGGGTGCCGGGGGCTGGCAGCACTTCGACCTGCAGTCGGAGCTGCGGCTGACGTTCGTGTACGACACTGCCATCCTCTGGAAGGATGGCATCGGCAGCCCGCCGGAGGCAGAGCTCCAAGGTGAGCCTTGCATTTCTTTCCTTCCTTCCAACTCCTGCGCTGTGTAAAAACACAAAAAAACAACCCAAACCAAACAAAACAAAAGCATCATTTCATATCAGTTGCAATCTGTCGATTTCTAGTGTTCACAGTCCTCTGCTGGGGGATCTACAAAAGCCATGTGAAGTTGACATCAGTTCATTTGTTGCCAAGAAAGATAATTGTCTTATTACGTTTGAATTACGTGTGCCGAAGTTAACACATTTATTTCTGCTCAAAACCCCAAAGTTCACTATATAAATCCATATTCACTTACCACACAAACCGTTTGCACTTTAATGAAAAAAAAAAACAAAATCAAGACTTTTCTGCCATTTTTTCTTTCTGGCCATGAATGTACAGTTTCAGAAATTTTTAGTGTTTATTGTGAAACATCCAAAAGAGACAGAAATATATAATGGGTATAATAACCTGTCCAAATGTGTTAAAGTAGCAAGCTGTGAAACATTCTTTAAATGTAATACTGACAAGAAATGTTTGTGTCTATAATTAGTCAACAAACCAAGCTCTTTTGTTACAGAATGTATTCCTGGAAAAAGTTATTCGTTTTTTAAACTAATCTTAGAATCATAGAATGGTAGGGTTTGAAGGGACCTTTTGAGATCATCTAGTCCAAAGCCCCTGCAGAAGCAGGTCAACATAGATCAGGTCACATAGGAACATGTCCAGGTGAATCTTGAAGGAGACTCCTTCTGTGAAAGATTGAAATATACAGTTACACCTATGCACTGCTTTGTCCTGTTTATGCAAATTTACTTAGTGTTTCCCAGCATTAAGCTTCAGGTGTTTCATATGTGTCTCAACCTAAGGTCAAATACAAGCACAAGCTATAATTATGTATCTACACTTACACTATGTTAGGACTCCAATGAACCATATACTGCAAATACTGTATATGAACCACAGAAGTCATTGCTATGCAATTCCTGTCCTCACGTTGAGAGCAGAAAATGAGGAGTGGCGGGGGGAATCTACAGTGCATGAAGAAAGAAGCACATGCCATGCCATGCCTAAAGAATAAGCCACATGCCACAAGTCATATGATGTACTAGTTACTGAATAACAATTCTAATCCTCAGTCTCAGCAGTAATGTTGTGCATGCATCTATGCCACCTTTTTCATATCTTTGTTGCTTTATTTTTTTTTTTATTTTCTCTGCTTAAGGACCTGATGGCCAGGTCTTTGGAGATGCTGAGCATTAGCAGCAACGTTTGTAAGGATCCAGCACAAAACACATGATAAACACAGCAGCGGAGGGTAGACACCTAACATATCCCAGTCTGAGTTGGGAAATATTTTCTCACTTTACAGCCTTGCACAATGAACAGCTGGTTTTCTGAGCAGGAAGGAGTTAACTAATGTCCAGTTTATTTCCATACCTCTGGGTACATATAATTGTTATACCTAAATTCTACCTAAAACTGTCAAGCAGGAAAGGTCATCTAAAGACATAATTCATACATATGTGTATATATATTTCTAATGTACCAGTAAATGTGATTGGTAGAGGTGATTTTGTGCAGATGGTATACATTCATATTGGTGAGTATGTTAGACTTCCAACACAAAGATGGAGAGATGTTCCTGTTTCCCTCTTGCTCCTGGTAAGCAGAATGATGACACATCACTGCCTCTCTGTAAGAGCACTGGAGGAAACACATGAGCTCTGAAGCTTTGCAGAGCTCTACACTAAGAGGGACTTAGATGCAAGTTACAGAAATAAACTACTTCTGACATACAAACAAAACCTTGTAACCTGAAGTTTGAAAACATTAGGCCCATGTTTTGGGCCAGATTCATGCCAGAAATCACCAGCAATGCAAAGACTGTCAGAATGAGTTTCACAGATTCAAGCACCCTCAAGCCACATTCAAGCCAAGGAAGCCACAACCAACCGCTGCAACTAAATGCTGGTGGGTACTATATTTGGACAATAGGTACAAGGGCACTGATAAGAAATATCTCTAAAGCAACTTTCATTGGGAGGAGTCAGCTTGAATATCTGGTGAAAACAAAAGTATTTCTTCTTCTATAGAACCCCCTGGCAGCTGACCGTGCTGTTGCCTGAACAAAGGCACAGTGTGCTGTGGAGTTTTCTCAGCCTACTAGACAGGCTTGTGAGCCCATGATAACATGAAAAACATGACTTTGCAGGAACTATGTTGAACGATTTTGAAAACTCCAGGCCCCCTTTATAATTCTTTCAGAAGAATCTTGAGTCAATCAAAAAGGTACCAGCAGGCCCCCTCCCAAACAACTGACGTGACATGGGGAAATGAAAGGGTGGGACTGATGTTTCGTAGGAGTATGACTTATTTGTCACCTGCAAGTGGAATAAAACTTGCTAATTGGCTTCTGCTGCCAGGTTCCCTGTACCCAACCAGCATGCGGATCAGTGAAGAGGGGCGTTTGGTTGTCAACTTCAAGACTGAAGCCCGATTTCACGGTCTGTTTGTGATGTCTCATCCTGGTAAGCTTAATCTATACTTTAGCAGTACTATAAAAACAAAGACATGGCTCCCAAATTTTATACTTACTGTTTATCTTATTTCTACTACTAATACCTGAATTTTTTTAGTGTACTTAATTTTCATTGATGACAGATTGGCAAACAAAGAAATATGCATTAATCTGATGAAAAGCAAATCATTCCACTTGATCAAGAGCCTGATCTGTGAAACCTGAAGATCTAGGCCAATCTGTCCACTAGGTATCTATAAGTATATGTTTTTAGTCCAAAAGCTACAATTAGCTATTTACTGATGCTGCCCTAAGAACTTAGCATTAAAAATTCTTTTAAACTTGAAGCCTTTCTAGGTTATTTAGACCTTTTTCAGAGAGTGGGAAAAGGGTCTTGTATGAGCATTGTATCACTTTGTTAATAAAAGCTTCTCACAGCTATTCAATTAGTCATTGCTGAGGACGTGATCTTGCAATCTGATCTATTTAAACCCTACTGCCTTTATTCAGACTAATCACAGGTGTAAGACTCTGTCTACAGACATAAATCTGAGCATGAATGCCAGCCATGGAAAAGATTATCTAACTAAATTAAATCTGCAGAACAATAATGAGAAGGAAAAGAAAATCATTTTAAGAAAACTCTTTTAGTTTAACTGAGTTTTATTAACCTATGAAACTCCTTAATAGTGCTCTGCTTTTTCTCAGCTGTCCTCTAGCATGTTAAATTTTGCCCGTCAGGCAGAGCCGGAAGAGTTACTTTGCTAAGGGAAATTATTTTATGTTCCCTGGGCTGACATTCCAAGTTTAAAACAAGAGGGATTATAGATCTTTGCCATTCCACTCTTTCTGTTTTGCCTGTCTGTTAAATTTAATCTTCATGCAGTTCTGGTTGTGTAGCCCAAAAGCAGCTGTTTAATAGACACTTGAATAAGAATCAAGGGGGCCCAGCTCTGTTGATTGTAATTGATTTTGTTAGTTTCAGTTAATGAAACCCAGTGCCCTGTAAAGGTATTAACATCACCGATGGCATTATGGTTTATGAGTTATCAGGAATGTTCTTCAGGCTCTGGAATTTGCAGTGAAACACTAAAGGTGACAAATCTGTCTTTTGGCATGTCCCTAGCTTCACCTCAGTCTTCCATGGTTATGTCAACTGATCACCCAGGCCTGACATTTAGCCTCAGCCTCGTCCGGAGTGAACCCACATACAACCAACCAGTGCAGCAGTGGACCTTTGTTTCAGATTTTGCGGTAAAACCTCACCCTTCACTGTTTTCTCTTATCCCAGCCTGTTAGTTGGGATGTCAGTGGCACAGCTCTCTCCCAATCTCTCTCTCTCTCTTCAGGTTCGAGACTATTCTGGAATGTATACTGTGAAGCTGATAGCTTGTACCACTGCTCCACATCAGGAGTACAGCCTACCAGTGATCTGCAATCCAAGGGAGTCGATCACCTTTGATCTGGATATCCGGTTCCAGCAGGTACTACCCCAATGATATTTTGTAACGTTTCCTTTTTAGTTTGGTTCCCAAATTTGTAATGATAGCGCTAGAAACTGAATTTACTGGCTTAAAAACTAACTAGTTCCTAAATTGGTAGGACAGCACCAATACTCTTTTCCTGATATTTAACCAAGTTTTACTCAACTAGGAATGGCTAATGTGGAAGCATAAATGGCATTTTGTCCACAACACATGGGCAATCTTTGATAGCACTGACATTGGTTACTGTGATATGAAGTAATCTTTGGGAATTCTTTGCTTATCTGTTGGTTTTGGTATGAAACAGCTTTATTAGATAATTAGGAAAATACACAACTATTATCACAAGGCTTTCAAAGGTCAAAGCTGGGTCTCTGGTATTAAAAGAAGATAGGACTTCCATCACTGATTCTAGAGGCAGTGGTAGCCAACATTGGTAAAATGCCTAGCTTTAAGACTCACAAATCCCACCCATACAAATATGAATCATGATAACATGGGAACAGGCAAACAGCATACCTTTCACAAAACCCAGCTGTAAAGCTCTGTCTGTAGCTGGGAACAAAATGTGAAGTTACGGACCCTGCTGTAGAAAGCATTGACTGAAACAAATTAGGGGGTCATGTTGGATAGTTAACAGAACATAAACTGCCAGTTTATAGCATTATCAAAAGGGCTGGCATGATCTTGGGATGTGTGAGGAGAAAGCTATAACATTTCTGTTATTTGGAGCCAGTACAACTAATACTGGAACAGTGTGTCTGTGGTTTCATGCTTGTTAATAGTATAGATATATGCTATTAAATCATCTTACAGCATAAATCTGATCAGGATCAGTCAGGAATACACAATCACTTTTCTGTTGAATTAGCCAAAGTACACAAGGGAATGTATGCAGTCTTTATGCTTTGATTTGGCATTATGCCAGCTATGGGAGAACAGATGATTCCTGATATGGCATTAAGCCCTGTAGAGGGAGAGAGATGATACATGATCTGATGTGAAACCTGCCTTCTCAGAGTTAACCAGCAAAACATTTTGAAAAAGTTTGAATGGAGAGGATGAGGGGAATTTATACTAGTTCAGCACCTCAGCTTTTCTCTGGCATTTCTAATCTGCTTCTGGGAACTCTAAATATACCTTTTTTTGATGGTATCTAGAAACAGGACAAGGGATAATGGGATGAAGCTGGGACACAAAATGTTCCATTTAAACATAAGAAAAAACTGTTCCACTGTTCAGGTGAGGCAGCCCTGTCACAGGCTGCCCAGGGAAGGTGTGGAGTCTCCTTCCTTGAAGGTCTTCAAGACCTGCTTGAACATGTTCCTATGTGACCTGATCCGGGTGAACCTGCTTCCACAGGGAAGTTGGATTAGATGATCTCTAGAGGTCCCGTCCAGCCCCTACCATTCTATGACTCTATGATTCTAAAGCAGTTCACAGCAATGCTAAAACACATCTTGCGTCACAAAGGTGTTGATAATTGAAAGAAAATTCAAAAGAGATGCAAAAATCATTGCAAAATGGGCAAAGTAGCCTGAAGAGAAGTCTAACTCTTACCTGGAATTCTGTGATTAAGAACTCAGAACTATGACTGAGACTAGGAAGTGCTTTGTAGTAAATAAATGGATACTAAGAAGTCATTATATCAGATAAAGCATTAATAATACATAATATGGAAGATTCAGGTAGATCAATTGAAAACAGGGACAAGATGCAAAATTGAAACTGTGTCATAATCACCAAGGATTATGGCCAGGTGTTTTTCACCTCATCATCAGCAATTTTCAAACCAAGACCAGGTCTATTTCTTGACATACTTATAGTAAAAGGAATTCAGGAAATTCTGTGGCTTATGATGTTCACTTTGATCACAGGTTGAAAGACCATGTGGACTTAAAGCAGGTCCCAAAAAAGCAGCAACTGGCAGCAGCACAGTAGCACAAATTCGGTAGGCAGTATCTAGCACTGTAAGATTTTCTAGTCATCCTGCGAAACTGAATATGCATTGGTACCATTGTTTTAGAAATAAGAAGCAAAAGACAGAAAACTGAACATGAAGGATCAGACTGTGACACTCAAGAACTCTCTGCTCTGAGGCACCCAGTAGGCTTTGATCCTAAGGAGGTGGGGATGCCTGCCATGAGTAATCTACATTGTCCCTAGATCAGCCATATGCAGAGTATGGACATGGAAAATGGGCAGAATAAATTGACAGTGCTCTCACCCAGCAGATCCTTACAGATTGTTTCTTCAGGAACTCTCATTTAAAATGCCGCAAATGCACATTAACGTAATTACATTCAGACTACTGCCATCAGTAACAGCTGGCAGCAGGGAGACATGTAAAATAGAAATAAAATAGGATGCCTGAGAGATGTGTATGCAGAGTGTTTACTCAGGCCATAGCTCTTACCATTGTAAACTCTGTGACTGAAGTCCAATGCTTTTAGCTGAGTACACGCTTCTTGTTTCCTATTCAGCGGACAGTTGCTCTGCCCAGGAAGAGCTTGATAAGGCTTTATTCTCTTGATGCTTGATTCTCTTTCAGAACCACAGCTGGAAAACAGTTGTGTCAGTCAGGTATTGGGAGCTGTGGGACTGCAATCCAATAGCCAGAACAGCAGGCATTTAGCAGGAAGCATTCCAAAGAGAATGGAAGTTATTTTTTACATCGTTATTATTTCTGTGAATAGGCTATGGGGGTAGAGTTCCTCTTTCTGAAGAGTAGCAGTGGGTTTATAAAAACATTTCAGTGATACGTTCTTCTTGACAAATCCTGTTGGTTTTATAGTTTTGGGTCTCTATAGTGAAAAAGGGATTTGGAGAACAATAAATGTGTCAGCTGTATGACTTGCAGCAGTAGTTGCTGTTGATGTTATATCTCATTCCATTCAGCCCCTGTTCATGAGCCAGAAAAAATGTTTTCTTTTCTGTTTTCCTTCCTTCCTTTCTTTCCACACACTTATACATACATATACATAATTTTACATAGATATGTTATCTTTTTAAGGATTTATTTAGTGGCCTGTTGTTAGGGGGTTGATTTTTGTTTGTTTGTTTTGAATGTATGCATCTTTCACATTGTTTCCTCAGGTACATTGCATCTTTTTTATCTTTGGGCTCTCCCCATTTCTTCTGTTCAGTATGTTCTTTTCCCTGTATAGTTTGTCTTCTAACTGATGTTATATGGTCCAATGAGAACCTGCTAATGATAGTATTGATTTCTTTTGTTCTTGTAATGTAATCAAGGAAGAACCATAGATAACTGTGTCAAATATAGGAAGATAAACATTAGCATAAAAAGATGTTCAGAAGGTTTGGTGCATTCTCACTGTCGTGATCTGATATCCTGCAGCACGGCAGAACTGAGACTTGCAAATAAATCAGCAATATTTACTTTCGTATAATTGGCAGAGGATAAGAAGCAGAGGCGAGACTTGGGTGTAAGAATTAAAATGGAATAGAGGAAAAATAGACTTTGGTGAGTCAGATAGGTTATGGAGAGAAATATTTTCTTCATGTTACCCCCACTCATAAGTTACTCTGGGCATCTTCTTGGACAGAATTTGGAAAAATGTGGTGGGAAGAAACTAACCTAAAATCCTGTCAAATATCACAGAGGCAGATAACTGAAAAGTTATGACATGTATCATAGATAGTAATGTATGTCTAGTGCAAAGAAATTCGTAGATATCTGGAACTGATAAATAATGTACTTTGGAAGAAGACTGTGCTGTGTTTTAAACAGTCATTAAAAAATTACTTGAAGGGTTTTATGCTATTGTGTTTTAGGTCAGTGACCCAGTGGCTGCTGAGTTCAGCTTGAACACTCAGATGTTCCTCCTCTCCAAAAAGACACTGTGGCTCTCTGATGGCTCAATGGGCTTTGGGCAAGAAAGTGATGTTACTTTCTCAGAAGGTATAGTTGTGCACAGATCATGCAGATTTAATACATTTCAAACTATCAGGATTCTATTTCTGTGAAAACAAAATAAGAGTAACATTTTGGGCTTGCTGCTTGTGTTGTTTTGCATTTGCCTTTCCTATCTGGCAGTTTACATCAGAACTATTGGCCACCGAAACTGCTTTTTGTCTTGAGGGTTACACTACTGCTGCCATTTCTCATAAGCTGAGCTTTTTGTAAACATTGACAAATGCTAAGAATATTTCTAGTTGATAAGTAAATATTATACAGTCATTTTGTTGTGGATGAGTGTACTGGGTCTGGCTGGAATGCACAGCATCAAGGGTTTCTCCCTTCCACCTGTGCTCCACTGAAAAGGCTAGAGGCAGGAAGATACAGTCAATTGATATGTCTGTCAGTTGACCTGACCAGTCACTTCATTCCTCTGCTTTCCTTGTGTGCCTCTTTTACCTGATTATTAGAGTGCTAGCACCTTGAATGCATGACTGTCTTTTGTGATGTATTTGCATAGACTCGAACAGCAGGTACCTGATCCCTCACCCTCAAAGTCTACACTTCCTTCAAATTGTTGCAAAAGCAATGCAACATTTCTACTTTCCTGCTCCAGATTGTTGACCTTCCAAACCACTCTATGTCATATGTAACTGACCACTGCACGTAACATACTTTTCTTGCCTGCGTAGCCATGGCCCAGGTTACTTGTACAAGCCTGGCAAGGATGTCGTATCTTAAACATTTTCAGACAGAAGAAATGCAATTAAACATTAGAGATCCAAGTCTCAGAAAATGTCTCTGGGATTTTTCACAGTGTTTATTTCACTTGTAAAGCATGTCAGTCTGACCAAGTATAGCTAAACCATTGTGCAGCCTGAACAGGATTCTACTGGCATAAAATACAACATCTCTTCAACAAAGTGCATTGTCAGGAAAACAAAACTACACCTTTGCCTGGTGAAGAGGAGTACATAATGTTTCATTAACTAACATTTTGAATAAAAAGCCCAGTATAGCCCAAGATTAAAGCAGCCCTTGAACTGGTCCAAGTCCTAGCAACAGCAAGTGGCCTCCTACTGCTGTCATGTGGCCCAGAGTGCATGGAAGAGTGTGCACTCTGAACACAGCCTTAGCAGCCTCCTGCAGAGGAGGCTGGGTAGCAAGGTAGCTTTGGATGTAGTCCCATTATACTGCACTGACCTTCGTAACTAGGCTTATTGTCTTAGCCTCAGTTCTGTGCTCAGTGTTCCAGTGTAATAGGATGTGAACTGTGTGCACTGTTTACAGGCGATATCATCTATGGACGAGTGATGGTGGATCCAGTACAGAATTTGGGTGATTCCTTCTACTGTAGCATCGAGAAGGTTTTCCTGTGCACAGGAGCTGATGGATATGTGCCCAAATATAATCCATCCAACATTGAATATGGGTGCCTTGCTGATTCTCCATCCCTGCTGTACAGGTTTAAGATTGTGGTAAGTATTCTCTTTCTGGGACAATGTACATGTTTTACTTTTTTTTCTAACTTCTTTTTCATCCAAACCCAACTTTCTGTAAAATGTTCTTGACAGCACCAAATTTTCGGCTCAAGCTCCAGGCTAACACGAACTGATAAATGCAGTATCTTACCTTTCTCCATTCTGGTTCTATTCTTAATCATTCTGGAGATTCTTATCATTTAGAGTTTGATCTAAGCAAAAAGCCCAAGATAGGCTTTTTCTCTTAATTTTCTGTATCCATTGACCATAGAGGGACTGTTAGAAGACACACAAGTTAAGGATTTGCATTTGTTTCATCTTCAGCTGTCCAAAATTCAGTGTATAATGTAAAGTTAGTCATCCAGGTTGCTTCTGTAATCAACAGAGAGAAATACCTCTAAAGCTGGCTTAGAATATCTGCGGCGTTTTCTCTTCTGAAAATAATTTTAGAGTAAGCCTTGATGACCGAAGACATGATGCTTAACTTTTAGAGGCTTAACTTTAAGTAAAATGATCATCTAATTATCTAAACTATTTTATGAAAGGTTATTCCTTTAAACTGGGAAGTAGACTTTTTGCTTTTGTTTCAGGCCACATTTGTGTATTTTATTATATTTTTTTTTACAAATGTAGTTGTGATCATTCTCTTTGTATTTCTATAAAAAAAGTCTTCAGGCAAATAGAAGTTAGTGCAAGTCAGACATGGCCACAACTGTTCCTTATGGCTTTTTTTTCTTCATGTTACATTATATTGCATAAAATAACAGGTGTAAATTGCACAATTTATTTCTGACATCTCAAATTGTGTAAATTACACAATTTACACAATGCATTTAAATATTAGAACTGTTTTCTCTAGAAGAAATTAGCCTGTGTTTTACATACTTTTTTTTTTTTCTCCTCTTGGATGATGTAGGACAAAGCTCAGCCAGAGACACAAGCCACAAGCTTTGGAAATGTTCGTTTTAATGCAAAACTTGCAATAGATGATCCTGAAGCAATTCCGTTAGTTAAACAGCCAGGCTCGGATGGATTTAAAGTAGACTCAACTCCTCTGTTTCAGGTATGATTTCAGTAGCTTATTAGCAAGAGTACCGAACCAAAGAAACACTTGCAAAGAAAAGTTGTTAACAGTAAATTGTACTGAAAACAACAGAAAGAATTATTCTGGCTCCAGTGTGAGTCAAACAGCATTATAAATGCCTAGAAATTTCTAGATACAAAATTAGATGCACTTATTAAAAGATTTCTGTGGAGAGACTATGCTTTTTCTCTTGCTTAATTCCACATTCTAACCAGATGTTATATGTTATGCATTTCCTCTAAGAACTTGGTAAGTTTCTTGCTAGACAGCATTGTTTTAATGCTTTCCATCTCACTTCTCAAAGACAAAAAATAAAAGAATCATAAGCATTTATAGTGAACTTCATCAAGTACTGGTTGATACTCAGCATTTTCTTTCCTTGCAAACTTGCACGTCGTGAAACACCTGAGCACTGGAAAGCCTAGAAACTGACAACTAAAGGCTGCAAAGACTTCTTAATTAAATATAATCTTTCAACTGTGTGTGTGTTCATTCCTTTGATCTACATAACCCAGGCAGGAGTTGTCTCTTCATTATTTATCTCTCTAGTATTTGCAAAACTACATGCAAAACTCAAGTTTATAAATAAGTACAAAAAATTTTGAGGAGACTTCAGTCCTACTCCTTGCCACTTGAGTAATAACGATTCCATTGTAAGCAGTTGAATATTTAAGAGAACAGCCTGCTTACCAGTATAAAAAGGGTTTCATAATATGCCCCTGTGAAAATGAAATTTCATTTCTCTGTGAAGAATCCCTTTCCAAAAATGCAGTGATTTTTGGTCCATATTCTATCAAAAGAATGAGCATATGAAGAAACAACAGTATATCCTGAGAAAGACTTGGAAAAACAAGAGTAAAATAAAAAATGTGTTATTTCTCACAATGACAAAACTCCGCTGCAGCCACTGAAATTATCAGCCGGTAGCTTTAAGAGAGGATTCAGACCATACTACTAGACCTTGAGAAGGAAAAATTTATTATGCATCTAGAAATGACAAGACAGATTCAAGGAATCATCAAGTCCCCAGGCTGCAGGGAATCATGCAGTCACAGAATGGCTGAAGTTGACAGGGACCTCTGGACATTGCCTATTCCAATCCCCTGCTCAAAGCAGGATCACCTAGAGCAGATTGCCCATATCCATCTCCAATTGGATTTTTGATATCTCAAGGATGAAGACTCCACAGCCTCTCTGTTCAAGTGTTCAGCCATCCTCACAGTAAATATTATTTTCTGTGTTAAGCTGGAAACAGAGCCACAGCCAGGGCCTAGTCAGCTGGCAGGATCAGCCTGGAAAGTCCTTTTCTGTGACCTGTCTACAGCTGAGATTCTTTGTATGGCTATTGGTACTAACAGTACCCCAAGCATGGCAAGGCTGTGCTTCTCCATAGCCATAGGGCCTGTCCATGTAATGGAGAATACCCCTATCTAAAACTTTGTCAGGAAACCTGACTGCTCTGGTGCACAACCACAATAGTGGGGGGCTTGTCAGTGCACGACTTTGCAAATACTTATCCAGGCAATCTGTTCAGATTGATTTCCTCTGTGTGTAGTGCTGTCCAGATTGTGTACGTGTGTGCTTAAATCCAAAAACTTGTGTCTTTCTAGGTATCTTCAGGCAGGGAGTGGTATGTCCATACAATCTACACCGTGCGCTCAAAAGAGAACGCCAACCGCGGCATTGGCAAGAGAAGCGCGGAGCGCCGGTACCACTCGCTCTTCAGTGGTGGGAGCCCTGCTGTGCCTGCACAGAAGCGACAGAGGAGGGGAGCTGGGCAGTACCTCGAACTTGCAAAAGACATTGGAATAGAAAATAACCGAGGGACGAACATCCAGCACATAGCACTAGATCGCGCCAGCAAGAAACAGGTTCCTCAGAGGGGTGTCGCAGTCAGTGGAGTTCTCCCCAGAGAACTGAATAACCAAAGCACAGGAGTCAGTATAGTCACAATCATTGGTGGAGCTGCTGCCATCTTCCTTGCCATCTGCTTAGTTGCAATCATCATTTTGCTGCTAAAATGGAAACAACATTCTGAGAAGAAGGAAGCCACAAAGGAGTCAGGCAGCAACGAACCAATGATGTCACCATATAATTACACTAGTGACAGCTCAGAGGTTTGATTACTAAACCGCAAGATTCACACCAGAGTCTCCAGAGTGCCTCAAAAAAAATCCTTGAACTGCACTCAGGGCATGGTGACTCATGGGGAATAGAGTTCATATGCTTCTAGATGTACTTGAAATTTTTTATCTTTGCTGCCATTATCAACCAGAGAAGAAACCATACCAAATTTCCCACTCTGCATGAAGGGTAATCCTGACATCTCTATGTCATGCACTAATCTAAGCAGCAATTTAAGGAACTGCATTATGAGAGAGATGTTTTTGGTTTGGTTTTGATTTTTTTCTAACATTTCAAAAGAGTAGAAAAAGCTATCCAAAGGTGCTATATATCCTGTCTGCAGTAAGAGAGGAAATCTGTTTCTTTGGAAACACAGACTACTTGACAGGAGGAATCCTTACACTCTGCAGTTTGTACTGTTTCTCACAAAGAACTCAATGTCTAGAATTAGTCTGAAAGGTGATGAAATGCCTTAGGCATGAATCCTTCCTCCTATAACTTTTTGTCTTCAGCTATACCAGGAGTTTTTTATTATCTTTTTTGTTATTGATGCATAACTGAACTTTTTTTTTCCAAAAACAGCTAGACTAGATAGCATAAGATGATAAACAATTGCATCGCACAAGATGCAATACATGCTCTTCTCTGCAAATTCTTATTCATCTATTTAATCTGAGATTTTTTTTCCTTATTTATGTTTATATAAAGCCAAAGAATGCAACAAATCCAGAAATAATTTTTTTTTCACAGAAACTGGATGCTTCTGTCCTCTTAAGTTTATAAATGGATCATAGAAGTGTTGTGAGTGAGGTTAAATTATATTTTTCAGTGTATATCCACTGCTGGGAAATACAGTCATTCATGTTTTAGCACATAGAGAAGATGATAGAGTTAGATTCAAAATGCAGAGGACAAGGTTCTGCCTGAACTGAGCCTAGGAATCATGATACTGAATCCAGCACGTGATTGTCTAGTTGCCATATTAAATGGCAATAAAGCAAAGCAAAAATTAACATTTGATCGAAACAAGTAGTATTTATTACTGTATAATCATAGCACACCTCAACAGACCTGCTGGGTCACTAGTGGGCATTTTTTTAACAAATTACTATTTTTGCAAGAGTAATTCTTATTTTCTCTCAGTGTTCTTGATTTAGGTAAAATGAGAGAATGATATTTGGATCAGCAGTGTCCCATGTCAGTTCTTTTCCAGACAAGACCTGTTCTTTCCCAAAGATATCCTGCTAAATGCTTGGCTATGAAAGCTGTGTAATCTTCAGGACAGGTGGTCCTATTTGTTACATTAGTGTTACGTACAAGTAAATCCTTTCAAGTCAATGGAGTTATACTGTGGAAGATACCTAAAATCTCAGTCAGGCTGTTGAAACTGTTGCTAAAACGCCTGTTCCCTTCCCTCATCTTGTGGAAGCCCCTACACTATCTTCAGCTGCAATACACTTGGCATTTAGCATTCTGGGGATCATGCTGCGGAAATCTGAGTTAGCTGAGCAGGATTCAACTTGAGAGCAGCCTGGCTGCAAGCACACAGTGCTGCCTCTGATCTAAAACATCCATCCAAAAAGCTTCCTGGCCTGGCTATGGTGCTCTGTCAACATGGATAGACCTGACCTAGTAATTCTGCACAATCATCCTCTTAGCCATAAAGTCTGAGGTCTACTAGCATGGGAATAGCTGTGCTGTGATTCATTGTACAGTGGGAATATGCCCACAGAGGGACTCATGCTGACAGCTCTTGCTCTGGATTTATATTGTTATCGATTCACTCATTTAAGATTTCATCAACTTTTTACCACATGAACCAGGTCAGAATCTGTCCTACCTTTTATAGGTAGAAAGGTAGGAGACTCTGATTCAGACTGCTTAATTGAAGGATGTTTGCAGCAACCTAAAGGTCAAACTCCATTACTAAAATCATTCAGTCATCTTTGTTTCTTTAGTTAATCTGAGTTCTAGCCTGAAACAATTATCCACAAGACGTGCCCGGTGCATTAGACCTTTTCCCAAGTCACCTGATGTTAATTTACTCTTTTAATGAAGTTCCTGCTTTTGTGATCCATGTATTATGTGTGCAAGATTGATCAAAGACTTAACTCACAGATACTTTTTATATTTAGCTTAAGTCACCACTGTGTTGTGAATGTAACCTGAGATGAAATTTGCCTTTACGCCTTGATGTGAAATCACCAAGATAATGAGAAACGCAGAATTTATCTCCTAGAACCTGCATGTTTGGATAATAGCAGTCAACGATTCTCCAGTAAAATGGGACACATGTAAATAATAGAACATTTTAATATTTATAAAATGCCTGTTTTTTAAAAGCAGAGGAGAACTTGTTTTAAAATATATAATACAGAAATTAAGTGTTTATCAGTAGAGCTATTTTTTCTGCTTTGGAATTTTAACTGACTGAAATATCATGAAAGTTGCTTGCAGGCAAAGTGTTTTTGTAATTATTATTTTTTTTTAATATAATTGCATCAAAACCCATGTGTTCTTCCAGCCAAATCTTTAGACCAGTGAGCAACTCGATCACTGCTTTGAATAGCGTTTCATTGCAACTCTGTAAAATGCTGAAGCTGATGTGGATTATCAGACTAATGGGTTTTTAACAATATCTAAAAGTGCAAACTGATGATAGCAAAGACAGACATGAATAAGATTCATGAGTCAGATATCAAAGTCCTCTGCCTGGGAAAAAAAAATCCCATTGTTTTGAGTACAGCCTGCCAGATTTGTCCCATTCTTAAGAAACTGGATTTCTTACAATCCAGTGAACTATAAATACATCTGTAGCAGCACGCCTTTTTTAGTATGGCTTCAAGGCTTTAGATTTCAGCAAGATGTTTTGGAGGCTTATTAACATTTTCCCTTCTGCTTAAAAAGTGGCCTTGTTTATACTAACCTGAGTAAGTGCCTCCTTCCCAGTTATGTGCACGATTATGTTATCCATGCAATAAACTGAGTATATTTTATAGATATATCTATATTTAATCTATTTCCAGATTATGTATTCAGTCCTCTTTTCCCTGGAGATGCTTACTCCGCTAGCAGTAATACCACTCGCTAATCTGTTTATACAATAATTACTTCATTTAAATGTGTTATCGAGCTGTCAAAAGTCTTTCCATGCATATTTATTTGGAACCTTTTTTTTGTTTTGCCTGTGTCCATGGCTGTGATATTTGGCGTATGTATCAGGAAAAAAAATAAAACTATTTCTGTTTTGGTTACTGTGTATGAAAATCACACTGTGGAGAGGCTCAGTAATGCACCATTAAGATAGACTAATTTGTCACATCATTGGAAGAAAATAAGCTCACTACTGTGTTTGCAATAAATCTCACTGCTTTGTTCCTGAAGTGATTGTTTCGTGGTCCTCAAGCGTTCAGCACAGAGGGATTTTTTTTTTTAATTGTTGTGGTTGCACTCGTGGCTAAGAGAGAGATTTTTTTTTTCAACTCCAGAACACCAGAAATCTCTAGATATCTGCTAGTCCTTCACAGGGTGGATTGACATGTTCCTTTGTGCTGGCAGGGTCTTCAGGACAGGACTCATGGACAAGTGAAGGTGAGTCTGCAGGAAGCAGCTCTTTTGCTCCTGCAGCTCTGATGTTGTCAGTTGTTTCTTGTGCCAGTAAGATTTTTTTATTTTTTTCCCCCCAGTGGCAAATATATCAGAGTAGAAATAGATGAGATGTAGACACCTAATTATGGTGAAACTCTGAGCCTTTCCCCTCTCACCCCATCCTTTGTAAACTCACCATCATTGGCCTCTGACTTCTGGGTGAAATTAATCAAGCGCCCACCTCTTCCTCTGCCAGAAAAACTCTACTTCATGGCTAGTTACATGAGTGACACAGTATATTTACCAGCTGCCATGAGGAAGGATAAACTAGCAGGCAGCGATTCATGCTTTGCTGTCTGTTCCCTTCTACTACCTAAACTTGCTCATGTGGATTATACTCTTTGCAGTTACTTAGTCTGAGCCGAACCCTCCAGTGTCCTGTCTGTGAGCTCCATGTTGTGATTTCTGTCAGGACAAAGCACATGGGAAGTGTTTCTGTTCTGTTCCACTATAAATAGGTATATATGATGTAAATGAGTAAAGAATTGGTTACAGGACTATTGCACTAACAATGAATCAAAGGGCAGTGATTTCCCACTCCGAGGTCATTCTCAGCAATCAAGTCACTTCCATGTTTGCTTTGACTTGTAGTGGAATTCTGATACTTCAAGCACATTCCAACAGGTTCAGGAGGACTTTCTCTTCACAGCCCATGCATGGTTACATTTCAGCATTTATAAAGTCAGGGGTTTTCTAATGCATCCTCACTGTCTTTTGAAACTATGACTGCTTTAGCACTGAGACCTGTTCAGTAAATTACTCTCAAGTGACTGGCTTTTTGAGTTTTGGTCTTCTTATCATTTATGTCAAGAGATAATTCATTCAGGTTTTAGCTTGCACTGCTATTGCTTTAGTAAGTAGTCATTGACTTCCAGTAAAAATGAAAGGGAACAACTGGAAGATTATTAAGTGATGTGCCTTGTTTCATTTCACGGCCAATGCTCAAGCATGTGCTGGATCCCCGCTATCTCCTGTTACCTGCCTTTTCACAAGTGTTCCTGATTACATGTAAAGCATGAATCTGTGCCTGCACAAGTTAAATTGCTCCAGTTAAGCTAGTGCAACTGGAAGATCAGGTGTAACAACTGTCATCTCTAGTGTCTTTTTCACCATTTTTGTAGCAAAATCTGTAACTCCATTACCATGGAAAACAAGTGGAAACAACTGCACCATGTACCCACATTTTTAAAATAATTTATTAATTCCCACTCTTTTCCCTCTTACATTCCATTCCAATAAAGCATATAATGGAACTAAATGAGAAAGCAAATGATGAAAGGAATGATAGAAGGTAAGGAGAGATTAAATAGGTAAAGACACTCTTCCACCTCAGAAAGAAAAACCCAAGGGACAGTATTACAGAAGTGCATTAAATCCTGAATATCTGAGAGACAATGAGTAGGGAACATTTATTCAGTGTTTCTTGTAATATTTTAGAGAGGTTCTACCAAACAGAATTTACTGGCTACAAGGGTGAGATCTAGGCAATACCTAATCATCCAACCTAAAACTGAAACAGATGCAGTACTGAAGGATGGTGTATATTGCAAACTAAAAGAGAAGTGAAATTCATTGAAGAAAAGTCTATTGCAATCAGCTATTTATTTCAACAGCTAGTTCAGAAAGCCCAGACAAGAAAAAGGTGGGGGATTCAGGGGAAAGATCAAGCTGTTTGTCTGCTCTTTTCTTTCTCTTCCCTTCAGCTCCACTACTGGACACTGCCAGAGGCTGGTCACCCAACTCACAAGAAATGTCCTAACAGTTGTACACATTGATGCTAGTCCCAGGCTTGGAATTGATCCAGTACAAAACAATCACACATTTGAGGTTTTTTTTCTTGGGATGAAAGAAAATGAAAGCTTCCATTTGTCAGCACCCTGGGTCTCTAACAGCTGGATTGCCTGCACCTCACATCTGCCTAGACCTCCTGCTGAACACTGCTTGAAAGGCTAGCATGAGTGAATAGCTTTTTCCTGGTGCATATCCTGTGATCTGGGCAGAATGAGGTAAAGCATCTGAAGAGAGTAAAGTGAGAGCAGTGGAAAAATGCACTGTTGATGATTTTATTTGCCTTATAAATGTGCTCTGTTTATTCTCTTCTGTTTGTAACAAAAGGTTAAAAGAATATTTCTTGGGCTATCAAGTGTCTTTTTCACTGATCTATTTGTTTCTTCTGTTTCTTATGGCACCAAATTATCTTGGCCAGAAAGAAACAACACATTCTTTAAAAGTAGTAGCTCAGGGGATGTGGCTGGTCTTCTCTTACATTTCTTGGCAAGACACTTAGATTTCAATACAGCGAGTTACACTGGCCCATGGGGACTGGTCCCTGGTATTGTCAAATCTGCAAAACAGAGGCTGGAATATGATCTGAGTAATCATTCCAAACAACAAAAGCCAATGACGTTGATACGTCAGGAGCTTGAGTTCATGGTAGGTGTCCTCCTATGCCCACATGTCATAGCAGCATCATGCAACAATGCCACAGGTCACCTCATCAACACTGTTCCTTACACAATCTCCTGGAGACAGGATTCATGGCCTCCCATTGTTAGGATATTAAAACACTCTCTCCCAGTAGAAGGAAAGGAAATATTTGTACCCACTCTCAAAGAGCATCAGCTGGAGAGATTTTTAATGCCTTCAGAGGCATCAACAGCTGCCCATGCATCACAAACACAGCAACTTTCAGGATATAGTACATCATTCCTCCAAAATACCTTATGTTTGGAAAGCAGTCAGTAAATGTACTGAGAAAAAGAGAAGTTAAATGACAAAAGTCCATGTTTCAGCATCAAGATGCACCAGATGCAGGATTTCCGCTCCCAAGCACCTGTGACCTGGAGACTGAAAAACAACAGCCATGACAGTAGCTTCTCCTTGTGCTCCTCTTCTGGGCTGCTGGTGTCTCACCTCCCCTTCTCCAACTGCTGTGAGCTAGTTTTTTTCACTTATTATCAGAGCAGCCTGGAAATGCCCCCAGCCAGGGAAGGCAGCAGGCTCAGCCAGTGATCTTGTGCCTCCAAGGGCCAGTGATGGGAAGCTGCCAGCGCCTGAGCCATGTGAGGCCTCTCTCACCCTGCTCCCCAGAGATTTTAAGAGAGCTCTGTTAATTTGGTGAATGTACGAAATTAAAAGCTAATCAGCTGCCCAGGGAATGAGGGAATTTGGCTGCTAAACAAAGAAGAGATGTCTGCTGTCGGATGCAGTCCAAGGTTTCTCAAAGGGGAAAAAAAAAAGGTCCTGCCTTATTCCCACGTGATTGCCCATGGATGTGGGCCTTTAACTCCTCAGCCAGGGCAGGAGAGGTTGCTTTGGTCTAGCTCAGACTAGCCCTTGCCATCCTTCTGGAGCACTCAAATCTGACTTCCAGTCTGCTTCTCATTAAAAGAGAATAAAGCGAAAAGGAGAGCCCAAGACACAAGGAGCATCCTACCTGGTGAGTCACCAGCATTGGCTGCAAATGAGTCTTTTCTTGTGTTGCTATCACACAGTCTGAGGTGAACCTGCTGCTTATAATAGATTGATGAGTTAGAAAAAGGAGATGAATGTGTGCTTTAAAGAAAAGTAGGGAAACTGCGGATTAAAAGGCACCTGTTTGTGGTAGCAATTTCACAAAGCCTGGTTGGATATTCAGAAAGATCTTCTTTTAATGGCTTGAGATCAAAGAGTTCTGTCATCTTCTCTAAATTATTTCTTTTGCATTTTTGCTTTATAATTTTTTGGCAAAAGTAAATTCATTCTCCTTTTCACCTGGTGTTATCTCCTGTGTAGCTGCACTTTAAAGGGAAACTACCAGAGACATATTCATATTCCTGATACAGATCTCAATAAACTGCTCGCATTGTGTCAATTTTACCATTTAAAATAGAAACAACAATAAAAGTGAGAAAAACATAGACTTGCACTTAACAACTTTTAATAAAGTGTTTTAGTACAAAATGTTAAATGCTTAACAACTGACCAGGCATTTTGCAGAGCAGTAAAATCATCCCTTATGACACCAGTGAATTACATTTCAAAAATGAGGAAAATAAATAGCACAATTGTTAACAGGAGAAATACATCCAGTGGTATAAAATCTGGGCTTATCTTTCTTCTTCTTTCTTCTGTATCCTTTTAGTTTATTATCTTCTTGCTTTCCTTTTGCTGTAGCCCCGTCCTGCGTTTCCTTTACTGTAATTTTTTTGCTGCATAAAAATGTTGAAAACATGCCACCTTCTGTTCTTTTCAGCTACTGCACAGCGCCAGGAAAAGTTCTAACCTCTGGAAAGTTCCGTCAAATGAGTGCCCATCAGTGCACAGATACTTACAGGCACATACACATAAACCTACATATGCACACATCTCTTAGATCCTTCTGAAATATCAAAACCTCTCTATTCACAGGGTTTTCTTTAGTTTTGCTATTTACACTCAGCTGCTACAATAAACATGCTCCTTAAAGGGTTTCCAAGGAAACCAGAAATTGGGTCAATTCTGACCACTGTTGTTAGAAAGTAAAAGAGGAGGAGGAAGGTCATCCTTCATCCAGTCACTTTTTAATGACTGACCTTGGTGAAGATCTGTATCCGATTTGTTTTTTCTTTCTTATCCTAGCTCCTTTACCTGCACTTTTACATTCATGTGTACACAGTTCCCTTCAGAGCGACTCTGGGAAGATCTCCCTTCTCTCCTTTCACTGATGCAGAGATGCTGGAGAGTTTCTGCCTGGGCACCCTCCATGTCCCCATTTGCACACTACCACAAAAAGTAGTGGCATGGGGAAAAACACAACTCCAGACCCAAAGCTTTGCTTTTGTGTTTTATAACTTTTAACCTGACTTTTTGTATTGCTGATGATTTCTTCTCCCCCCCAGAAAAAACCCACAAGAGGATTTTACTTATGGCATTACCTCTCCACAAGTTTATCCCAGCATATTAGTCTTCTCTTATCCCAAATGAATCACAATTCCTCTGCATAGATTTTCCTACCTGTATTTCCTCTGTTGCCATTTAAGTAGTCTCCATAATTATAGATGACTTTGGCAAGACCTGGCTGGCTCTCCACTCTGCAAGATATGAGAAAGGCTTTCTTTTCTCTAACCACTAATGAGCAGTGAGATTTTCTTCTAAGAACCTACAGCTATGCTGAGGATCTCAGCTACTTTTCACAGAGGACTTGGCAGTGGAAGACCATGTAGGCAGGAAATAGTTCTATGTTAGGTGATAGACTTTAAGAATAGCATTGATGTCTGAGGGTAGGGGGATGTACAAGGCACAGAAATGGTGGGCAGGCAAGGAGGAGGTCATGGTACATCACTCAAGGCTGCATCCTTCGAACGTCTTTATCTGCATTTGCATGAGAGGTGTTTTTCTAAGCTCATAGCTGCATTCTTCTGTACCTTATATACATTATCTTGCATTTATATGGTCTTGGACTGCTCTGTGTAGGGGATCCTGCCTGTCTGACTCATTAGAGAGGCCACTTTCAGATAGCTGAATTGCAGATAGGTTTATTTATTCCCTAAGAGCACTGTAAATACAGTCAAGACTATCTTTATTTCTACTATAACCCCTATGGCAGAAAGGCTATCTACAGAGTGTAAAGAGGAATAAGAAATAATAGTAAAATAAATTTCTTTGGAAGGTGTATTTTTTCTCTATATCCTTTTAACTTAAGAGACATGTTATGACAAAGAAGCCAAAGACCCTGTCTGCCTATTCCTGTGTGCCAGAAAGGTGTTGGCATCCCTAAACAGCTGGCCTTATATCACAGTATCTCAAGGTGCCTGAATTCCTATTAGCAGTGAAGCTAGCCTTCTGCCTACCATGAAATATGGGGAGCTTAAAGATGATTTAATCTTTCACCCTCCCTTCTGGAATTTAGCTCGAACAGAGAATAGGGCCCCCACATTTTCAAGGCATCTGTTTTCCAAGATAAGCTCTTGACTCCCAGGGAGTGGGAAGAGTGTGTTGCAGTAAATCAGAAAGTCCATAAGGCATGGAGTGGGGTCAGGCTCCTGACTGCAATAATCACTTCAGAAAGGACACAAATGAGATAAGCCTTGTTCTTGGCAATAAACTGTGGTGGTCAGCACAAAACACTTCATCTTGCCTTCCAGGTTCTAATGCCATTAGGCTGATGTAGCTGGGTAGCACAATCTAGTTCATGACTAGCTTTGAACTGTTCTGTTAACTGAGAACACACTGGTTTTATAAAAACTTACCTTCAAAATATGGCTTAAACAGCTTTTGCTGATGCATTTTCTTGCAAAGCAATAGACTTAGCAGTGGGTTAAAAAGATGGATAGAAGCCTAGGCTTGTAGCCTGACAAGCTGGTTTTGGAGACAGGCTGTGGTGTCAAGAGGTGAGCAACTCTCAGTATCCCAAAGTGAATCCTAGCAGAGGTGTATGGGAAGATAACTTGTGTTTGATTCTGAGCTGCCAGCGGGTCACCTGAGATGTGTTGGAGGGAGTATTATTCATTTTTTTCCTCTCTTTTATTTTTTTTTTTGTACACACATATTTAAGCACACCTTAGAGCAGTCTAGGGCAAGTCCCTCCGCTTAGAGAGCCCAAATCACTTTTTAAACCCACTGGCTGTATTGACTGTCACAGAGCTGAGACCTGCAGCTGAGGTATGGGCAGCATGTGCTGCTGAGAACCACCTGCATGAATCCCGAGCTGACTCCCTCTTATGCCTGGCACCCATCTGGGATGTAGAAGGGGATCTCAGAAAGCAGTACTGGCCATTTTAGAGCTCTTTGTGACAGCTGGTTTCAGTGGTGGAGAGCACAGCTGCCCGCTGGATGGCACCCCAGCTCTGTCCATTGCTGCTTCAGCCTCCTCAACTGTCCCATCGCCAGGCTAAGCGGTGCTTTGCAAACAGACCTAGCAAGACCCTGGAAGCAAAACACAAGTGGAAGTTACAGATGTGAAAGCTGTCCCTGAAGATACAGAAAGCTGTCTCGGGTAGCAGTTTCCAAGGGGCACGTGCTCTATTAGGCACATGCAGGGGTGTGGCACCCAGATGGGAATATTCTGCAGAGTACTCTGTGTTCCTCTCCACACGGGCTGCTGTTGCTGGACAATCATGTAGAGGATAATCACAGATGTGTAATACACCTTTTTTAACAACAGGACAGAGAGGAAAACTTTTTCCTTTTTTTTTTTTTTTTTTTTTTTCCCAACTTCTGTTGTTCCAGATCTTCCTTACTGCTGCCTCAAGCTACAGCAGTGAACAGATGCTGGAGGTCTGGCAGATTCTAGCTGTAAGATTCTGTGTCTTAGACATATTAATGTCCCACCACTCAGGTCAGAGGCATTGATGTTGTCACAATAAGTCAACACTTTTTGTGCTTCAGCAAACCTCTGGCAGATGTTTGAGGTTGAGTCCAACCCCCAAAGGGTTAGACTAGATGATCTCTGAAGGTCCCTTCCAACCCTTACCATTCTATGATTCTATTATTCAAGATGTTTTTAGAATAATGTATAAGTAAACACAGTTAACACTTTTCTCCACCGAAATTGAAGCTGGACCTACTACTCAGGTGTACACCTGTAGTGTACTTGCTGAAGTCACCAAAGAAAGGGAAAGTGTTTGGAAATTTAGGATTCCATTACATTATCATAGAATCATAGACTCATAGAATGGTAGGGTTGGAAGCGACCTTTAGAGATCATCTGGTCCAGCCCCCCTGCAGAAGCAGGTCCACCCAGATCAGGTCACACAGGAACATGTCCAGGTGGGTCTTGAAGACCTCCAAGGAAGGAGACTTCATAACCCCTCTGGGCAGCCTGTGCCAGTGTTCCTTCTTATTGAGCTCTGATGTCTGTTTCTTTATTTGTCACTGAAATGTAAAAGCCTACAAAATAGGAGCCAGCCCCAATTTACTTAAGAAGCTGCTACTGATGGCAGCAAGGAATGGGAAAAACCCTGTGAAGCAGAACATAGCATCCCTAGACCGAGACACTTGGTAGGGGCCAGCCTTGGCACCTCCATGCTGTGTATAATCTTGAGGAGATGACCTCAACCTTTGGAGCCAGTGGGCTCTAGGTGAAGGACTGTGCAGTGTACAAGTCCAGGAAGAGCACGGTAATAGAGTAACAGATAATTAGATCTCACATGTGGGATTCTCTCTGAAGTTTAGTGCCATCACCACCAGTTCTTTCAAACCTGCTATTTGTGTTTTCTTCCTCACCAAGTCAGAGACAGACATACCAGGCACACGCAGTGCATGTGGAGGAAGAAAACCTAAGAGACATGCCCATACGTGGATGGTACCAGCTACTCTCTGCCTCATCACCCTGAAAAGACCAGTCTTGCCTTTCACAGCAGAGTTGCATGCTGAGCTGCAGGTAGGCAGCAGGATCCCCACTGGGACCACAGGCTAAGCCAGAACAGTGCAGAGATGTTTTTAAACCACAACTTGACATAACCAAAAAATCACCTTCCTCATTCAGAAGCCAAGTCAAAACTGAGCACAAATGGCCTGGGCATGTGACCCACACCATAAAAATAGGTATGTTGTGGTTGAACCCCAACTGGCAGATAAGCACCACAACAGCCTCTTGCTCACTCCCTTTGCATCAGGATGGGGGAGAGAATCAGAAGACTAAAAGTGAGAAAACTCGTGGGTTGAGATAAAGACAGTTTAATAGGTAAAGCAAAAGCTGTGCATGCAAGCAAAGCAAAACAAGGAATTCACTCCTCGCTTCCCATGGGCAGGCAGGCGTTCAGCCATTCCCAGCACAGCCGGGTTTCATCACACATAATGGCGACTTGGGAAGACAAACACTACCACTTCTTTCCCCAGCTTCCAACACTGAACATAACATCCTATGGTCTGGTCTTGGGTCAGTTGGGGTCAGCTGTCCCAGCTGAGCCTCCTCCCATCTTCTTGTGCATCCCTAGCCCACTTTCTGGTGGAGTAGGGTGAGGAGCAGAAAAGTCCTTGACTTTCTGTAAGCACTGCTCAGAAATAACAAGAACATCCCTGTATGATCAACACAAAACTATATTTTGAGTCCACAAATCCAAATATCAGCACAAATCCAGTAGCTGATGACTATAAAGGGTCAGAGCTCCACAGCTAAGTTTCTGCAGAAAGAAGAGATCAGCATTCATCCCTGGAGGTATTTAAAAGACATATAGATGTGTTGCTTAGAGACAGGATTTAGTGGTAGACATGGCAGTGCTGAGTGAACAGTTTGATTCAATGATCTTAAAGGTCTTTCCCAACTTAAGCCATTCTATGATTAACTGAAAAACTATCCCACTGAGCTGCTACAAAAGTCATCCAGATTTTACTCCTCTGTAAGAGGACAGCAGATGCTCTGGCTGCCACCTGGTGAGGTACTGCACCTCCTGACACTGAAACGTGGTGTAACTGACACTGATATTCTATCTCCTTTTGCTCTTTCACTTTTAATTTTGTCCTTGAAAGCCAAGACATCAAAAAAAGTAGGACAGCTTCTGATCTGTCAATGGAGCTGACCTAAACTTGCATGAGTGTGATGGAGGTCAGATCAAAGCCTTCTCCCAGGTTTATTCTCCCAGAATAGAAGCTTTCTTGTGACTCGTGTTTCTCTGAGTTACTGAGTGAAGTGAATGTAGCCCATGGCTACCTGAAGCTGTATATAGTATGTGATTTTATTTCTTCTTTTGTTTGTGAAACATTTGTCAGTAAAATTGTACAATCATCTGAAATGTTATTTTCATTTAACAAGTGTGCAAATGCAATGAGGATCTGTAAGAGTTACAAACTGTCTGCATTTTGCCTGCATAAAAAGATGGCTTCCCTCGATTTCATTATATGCTCCCAAATCCACGGAAATGGATGTGCCACCTTTACTCTTCTCAGCTAGATAAAAAAGTAGCTTTTGCCACTCATATATTCAAGATGCCTCATATATTCAAGATGCCTCTCTGAAAAGGAGACAAATGCCCTAAAGATGCAATTACATTCATTACAGTGCCAAAGAATGGAGACGTTTGGAAAGATTTAAATACTTGAAATAGGTTATTTTTTGTTGGTAATGTGGATTTGTTGAAATTGAAAGAAATCCACACAGGATGGATTTGAGAACAAGACTGTAGACAGTATCAGGATGTTTGGGTGCAAAGGCTGTACCACTGATACCCTCTATGATTTAAGACAAATCCTTTTCTTCCTCATTTCCAGCAGTTCTTTGCTTTCACCTGGAGTGAGCCATCTGTACGCTCAGGCATCCCCTCACCTCCTGGCCATGACTTGTGTAATGATTTTAACTCTCAACAAGGCTGTAATAGGTATACTGATTATTTGGCTTACATTTCTATAAAGTACCGACATTTATTAAATTCTGAAAAAGGTTATTGACCACCAGCCTCATCTGGAGTCCTGTGTCCAGTTCTGGGCTTCCCAGCTCAAGAGGGACAGGGAACTTCTGGAGAAAGTCCACAGGGCCACCAAGATGATCGGGGGACTGGAGCATCTTCCTTATGCTGCGAGAACTGGGGCCGTTTAGTCTAGAGAAGACTGAGGGGGATCCCATTAATAATTACAAATATCTAAATGGTGGATGTCAGGAGGTTGGGGCATCCCTTTTTTTGATGGTATCTAGCAACAGGACAAGGGGTAATGGGATGAAGCTGGAACACAAGAAGTACCACTTAAACATAAGAAGAAACTATTTCACTGTGAGTGTGAGGGAGTCCTGGCACAGGCTGCCCAGGGAGGGTGTGGAGTCTCCTTCCTTGGAGGTCTTCAAGACCCACCTGGACATGTTTCTATGAAACCTAATCTAGGTGGACCTCTTTCTGCAGGGGATTGGACTAGATGATCTCTAAAGGTCCCTTCCAACCCCTACCATTCTATGATCCATTTTATGATGACCAAAAAAACTAGGATGTACCTTTATAGTTTCAGTTGTATTCATTCATTATGTCAGTAGTATAATGCAATTATTTCTTGACCTAAGAAAACCATCCTGTCTTATATAGGTCAGTTTTGAAATATATTACATTCCCAGAAGCAGGTTTTTTTATGCTAGTTTTGTAAATTTTTCACAAATTCTGATTTTTTATTAGGGAAAATTTTAAAATGAAAATGAGGGAGGAACACAGGAGAAAAAAAATTAAAGCTCGTTGCTTAATCCCTCCAAAATCCAGGCTTCTTAGTGAGAGCAGAAAAATCTATGAATATAGTAGTTTTCCTCTTTTAAATAGATTTTTTTCCCAAAAGATACATACATACAAAAGCAGAACATTTAAAGAAAATACTGACAAAAAATACAATTTTTCATGGCAAAAGCAACTAGAGCCTAGATTAACATTTTAATTCTTGACAGATCACTGTAGAGAAAAAAATACAGTTTGAATTTACATGTTCAATTTACATTGATGCTAAAGAGAAATTATCCTGTTGTCAAGAGGAACTTTTCAAATTAGATCCACACTCCATGGTCTGCTGTTGAAAATGGAATTTTAAAATCTAATTTTCTGAGATGTCAGAAGTGAAATATTGCCTTTTATATTTGTCACAGTTCCCTGTAACTCAGCAAAGAGGATAGCACTACAGTGCTTATTTGTAAAATGTGCTTTGTGAAGCTGTCCTTTGTACCCTTCTGCCAGGCAGAGGTGAGAGAATGCAGGAGGAAAGTGAAAGCAGTTTTGTCTTGTTCATGGTTAGGCAGATTAAGGGGGAAAAGCCTTTTGGAAGTACTTCAAGCCAAAGAACAAAAACTACTTCTGGTTGTGAAATCCTACAAAGTTCAAATGAAGTTACTCAAAGGAGAGATAGCATATATATATAAAATAAAGCAAGTCTGTCTCCCTGAGTTCAGGGTTCACTGGTTCATTCTTACACATACATCAGTCCCATACTGTGCTTTCCACATGCTGTACTGGACCATGGGTCAGCTGAAAGATCAATAGCCTACCTGGTGAAAAGTAGCTGATGAGTAAATAGGAAAGAACTTTGCCTTTAGAAAAAGAACAGGCACATAAGTCATTTTAGGGTGAGGTTTCTGTGTTCTCTTTCATACAAGTGCTGGAGATCTTCAATCAATGGGGGTTTATTTTTAAAGAAATATTTTATTTTATTTTAATGTCATATTTTAATGTGGCTTTGGACAGGAATATTTTGCATTGTACTAGAAATCACAATCCCAGTCAATCTGAAGAATTCGTGATACTAGAGAACTCACACAATGATCTTTTCATACAAACTTAGAGAGAGGCAAATAAATAAAAGGAATTTTAAGTCTAGATATAGAGATGGTTATATATCCAATTGCTCATTTGTGTTTGGGAGAGACAGTGAGAAAAATCCATTTTTAATTAGAGTTACTGATTTACATTTTGGAGGAAAAAATGTTTTTATTAAGTGTCAAGACACTTTTAAAAATTCAAGTATAAAATGATTATGGTTGCATATTGCTATGGATAGCCATTATGTACACATGTAATCATGCTTTAAAAGGAAGCAAAAGTGTTTAAATCCAATTAAAAACAATTGAAAGCAAAAAAAACAAGGCATTTTCAAAGTCCCCTTTAAAAAGCAATCTGTGAAAAGGTCCTACTGTAAGTTCATATGTGGCTGTTTGTATAGCTGTACAAACAGACCTCAGTTCCCTGATAAACAAGCCAGTCCAGACAATGGCAAGCCCCTGCCCTCCCCTCTGATCAAACTGGTACAATGGTGAGATTTTGATGTGACCCCACAGTGCAAAGTTGCCTTTCCTGTGACTTCAGCAGTAGGAAATCCATGCTGGTTGTATTGCAGTCTTCTGCAGATTGTTGACTTTTCAGCTGGGAAAAGTCTATGTGTTACTCAAGGAAAGGGCATTGACCTTGCTGATGTTGATTGGGCTTTTTCTTATTTTTAATTTGTCTGGAGCAAAAATCAAGTACCTATTCATACCAGTTTCTTGTTTTGTTTTAGGGACTGACATTGCTCAGTGATTGTATCAGCCCTGAGCTTGAACGGCAGCTATGTAGGGCCTAGCAGTGGAACCACCTCTGAGAACGGCAGAACCCTTGGCGTGCTCCACAGCTCTTAATTACTTCTCCCATTCTTATCCCCCTGCAAGTTTGACAAACCTCTTCTGCTGTCAGGAGAGAGCAGGAGTTTCAAGAAAACTTCTTCCACAAAGCCTTTGTCTTTGCCCTGAGCACGGACAGCTTTGTGCTGGAAAGCTTTACTCTTCCTCACCACCGAGCCTGGGCTTGGGACACCCAAGGTCCTGAGGAAAATTATGTGATTTTGGCATAAAAATAAATCATTTTTTTTCAGTGCATAACTGCAGAGGAGATGAAAAGGGTGGGGAGCGAGGTCAAAGTGAAAATAACTTTAGTCTTAGCAGTTCACGTTTCTTATCTCCTGTAAATATCTCCATTGATCCAGAGTCTGAAGGTCCACAGGCATCTTTATTCATCTTCTCCCTCTTGTCTGACAGCTGAGTTACAGAATGGTAGGGGTTGGAAGGACCTCTAGAGATTATCAGGTCCAACCCTGCTGCTAAAGCAGGTCCATCTAGATCAGGTCACACCGGAACACATCCAGACGTGTTATGAAAACCTCCAGAGAAGGAGTCTCCACAACCTCTCTAAAAGCTGCAGTGAGAGTGGAAGCCAGAAGAGGAACGGTGAAGACAACTGACTGAATCTCTCTTGGAAAATAAATCTTGCCCAGGGCAGCTAAAACTCTTCACTGATGTGAGTCTGAAGCCAGAAATATTGTTGTTGCTACCACTACTGCTACATTCTGTGGCCACCAATTGAAAGATCATACTTGCTTATCCATCTGGTTTTGTCTCAGAGGGAGCTACCACACTTGAGACACACTCAGTGTAAAATGGTAAACTTGTTGACACTTGTCACCTTCTTCTCTTCCCTGACTTCCTTGTCTTGAAGCAACTCTTGCTGGAGCTGATGATGTCTGAAGAACGAGGCAAGAGATGTCTCTTAGGCAAGAGGTGGGGAGAAGAGGTGAAGAACCCTACACTCTCATACTGCAGCATGATTGTGGGCCAGTGAGCCCTTGCTGTGAGCATGAATTCATCTTAGAAGTAACACAGTGCTGATATAAGGCACGCATTGCTAATAATTAGAAACATAGATGAATGTAATGTAATAAAGGGCAGTTTAACCCCAGAACTTGTGGGCAACCACGTGACCATTTCTGGGATTTGACCTTCCTGTAAATCAGATGGGCATTTTTCCATTCTCCTGAGTCAACAACATTATGTTTGGGAGAAAATGAACCAGTAAGGCTTGCAAAAAAATGAGACTGGATGAGAACTTTGATCTGTTCTTTCTTTTGCCTTTGATTAGAACTTGTTCCTGCACATATGTGCACAAAAAGGAAAGTTATTTCTCAGATTTTTTTTCCCTCTTTTTGAGTATACTGCATTTTAAGACATTGTTTGTCTAGAATGCCTTCAGCTAATGAGTCATCTCATGTGTTTATGCAGAGATTAATTACCCTCTGGAAAAGCCCTCTGTCTTGACCATAAAGGAAAACTGGTCTGAGTAGCTCAGAGAGAGATACCCTTTTTATTTCCACTTAAGTTAAAGGAGATTAATGCCTTCAAGGACTACATACTAGGACTGAGTTGTACAGGCAAATTCCCAGTGCAGTTCCTTTGGTATTAGATAAACTAGAAGGAGCTATTTGCCAGACCAGAGAGATACCTCAATTCAAGTAATGGCATAGAGAAGAGACATCTAATTTGCATTTGCCTCCATTCAGAAGTGTCTTAAAGCCACTGTTATAGCCATAGTTTCTGATTTTGAGATTGCTTTTGCAGTATTTGTGAAAACTTTTTTTTGCACATGAAAATATTGAAGCTGGGAAGAGAATGAATGAGTATTCAAGTATAAAATTGCGGCTTAGTCAAGAATGCTGTTCCCCAGGCTACTAATTTGTGCATCACTGACACATCCATCATTATTGGTTGCATGATTTTGCAAGTTATTAATAAATAACCAGGATAGGCAACGTTCTTTGCTGCAATGTGCCATCAGCCCAGTTTTTACAGCCTGCACCTCAAGGGTAGATTGACAGTGACTGTTTGGTGTCTGTTTTGCAGATGTTGTAGATTTTTGCAATGGAAAAGCTGGCAATTTTGCTGAGCTTTTGTTCGCTGTTGTCCAATACACAGCAAGCACCATCGTAAGTACATTTTATTATTAATTCTTCACTCTTAACAAATCCCTTGAAAGAGAAACTAGGTAATTATAGTGGTCTTGACAGAGAAAAACTAAGCCTGTTTCTTGTGTAGTAATGTACCTGAAGGAAAAAGGACATGTGGCCTACCCAGACTTTGGTTATGTGAGACCGTAAGCTTCATGAGGCTCAGACACAGGCCTCAGATGCAGGCTCAGACTTTGGTTACATCAGCCTGGGAACAGTGGGCCTGAAGAATCATCAAGGACAAGTTGTTCGTTAGAGTATAGATATGAAGGCAGCTGTGTGTGTGGGAAAGAAACTGTGTAAGCTTGAAAGAATGTAGCAAAGGAGAACCTGAAGGAGTGCGTGAAACCACAAGGCTTATCGCAAAAAGTACATCTGGAAAAGACCAGTCAGAATTATTGTAACTAAGCTAGCTTTGCATTGCTTATAAAAGCCTGATGCTCGCTAATAAAGTGGAGAGTTATGACCTTAACCATACTGATGTCTGTCATTTCTCCGGCGGTGCTCTCTCCAACATTCTTGGACCACTGGAAATTTTGTAACCTTAAATAGATAAAAAGTGGGAAGCTTAAAACTCCACTTTTAAGAGAAAAGATCTCCATTCAGTAACAAATAGTTAAAAATGTCCTACTAAAGCACCATGTTCATGCTGTTATTGCTGCATGTTAATCTTTAGTTTATGGCATTTTTCCGGATTAGAAACTCTTGAAAAAGAATAACTTTTCTTTCTGCAGTTGATTTATACATTGAAGAAAGTGAAGGTTTCATATTTGAGGGAGCTTCAGGATTTTTCTGTACTGATCCTCTGTTTTAGTGGAGATTTATACATGTTAATACTGGTTCTTCTAGTTGGACAAATTCCTGAGTGTGAGAAATAGATGCAACTCTGAGAGAACATATGGAGCACGTTAAAGGCAGTTCAAATTGACTTTATCTGTAGGGCAGAAGTTCAGGAGAAGAGACTCTCACTTTGTTCCCAATAGGACCAAATGTATTCAGATACTTGCCATAGCCAGAGGAGAGCTTTAAGGGGATATTTGGGCAGTCAGGTCAAACCTTCTCCCCTTCCATGTCAGCCCACCTTTGGGGTTATCTCCATCCACAAATACTTATTTATCTTCTTAGAAGATTTTATCTAGGTGCAGGCTCCTGCCTGCAACGTGGTGTTGAACTCCAGTGTTCACGCAAGCATGAAAACTACAGCCACATAAGCACTTGATATGGAGGCACCTATGCATCTTGAGTGACACTTCAGTAAAGTGTTGTCATCTATGATAAAATCTTAGGTGAAACAGAGACAGGGATAGTTTTCTTCTGAGATAATCAGATGTGGGAAACACAAGTTACTGAATATATTAGAAATATGAAACTGAACGTTATGTCAGCAAATAATATCATGACACTTCAAGCACAGATCTGGCTTGTATCTGAAAAGCTGAGATGATGAACAGCACAGGCCAGTGACCGTGTCTGTCCAATCTATTACTTGGTAAAAGTAAGCTTTGGCATAGAATAAGCATTGCGCTCTCATCCCTATCTAAAAACAGGTCTTGTATCACTTTTTACCAGAGCCAACAGGCTCTGAGTGAGTGACGCAGTGACACTTTTAGAGTAAAAACCAGTAAAAACCCTTCAGTGCTGTTGGGAAAATACAACGAGCACAGCTAAGAATAAAAACTTTCTTCTCAAGGTGCAAGTGTTTGAAAGTATATAGATGCCAAACCTGTCTGACTAGTGAATTGGACAAATGAAAACAGAGATCAAGCATTGCATGAGGAAAGATATAATTGAAATACAAGTTTCATCATTCATTGTAAACTAGAAACATTAGAAAGTGTTTTCACAAATATGTAGGTAAAAACTATACAACTTTTTAATGTTTATTGAAGGCTGTTCTGTTATTCTTTCCCAAGATCCCTACCTTGTGTGAAGACTAAGACCCCCTATAATGCATTTTACTATTTACATGGGAGGAGAGAGATGACTTTTACAGCTCATTATGATTTTTATCAGAAAAAAAAAAAAGGGAAGCAAATTTGAGTTTCATTTGAAAAAAAAATATCACTTCTGTTCCCTTATTTCTATACTCCAACTTTCATTTTATAATTTTAAGAAAGAACAATTATTTCTTTAAGTAGAAAAAGAGAAAGTTCAGGCAACACATTGTGATAATGGTAAAATTATTTACTTTTCAGTTTAGAAGCCTCTGCAGAATAATCATTAACCAAAAGCAGATTTCTTAAGCTCAGAACTGTTCTGTGTGTATGTGTCATTGCATCATCAAGACATAGCTCTTCACATAGTTTTCTGGGGTTTGTGTATAAAACATACTTGAAAAAGGAGGTCGAGAAAGACGAATAATATTTTAAAGGTCATTAAATGAAATTAATTACCAGGAAACATCAGAGCAGAGTTAAAAATAAAGGGAAGTGATAAAGAGAAAAAACTAAATCCCAACCAGTTTAGCCTCCCACTTAGCCCTTACCAGGGCTGTGGTCTCACCTTCCATGGTCTCTCACTACCAGCATTTCACAGACAGTAACATCTGAGTGAAGATCAGCTACTTGAAACCCCATACTTATGGTTACATAGGATGTTGATACTTTCTGACATTTTAAAGCATAAGCTAGCATCATGTCAGTTCTGGTGCATGAATATATGTGACTTTGTAGTCTCAAATAAGTACTTACAATTTTCTGTTAATTATCTTTTAATGCACAGCCTGGTTTTGTTTCCAGAAAGTTGACTTTATAGAAATTTCTCTGAGTTTCAGGCTACAAATGACATTGGCAGTCCCTGCTACATACTACAGGGTTTTTCCACTCCTATCAATAGAGACTGATCCTTTGTAGGACCTGAAAGTCATGGTTCAGAATTTTGGCATCACTCAGAGACGAATTGTCTTCCTTTAACTTCTATTCTATTTAACAAGAAGCATCAGCTAGGTGATCTCCACAAGTCCCAAGTGAGAGTCTTTTTTCTTTGAAGTTTGTAACAATGGAATATTTTTGTATCATGCAAAATTCAGCCTACATACTGGATAATCTCTTTCTGCATTGTCTTAGATTTCTTATTACCGCCCCAAACGTGGTACATCTGGGCATGCATGAGACAGTAACAGTTCAAGTCCATGGAGCACAACACCCTGTGCAAGTTACTGCATACTTCAAGCATGAGACAACAAATAAGCTGCTGTCTGAGAAGACCATCTTCAATCTTGACCAAAACAATGACTACCAAGAGATAAAAAAAATAATGGTGAGTCTACCATTATAGTGGTATAAATGTTTTAATCTGGGGATAAAAACCCTATGACCTGTACTGTTGGAGCAGAGACAACACTGATCGCTAGAAACAGATGACCAATTCCAGTGACAGCAGCATACTATTCACCCAACCAGCTAATAAACAATGCCTAGTATCATTTCAGTGGTGATTGCGACTGCTCTCTTTTGACCAACAAGCAAGCTAAAGATTTTATCAGATGGTGGTGAAAGATCTTTTCATCACTGTAGATCAGAGATTAAATTAAATTTAAAAACATTTAATTCTTTTAATCACTGTTTGTTGCTCTGCATTACTTAAGCTAACACTGCAATCATGCCTTTGGCACTCTGGCCATTCTTACATAACAAGAGAAACCTTTGAAAATGTGCAGTCTTGCTTTGCATCATTTGCCTCTGAGATGATTTTTTGAAGTCTGCCAACATTTAGTTCAGGAATATTAGTTTGAGCCATTTAGTTGGAAAACACCACACAGCCAGTCTCAGTTTAGCTCTGATTGATTGCTCCCAAGACTAAAAGCTGAGCTTTCAAATCAGGTTCCTTTTGAGTGTAATGTTTAGAAGCATTGTGTTAATCTGCATGAGGTAAAACTCTTAATTTTGTAGCCCAGATTTTAGCAAGTGAAGGATTGCAAGATGCTGTCACAGCTACCAAATGACATTGTAACTGGAATTTAGCTTTCATGTGGACTGAAGAAAAGTAGCTGGTCAATAGTTGTCATCACTGAACAGAAAAATATGTTTCAATGGCAGAAAATGGGGGATTAGATAGTGTTCCTACTTATAAAGGAATTTTCAGCCAGTAAGAAAGAATACTCAGTAAGAAAAATATAATTGAGCATCTTCTATTGAATGATGCTAATAAAATTACTTAAATACTTCAGCTTCAGTTTTGTGTATCTCTGAAGTTACCAGGTTTATATCTGACTCTGGACTTTTTCCTTTTATCCTCTCCAGGTCAAGCCAGGGATCCTGCAACAGGATCTGTTCAAGAAGAGTAATCAGCCATATGTTCTGCTAGTGACCCAAAGCAGGGAGCTGTATAAAGATACCATTCAAAGCACTCGCATCCTCCTGTCTTCCAAGAAGGGCTACATTTTTATCCAGACAGATAAGCCTATATACACACCAAGTTCCAAAGGTGAAAATACAAATGCTACGTTCCAGATGTTGAATGTAGATGTGACGAAGGCATGATTAGGAAAAGTCATAATGACTTGATCCTTCCTCGTGAAAATCCTTTTAACTCCAGCTATTCATGTGCTTACCAGCTAGTTCAGATTTTCAACTTCTGCAGCCAGGGCTTCTGCAGGGTCTGCGTTGCACTTTGCAGCAACCCATATGGAAATGCCATAGGAGTAAAAAAATCGTTCTCTCTTCCACTAGGAGCCAGAAAAAAAAAATCTGCTCCTTTTTGTTCAAAAAGCTTAATAATTACTTTCCTTTTGAAAACAAAATTGTAAGAAACCTGAAAACAACCCCTCCTATCACTTCAGCTTACAACAGCAGCAAAAAGTACACTTAGCACTTTAAGTCTATGCTTGTTTTGTTACTTAACAATTTAACTAAGCAACAAGAGCAAGAAGTCAAAACAGTTTCTGAGTTTGGTGGCAAGCTTTGACTGCAGAAGTGATACAAAAGTGAGTGAAGCTCCCTGAGTATTTTTCAGAATTTGCTTCAAGAAGGTATCTGTTTGGTCATGTAACCTGAAAAGCCTGCAGAAGGAAGAAATTACTTTTTGAAATTTCCCAGACTTCTTTTCGTTAAAAGAAAGTGTTGAATTCACTAACTCTGCTTGCAGTAATTAACATCTAGAAAGTGTAAGAACAAATATGTAAACACATTTATTTTTCTGTTGAACAGTAAGATACAGGATCTTCATTCTGGATAATGCTATGAGACCAGCAGATGACACAGTCACAATTGCTGTGCTAGTAAGTATACATAAGGACCTAGGGGTGTTAATCGACAGCCAGTTGAATATGAGCCAACAGTGTATCCAGGTGGTCAAGAAGGCCAATGGCATCCTGACTTCTACCAGAAATAGTGTGGTCAGCAGGCCCAGGGAAGTGATTATCCCCTTATACTTGGGATTGGTGAGGCTGCATCTAGAATACTATATCCAGTTCTGGGCCCCTCACTACAAGAAGGACATTGAGGTGCTGGAGTGTGTCCACAGATAGGCAATGAATCTGGTGAAGGGAACAAGACTAATGAGGAATGGTTGAAGAAGATGGGGATGTTTAGCCTAGAGAAAAAGAGACTAAGGGGAGATATGATCACTCTCTACAACTGCCTGAAAGGGGGTCGTTACAGGATGGGGGATCTGTCTCTTCTCCCAAGTAACGAATTATAAGACATGAGGAAATGGGCTCAAGTTGCTACAGAGGAGTTTTGGATTGGAGATGAGGAAGAACTTTTTCATGAAGAGAGTTATTAAGCATTGATCCAGGCTGACAAGGGAAATTGTGGAGCCACTCTCCCTGGAGATATTTGAGATGCATAGATGAGGTGTTGAGGGACATGGTTTAGTGGTGCCAGCGTTAGGTGAGTGGTTGGACTTGATTATCTTAAAGGTCTTTTCCAACCAAAATGATTTGATGACAAAATATTGTTAATGAGTGCTTCTTCAACACAGGAGCTATAAAAAAACTTACACAAAAGATCCAAGAGTAAAACTGTATGACTTCGCTCCAGAAATCAGTAGTTCCATACTGTGAGATAGATCTAGTTATTTTTGGCCAGTATCAGGAACAAGGAGGGAAACATAATGTGTGAATATTAAGGTAGGGAAGCAAGCAGAGAATTTTCTCTTCATTTGGAGTAGGATATGAACTTGGACTTTTCAATATAAGAGTTTGAACCTGGTGCATAATTTGATGTTTATTTTTTCTCCCTCAACAGAATTCAAAAGGAATGGTGGTTAAAAAATCAGATCGGAAAATAAAAACAGCATTCAGTGGAAACTTTGAAATACCTGACGTTGCTGAGTATGTTACTGTTACACCTTGTGCATTAAAACAGTTCACAATGTCAAAATGTCTCTTGCAGTAGAGCTATCTTCAAGCTAAAAAGATGAGTCTTGTCCTTCCCTTCTTTCTGCCCTGCTCCTATTTTCCTCTCTTCTTTCTTTTCCTTTATTTTTTTTCTTTTTCTATTTTATATTGTGTATTGTCATCTTTACCATCTCTTTAGAACAGGAGGGGCATTGAAGCAGACAGTTTTGCTCTGCTTACAGCTGAGAAGCACCAGTGTCAGCACATGGCAGTGGGGAACTGAGCATGTTTGCTCTAGAGTCAGCCCTGGGGCCTCCTGCCGTGTAGGCGCCTAGCCCTGAGCTGCTCAACCCACACTGGAGAGAAAGTTGCATATTAAGACTGTGATTCACCTGACCTTTTTTAGATGCCTACATCAGAATGAGACATACCATGTCTCAACACTGTCAGTTCCTCTTCATTGACTCTAGAGGTGCCCAAGGGGACCTACATAGTCCCTTTACACAGCATGATGTCTGAATTGAGGAGGACTAACCTTACCTCCTATTAATATGCAGATTCATGCCCCTTATCTGCTGAAGTACTTACAACTTTTAACTGCTGAATTATTTAATTACTTTCTAAAATTGTCTTTCTTCGTGGAGCAAAGATGGAGCCTATGGTTAATATCTTAATTTAATATCAGAATTTAATCCTAATATGCTGCAGTTTGCAACATTTGTCCTGGTAGGGAACAATTTAGCAAACTGCTTTAATATCTGCTCAATCATATGAATACATTCAGGAGAGTATTTCTGTAAGGGCTTAGCTTGCAAATTGTAATTACCTCTGATTTCAAACAGTCAAGATTTTACTTATATTCAGTGTGTTTTGGCATGCTAGATTGATTTTAATAGTGAATATAAGGAATTAGAAACATATAATGATGGCTTTTCAAAGGCAATGCATATTACTTGAGTTTTGTAAATATGTTCTCTTGCAGTTCTTCATCAAGTTGTTTTGGGAGTTTCCTAGAACACTTGGAAATATGTGTCCCTAGCAAAGCAAAATCCATTAATAAATTAGTTTGGGATGAGATCAAAGCAAGGGAAATATTAGCAGCTAGTGATAATTTCAATATATTAGCTTCACAAAATATCTGAGGAATCCTAATTAACTACATTCTGCTGAATCTGAACTTTAGGCCTGGAACTTGGAAAATCAAAGCCTGGTTTCATCAATATGAGATGTCTAATGTTTCTGCTGAATTTGAAGTTAAAATATACGGTAAGATAACGTTTGATTTGATTATAAATACACAAAGTCATCACTATGTGTTACAAAAATACACTGCAATCATTAAACCTGGCTGTAGTTAGGAACTAAGGATAAGATTCACAGTGTTTCAATGCCTCGTTACTATCTCTGATGCACTGATCTTTGTTTATGTGTGCCTTCCACTTATATGTGAAAAAACCCTTCATTTTTATACTTAATAACTAGCTTATTTTGCAAAGCATCCTATTTTGGAACAGCTCTAATACTGCAAGAGAAGAAGAAAAGGGAGATGAACGACAATTTTTAATTAATGTAGTTCTGGCTAAATTTTTCAGCAAAGACTAGAATGAAAAAGAAAGCCACCTATTTGTCTCAGTAGAATTCCTTTTGTAAGTTCACAGAATTGCTCCTATATTCAGAGAAGCTTTTTTTGGAGAAAAGTAAGGGTACTGGGGAAAAAGTCAAAAAAAAAGTAGAAATTTAACAATTTGGGGTAAGAAATGGTTTGACTTTTTTTTTTGTGCTTATATATGTTCCTATATATTCTTATTAAAATTTAGTTTGAAGCTGTTTGTTTGGGTTTTTTTTTTACTTAAAGGCAAAAACAAAATAAAAGAAAATATCTCAGTTAAATCTCAGTTTAACAAACCTAGCCTTAGCTAGTGGCTATGACAGTAATGGAGAGTACTAAATCCTCTGTAACTACTTACACTCAGCAGCCAGTTACTTTGGCTATATCTACAGGAGCAAATAGTTTGGCTTTATAGGAGTAAGTTGCAGAGTGACACAGCTGATGCTGAGGGCCTCATGTCTGCCTTCAACCCATTTCAGGGTGAGTTTACTTCAGACAGCTTCAAGTCTAGGGCATTTGATGCCTGTTGGCAATTAGAGCTTATCTTCTGGCTTATTTTCATTATAAATAAATCAATTTACTCAACAGCTGTTCCATTATGTAAAGCAGAGAAGAGTAAGTGAAGATGATCAGGAGATTTGCTTCAGAAATGATTCAAACTAAAACACGCTCTCAGTACAGCCTCATCCTCTCAGTAAGTGTTACCACATGCCAGGATTTTAAGGTTTGTTTGAAACTTTTCTCTTTTTTTTCATGCAGAACTGCCATCTTTTGAAGTCAAACTCATCCCTCTTCAGCCATACTACCACATCTGGAATGAAAACTTTGTGCTTGATATTGAGGCAAAGTAGGTGTTCTCACAGTAAGCCTGGTTTAAGAGGTAGATAAGTAGTTCATGAACTTTGCAGCTTTTTCCTTTCTCTTGTCTTTAACAGTTAACTAGTTTCTGGCTTTACTTAAATCTGACTTTGATATTATATTCTTTCAGTTTTCACTAACAATTTGGGACATTAGTGTAAAATGCTACCAGGGTTCAAGTTAATGGTGCTCAAAACAGAGCAAGATTTTCTGAACATTTTAGTTTGACAGTAAAAAGGTGACTATTTACAATTCTTCTCTGTTTTGCTTTTCTTTATGCTTTATACTTTACGCTTTCTTTATACTTTAGAAACATTCTAAATCTCAGATGTTACTATTTAATGTAACTCAAGTAGACAGAGATTGAAGTTTGAGTATGAGTTTTTCTCAAAGCCCACTGAAGTTCAGAAGCTTATGCTTATTTGAGAGTAACGACCTCATGAAGAAATGTTTCCACGTGAATAAATACAGCTAATTAAAGGAGTTTCTATGACCATCACTACAGAAACATGTATTACTGCACAGTAGAGTGACACAAATGTAGATGAGACATGGCTACAGAGCTCTCAGACCGTCCAGCCCACAAGGCAGGGCTCCATGGAAAATAATTTCCACCTGATCCTCTGCCAAATTAGAATAATGTCAAACATAGAGTAACTTTAAAAGTCAGATAATAAAAAATTAACCATCAAAATAATTTGAATGCTTTAGAAGAATCAGATTGAACCTAGATTGAATAAGTATTTTGTGCTGTGGGGCTCCAGTATTTTTGATTGCGCACCAACAGATCCAAATTTGCACTATGATCTAACAGTGGCTTGTTAACACAGATCAAAGAATCGTAGAATGGTAGGGTTAGAAGAGACCTTTAGAGATCATCTAGTCCAATCCCCATATATCAAGCTTTCGTGTCTGTTGAATTTTCAAGTTTCTTAGGATCAGAAATACTAAATGATTGCCTGTTAGGAGGATGTTCTTCCTTTATTTACCACTCACCTGGAATCCCAAATGGCTAGAAATATCCTGGCCATCTTGCACATTGGAGAGACAGAGCACTAGAACAGGCTGCCCAGAGGGGTTGTGGAGGCTCCTTCCTTGGAGGCCTTCAAGACCCGCCTGGACATGTTCCTATGCCACCTGACCTAGGTGCATCTGCTTTGGCAGGGGAGTTGGACTTGATGATATCTGGAGTTCCCTTCACACCCTACAATTCTATGTTTCTATGAAATTTCATCAGATGATGTCTTCATGTGTCATTCTGCCAGCATGATTCAGTCCACGTATTTATCTGCACTTGAAGTCACCATTACCAGTAAAAGTCTTTGTGTTTCAGTTGTCAGTAAGTGGGACTGATGTTTTATTTTCAAGCTTTGAGTCACAGATGCGACTCGTACAGATATCCCAGTTTTATTTCAGCATAAAAAACTTAGTCTGATTTGTGTTTGCTTTTTATTAATGTAATGATTCATCTCCTCACTTTTTTTTTTTCTTCCAAAGACACACTTATGGGAAAGGGATTCAAGGTGCTGCATATGTGAGATTTGGCATAATTGATGAAAATGAGAAAAAAGTCTTTCTTCCAGGCCTGGAACAACAGCTATCAGTAAGTATTAGAGTTCAGTGGAACTATTCTTATTTAGTCCAGGTGGGCTGAATGTTGTCAGAAATTATCAAAATATAGATCTCTAATAACTGATGTCATGCATAGTGTGGCCAGCAGGACTAGGGAAGTGATTATGCCCCTGCGCTCAGCGCTGGTGAGGCTGCACCCTGAGTGCTGTGTGCAGTTCTCAGTCACTACAAGGACGTTGAGGTGCTGGAGATGGGCAATGAAGCTGGTGAAGGGTCTGGAGAATAATTCTGATGAGGAGCAGCTGAGGGAGCTGAGGATGTTTACTCTGGAGAAAAGAAGGATGAGGGGAAACCTTATTGCTCTCCACAACTGCCTGAAAAGAGGTTGTAGCAAGGTAGATGTTGGTTTCTTATCCTAAGTAACAAGTGAAAGGACAAGAAGAAACAGCTTAAAGTTGTGCTAGGTGAGGTTCGGATTTGGCATTAGGAATAATTATTTTCACTGACAGGGTTTTTAGAAGCTATAACAGGTTGCCCAGGGTGGTGGTGGAGCCACCATCGCTGGAGATACTTTAGACGTAGATGAGGTGCTGACAGACATGGTTTAGTGATGAGCTTGGCAGTGTGAGGTTAGTGGTTGAACGCAACAATCTTAAAGGTCTTTTTCCAACCAAAATCATTCTAATAAACTATGCAAAACAAAATAGTAAATATTTTCTTTTTTTATTTTTTTACTTCTGTTTTAGATTCAAAATGGAAAGGGAAGAGTTACTTTAAGTACACAACTTTTGGAAGAGAAATTAAAAAAAAGTATTTCAACTCTGGAAGGGTTCCATTTGTATGTTGCTGTCACCACTGTAGAAACTGCAAGTGAGTACACTATGCTTCACACAATAAAGTCTGTAATATTTACATTGATCTTTCTCTAGTGTAATACTTCACACAAGAAATCTTGTCCTACTGGGACAATCTTCACTGCAAAGCTTGTTCATGTTATAGTATGTGACTTTCTCTCCTCTGAGCCCCTTCTGTGCACAAATTTAGCCTCAGGTGGGATTCACTTATCTGAACACAAAGGTGCAATAGAACTTTAAATGCCTTGTGTAGTACTATGTGGTCTTCCACTACTGCTCAGGTATCCTCTAAGTGCTCTCTTATGGGATCTGTCCCATATTAAACAGCCCTGTGAGGATATCTGGATAAACTAGTTTGACAGAAGCGGCACCAAAGATCTCTGTGGACATAAAGATACTTCTCTCTTTGAGATGTTTTTTGAGCACCTGCCTCAGCCACGTATAATCCTTCCATACGTACCAAGTTATTAATTGAGCTTGATACTTTAACTTGGTTTGTCCCTCAGCTGGCTCAGCTGCCAGTCTAAAGGTAAGGCATATGTGTTGCAGCTACAGTGTGGTGCAGAGGAGGCCCCAACCCCAGTGAGTCCTGCTTGTCCTCTTATGTCTTCCCTCAGTTTTATCAGACTCTGATACTTGACATATTCACACGTACAACATAGCCCAAATAGCCTGATCTTGCTGTTTGTCTGGGACAGGAGCCTGAAGCATAACTATCCAGAAATTTTTCAGTGGCTATTTGCCTTTCTTTTCCTAGATGACAGATAATTATTTCCGCAGTTTGTTACAAGGGATATTTGCTTTCAACACTGCTAAGCACATTGAGTAGGCCCCTAGATGTCTGAGGGCTACCCACAAGCAAGAACTGCCTTGAATTAGATGCAGTAATCAATTATTTGTGTTGTAGCAAGGGCTATTATTAGCCACACAAGGCTAAGGTGACAGGGGCAAATTCAGTGCTGACCTCTGAAGCTGAATCTTCAATGAAGCTGACCTCTGCAACATGGACAAAATTCTTCTTGCTTGATTGATTGCTTTTATTTTATCTATCTGAAAGCAAGGCACCTAGTCAGAGCTCAGGCACTTTGTATGGTTACTGTAGAGAATGGATGGGTTAAACTGCACTCCAGAGGTGTCAGTTCCTATTGACTACAGGAGTGTACTGAATTTGCTTATATTAATAGAATGTTTTAAATTCCTAAATTTCATACACTATTGTGACATTTATTGCAAGAGAAGGAGCTGGAAGACCTCCATTGCCACACCATGATGAACATCAGGTCTCAGTGTTGTGTGTTTTCTACCATGGTGTGCATGCTTCCTCTTCCCACCTCAGGCAGGCTGCCAGCACACTTGTGTACTTGCTGGGGTTGATATTAATTGTATGCATGACAGGGCAGTGATGGTGGGCTTTACTGACAATTCTTAACCTTGGAGTGTTAAAGTTGAGAATAAGGACCTTGAAAGTATGTTTCTAAATGCACTTAGTTTAAAGCAAGCCTTTTAAATGAGGGGTTTTTTTTCTGAAGTAGATATGGATGCTGGTTTAACTAGAAGTTAACTAGAAGAATAGGTGGTTTGCCTAGAAGAATCTTTGATCAAAGGTAGATGTTCAAGCTGTCTGAAAAGTTGTAGAAAGTCATATTGGGTAATATTAACTTCAACCAGTAGTAAAAACAAAGCAAAACAAACCTCTTTCAGGAAATTAGAGATCCAATGTCCAAACCCCTGAACTAATTCTGAGTGACTTTTATGCCGGCATTTGATTTAGCCTTCACACAGGAGAGAAGCCCCAACATCTCAAAAGGAAGGCACATGGCTGCAAGAGCTCCTGCAGTACCAGTGTGCTCCGTGCTTGCAGGCACCTTGTTCTGACCCATGTGTTAGAGGGGAATCTTTTTCAGAACTAAAGTTCTCTGGGAAGGGATCACATTTCATTTTTGTTTATATATAGGCTAAGCATGCAATTAATCCTGAAAACAGAAATGATAGATGCTATGGTAATATGCAAACACTAGGCTGTTGCTCTCATAGCAACACATACTGTTTGCTTTAACAGGCGGTGAGATGAGGGAAGAAGAACTCAGCAATGTGAAGTTTGTGAAATCTCCTTATGCTGTTGATCTGTCTAACACCAAGAAGTATTTTGTGCCTGGAGCCCCTTTCTCTGTTGTGGTATGTAATATTTATCCACCTGTGTCCACTTGCCTCCATAGCAAGGGATTTGTATCTGTCCTCTTTATAAAATCCTTGCCTGACCAAATGGGAGCTCTGCAGGACAGAGACCTTCAGGAATGGGTCCAACACAAAGTGCTGATTTTGTATCTGATTTGTTTTGCTCCTGTACACACAGAGACTCATCAGAGAAACTGAAGCCAGAAAAAATGTCTTTTTTTGTTGTTCTGGAAGTTACCTGTGCAGTGTTACACGACAAGGTTTTATAAAACCTGTAACAGTCTATTCCTCACTTCCATGTCAAAAGATTGAAATAACAGTGTTGCATCAAATTATTCCCATATCAAATCTGAATTCTGAAAACGAAACCAGGATGTTTTCCTTTTTTAAAAAACACTTATAAGTTTTTTGAGGTTTTTAAACTTCACATCTTCAAGTTTTTCTACAAGCTTCTCTCTAAAGAGTTAAAGTCAGAAATTGAGCGTGTAATAGTTGAAGACAAATATATATGGGATCAGCTGAGATCTAATAGATGCTAAGTGAAAATCTGGGGCAGTTGTTAATCTATATTCACTGTTTTTTACCTCATCTGGAGTCTATACTGAGTCAACTGCCACCCCCTCCTCTCAAGGCTCGAATTTTTAAACACTAATGTGTACAGCTTTGTATTTCTTTAAAAAATAAAGAAAATAATTAAAATGTAAGAAAATTAATTGCTGCTTATTTGTGGAGTATTTTTTTTAAACCCAAGCATGTCCCTGAAGTAACAGAAAAACATTTTTTTCCAATAGGCATCTGTCACTTTGGTTGATGGCTCTTCGGCTGCCTCTCTATCTGTCACTGCTACTGTTACCGTGCCTGGGAAACCCTCAATGAAGAAGACTGCACTGTCTAATAGAGAGGGTCTAATCTCCTTTACATTTGACATCCCTGGAGACGCTCAGACACTTCAAATAATGGTAAGAAAAAAAACGAAACCAACGATCCTTGTTTAAAAACACACCACTGAGAAGAGTTCATAAGGCAATTACAAATGATTGTGAAGATAATGAAGTCTTCATTAATTAGCACAGAGTTGGGAACATCGTTTCTCACACCATCTGCACAGCTTTTTCCAGATTGTGTAAGATATGTTAGAGAAACCAGGACCCTGAGGGATGTTTCACTGAGGTGAAGGACATTTGTACACAGGAGCTTTGGAAGTACATGCATCGGTGGTAGTGGTGCTTTGTTTTGGTTTGGATGTACATTTTTTGGCATGAAGGATATAAACAGGACTGTAAGGAATATCCCCATGAGAAGTGATGGAAAATTATAAGAAAAAGGTGAAAGAAAAGGTTCTGACCAATGGAGACAGTAGGCTTCATCTGAACACTCATAAGGTTAAATTATGTGCACAATATAAAAAAGGAGGAGAAAAGCAAAGTATTAAATCACTTTGTGATTTTGAGTAATTGATTCTCAATCAGAAGGAGCCAAGGCTGAAAAGCATCAAGTGCAAATGCAGAAAGAGAGAAAATTAGAGAATCAAGTAATTAAAATCCTAGGGTTTGATGCCATGTTCTCAGTAAGTGATTCATCTCACTTCCCAGCCTTTTCTGAATATCCTGGCAAGACATGCATTAAGGGTAACATTCTGTACTGTCTCCTGAGAGGCACTTTACTCATTCTGTCATTTTCCTTCCTAACAGGTAAAGGCTGAAGAGGGCAAAGAAAAATTAGAATCACCTGAAACTAGTATGAGAGCTGAAAGATACCAGTCTGCATCTCTGAACTACCTCAGCATCAGCATCCCACATACTGTTGTGGCACCTGGAGATACCTTACAAATCACCTTGAATGATGTCCATCCCTCTGGCAGTGGCAAGATTGACTATTTCTATTATATGGTAAATGGAATGGTAGCAATAGAGCTGGCAATTGGACTAGAGATTTCCATAGGTCTCTTCCAGAACCTGTTTCTATGATTCTGTTGTTTTTATACATTTGTATATATTTTGGGGCATGTAATATATAAATCATTGCAAATTTTTCTTCTGAATAAGAACATGTAAGTTCAAATTTTACTCTGCAGGTTATACAATACAGTCTAGAGTAAATAGGTCCAAATGGGATGTTTGTCTGCATAATTATGTGGCTATTTCTGAAAGACACTAAATTGACAGTCTTGACAGCTGAAATCTTAGACATATAACTTCTATGGCATCTGTGAAAATTTGATTTCTTTTAACCTTGGTCTTGCTTTTTCCCACTCCTGAATTCTCTCATTGTAAGAAACCAAAGTTAAATAATTCCATTGGTCTGATTCCCATAAATACCTATTTTTCAGCTATTGCAGAACTGCCCACGTTGTTGTGAGCAGAAAATACCTATACATAAGAATCTGTCCCTGCAAGTAGAAAACCTAATCATATACTAGGAGACCTAGAGTGCCTAAGAAAATGCCTTTTATAGTTAACCATCATTTATTCCATGAATAATCCACAATTCTTATATTACTATGGCTCCATGTTACCTGCACCCAATGTTAAGTAACAGATAAATCAGTGTTATCTCCAACAGATAATGTCATGAAGATCACTGAAGGCGTTAGCTGTTATAACCTTGAACAGAATGCTGAAATTGGGTCTGAAAAGCAGTTCTGTAAATGGAAAAGCGAGGAAACAATCCCACTCAGCCTGGGAGAAGAACTTAAAAGTATTTCTTTTGCTGAAGGAGATAACTGTGTTCATGGAAACATTCCAGTAGTAAATCTGTTCAATGCTAAATGGGTTTAGTCCCCTTTTCCCTCTTCATTTTAATTTCCCTTGACACCTTAAATTTCCCGGAATAATGAGCTCCATGGGCACCAGTTCCCAATTATTTTCCATAAGATTCTGATATATTGGAAGATCTGTATCTCTATGAGTTAATTTTAGGTTTGGGGGTTAATTTTCATTGGAAGACCTAGCACAGGGTTGGAACGGCCACTGCCAGGCTCTGGGAAGGCACAGAGCAGCATAGCATAGTCAGAGTGTGTGGGAGTAATGGTGGGAGACTGCTAGTCCTCAGCAGTGACAATCTCTCACAAACTTTGGTCACTTAAATAAAGGCAGTGAGGGTTTCAGACCAGGCTGTAGCGTATCTTTCTGAAGCCCCTTTATTGCATGTTTCGGAAAGCTACATGTATTTTGTTCAGGGAAGATCACTATCAGCCCTGACACTGTGTCTGCCTTCCACTCCTCTGACAATTTATAAATAAAAAAAATATAAACCTCCTTCTCCAGCCCTTCCATGTAATCTGAAAGATTGAGTGCTGATTACAGGTTAAATAAAGCTGCTACATTCCTGGGGATGTTAACTGACCTGTTGTTGTAGAAGAAAAAAGTAGGGCTGCCATCTGAGATCCCCTTTTCAAAATGTAAAACTGAGTGAAGAGTGTTAGATTTGTACTAAGACTCAGGCCGTGGGACTAGTGCAGCAGAGGCTTACACGCTACCCTGTGTGCTGGCTTCCTCCAGGCTACTGATATGAAGGGTGGGAATTAAAGCTATTAAATGTCGTCAGAAGATAAATTGTAAACAGAATTGGCCTCAGAAAATTCCATATATGTAGATGAAATTATTCAAGCTATTGCCCAGTCTAGTGTGTATTCACAATATTTTATTTCTCTTTGTTTCTGCCTTGCAGGTTGTGGCAAAGGGACAAGCTGAGCTTTTGGGAAGGGTCCCATCATCAAACAAGATTATAAACCTTAAAATCACCCAGAATATGGTGCCTGCTTTTCGCTTTTTAGCTTACTACTTCATTGCAAACAGGGGCCGTCAAGAGATTGTCGCTGATTCTGTATGGGTGGACGTTATAGATGTCTGCGAAGGAAAGGTAGGTTCATAACAAGTAGCTTCTGTTATTATTGCATTGCAAAAGGAAAATGAAAACATAGAGTATCAACAGAGCAAGTGCAGGCCCAGGGTTAAAAGGTGAAAGACATTTCATTTTTATTGAAAAAGGGAGTGGGAATTCTTGCTGAAAGGTGTAGCTGGGAAAGGCTCTCAGGAGCAATGGCAGAGATACCCTTCTTTCATAGGACAGCTTGTGCCTCAAAGAGATGAAAAATATAGCTTCATACTGAAATTCCCCTCTGCAAGTGTCTATTTATTAGAAATCCACACGAAAACACCAATAGAATTGTTGAGGAGCAGAATCTCCTTATACCTTTATCTTTTTGTAATGATGTAATTCCCATGAAAGAATGTGAAGAAATTTATTGTGGGGGGGAAAAAAAGAAGTAACTTTTCAAACTGTTTAACTGTTGTTTCTGAGATTTCATAACACTTCAAAAGCACTTAAAAATTTACATTACAAAATCGTGTGTTCAAAATAAGAGTTCCTCTAAGTCTTTATTTTACCTTTTTCTTCCTCTTTTTTTTTGTTCCATAACATAAAACATACAAATAAAAAAAAAGATAAGGAAATTTACCCAACAGCATAAAACACAACTGGGAAGAAGCTGGAACACAAAATGTTACATTTAAACATAAGGAAAAAACTATTTCACTGTAAGGGTGAGGGAGCCCTGGCACAGGCTGCCCAGGGAGGGTGTGGAGTCTCCTTCCTTGGAGGTTTTCAAAATCCACCTGGACAGAGTCCTGTGCGACCTGATCTAGGTGAACCTGCTTCTTCGGGGGATTGGACTAGATGATCTCTAAAGGTCCCTTCCAACCTCTACCAGTCTATGATTTCATGATGATTTTGTTTCCACTGGAAAATGACAAAATTATGTTGAAGACTGTAGTTCAACAAACCCCTTACACATAGCTATAATTCCCACTGGTGCTTAAGTGTAATTGAAAGTCCATGTCCAATATCCTGTACAGATACAGCTTTGACCCCTCCACGTTGCCCGTGGGAGATATCTGCATTTGCGTCTTCCAAAATGCAGGATCCCATGCATAAACACCACAAAACAGGAACATGCTCCAGCCTCTGACTGCTGAAAATTGCAGGTGATAGTATTCCTTGTCCAAAGGGTCTTATTAACACGTTGCATTTTTGTTTCAATCTTTTCTATTTAGATTAAAGTGAGAACACAGCAAAAGACATATGAACCAACAGACGTCATCCGTTTACAGATTGATATGGACCACGCAGGAACAGTTGCTTTAGCTGTGGTTGATCAAGCAGTTTTTAGTCTGAACAGGAAAAATAAGCTTACAGCCAAAAAAGTAAGATACCTTTAAGAAGAAAGTATCATCTCTACTAACCAAGAAAAAAATTCAATCAGAAATGGATCAAAATTTAATTAATGGCTATTAATTGCTTAATCAGAGCTTTGCTAAACTTGAAAATGCTTTTACAATTTGGGATCTATTTAAGACGAATTATATATTTAAGGTGGGTATTTCAATGCTACAACAGGCAAGTTTGTAAATTAAAAAAAACATATACTTGAAAGCACTCCTCAACTAAAATATCCCTCAGCTTTAATCTCAGTGTCCAAATGTAGCTTATACCACCAGTTGCTTCTGTGAATCAAAAGCCACACAATTTATATATATATGTATAATATATATATTATATGTATAATTTTTTATACATATATATATATATATTATATATATAGCAAATAAAAAAAAACCTCCAGCTTTTGCCAGTGTGTACAGTCCATCTGTGCTATTTTATTTGGCAGGTATTCAAGGCCATGAATTCGTATGATCTTGGGTGTTCTGCAGGTGGTGGTGCAAACAGTGTTCAGGTGTTTACTGATGTTGGTCTGGCCTTTTTATCAGATACAATTAAATCCAGTGTTCGGGATGGTAAGTGCAATCTGCCTTTTAGATGTTTGTGTAGAGCACTTTAGATACAGAGAGACTGCTTGCTTACAAATCAGAAATATTTTATAGTGATATTGAAAAACCTCCCTTGCCTGTGGACTGTTCTTCTGTTCTTCTACCATTTGCTGGTAGCTCAGATGATAGCCTAGATAGTGGCTACTGGTTCTCTGGTGTCCAGCTCAGCTGAGGTAGACAGCAGTTGGTGAGGGCTGTAAGGTAACTTGTGAATCTCTGGGTCTTCTATGAATGAGATGGGTCCTAAGATGAGTCTTCCACGCATGACTTCAATGATCAAGCTGTTCCAGTCACAGTACCATGACCAAGATCTTCTGTTCTGCTCTCCCAGGCTACAAATGCCTCCAGGTTACCAAAAGACAGAAGAGATCTGTGGATTTTCAGAAACAACTGTCAAGAATTGGTATGTCTGCTCATCTGGGTGGCCTGAAAGGCTTAGCAGGGGGAGGCAAAAGGATCTGACTGATACCTAGGCAAGAAGTGATGGGTTAGTAAAGGATAACAAGATATTTAGAGTCCCAGTTCTTGCATTAAGTGACATAACCCATCACAACGCGTTACTATGCTGCATGGCCTGATGCATCATCTATCAAAATAGTTCAGAAAAACAAAACCAGACAGTGGACCAGCTGTAAATGGAAAATAGCTCACCATGTTATAGTCCCAAACGCAAAGTACTTCTGCCCTCTGCTAGACCTCATGTCATCGAATAAATAACAGCTTTAAAGTTTTCCAAAATGATTTCTATGGTCAGAAAATGCTTTATAGATCCTATTTATTTTTTACATTCTGCTTTGAAGCTGTGCCAGTTTACTTTTTTTTCCAACTAAGAGGGAGTACAATATTTGGTGCCATTAAAAAAAAATAAAGATAAAAACATTTACACAAACAGGTATTTCCTTATGAAGGCTTGAAGCTGGGATCTTCCTCACTTTTAAAATCAGTCTCTTATTCAAGAATGAGAGGGCTGCCATGGCTATTTCTATCAAGATATGTAATTCCAGTCTGCCAAGGAGGAGTTTATAATTTGAATTTTGATTTGAAGATACTCTATTCTAAACTTTATCTTGGATGCCACGGGGCCCAAGCTTTCCTCCTGCATTTGTGAACTGTTTTTAGGATTGGGAACAGTCCCTCACTAAAGGCAGACTGTTGTAATAGCAACTCATGTTAACTGCAAAGAATGACAGGAATCAGCACAATGAGCACCTATATGCTTATAGATACTTCCAGGTCACTAATGCTAAGCTTAAATTATGTGTTGCAGCCAACAAATATAAAAAAACTGATGTACAAAAATGCTGTGAAGATGGAATGAAATTGAATCCCATGAGGTTTCCTTGTGCAAAAAGGCTACCAAAGGTGGTTGGCTCCCCAGAATGCAGAAATGCCTTCCAGGACTGCTGTGAGAAGGCCACAGCCCTGAGAAAGCTGGCGAAGCGGAAGAGAGTGGGCTTGGCACGACGTAAAGACCAGTGGCATGCAACTCTTGACACAAACATACCCTTCAAATGGTGGTTGGGGGGAATTAGGGGCTATTTAATGCTGAGAGGCTGGGGAGGAAGTTTTCATATCAACATTTCAGTGAGCCCTGCTGTAGTACAGTACTCACATGCTGTTGCATGTTCACTACCACACAGTGGGAAGATGGAAGTGGGACGGGATAATTTCTTGGGGTGAGAAAAAGCAGGAATAGCCACAGTGATAGACAGTCCCAAACAGCTTTCTGGAGGAGCAAACAGCAGAGCAGAGGTAGCAGCTGTCTGCACTCAGGGCTTTGAGAGATCTCAGATTCACGACTATCTTATTATTGGTGCTAGTGTTATAAGACCCAAGTAACACCAAAACACTGCCTCATGACCGTAAGCAACTTTAGCCAGGGGCAATTTTGTCTTTCTTCCTTTCTTCTCCCCAAAGTCTACCTCTGATCACACAAGACCTCATGTGACAAAAAATACTTCATGTTGAATGTGACCCCATTCTAAGCTTAATTTCTGCTACTATTTTGGTCATAGCTCCCATTTTGTGCTCTGTCCATCACAAGTACAGGATAGTGGGAACATCTTTGCTATGTGTTACTAAAGGGGAATGTTTTCTTGTTTGGTAACATATACTTATTGAACTTGAAAATAATTACTTTTTTGTCATGACAATCTTCAGTCATTGAATCTCTCTTTTTAAGATGCTTTTTTTTTTAACTCACAAGACAAAACCCAGATGAAGCCTTTCATTCAGAATATTCTTCGTGCTTCTTTCATTCTAACAAGTTTAATTCCTCACATGACAGTCTAAGGTCATCAGACAAAGACTTCAGAACAGAAACACCGCTCTTGTTTTACAGACTATGATGACCATGAAGACTTTTTTGATATAACCTCTGTCAACTTGCGTAGTTATTTTCCTGAGAGCTGGTGGTGGAATCTTGAAGAAGTGAAAAGCCCTGGAAACCACAGGTACTGTGTTACTTGATTAGGTAAATATGTCTAAATGTGTACAGTAGAATATATATAAATATCAGCTTTATAGGTTACCTGATACAGAGAAATTCAGAAATTTGCAAGTACTTTGTTTCCACAAGTGGGGGATATTTTCTCTCCTTTACAATACTCAAAGTTCAGCACATTATAATGTTCACATTTCATATATCCTTCCTAATACATTTTATTTTGTGTTTCTTAGTCTAGAAAACTTTGCTCCTGACTCTATAACTACTTGGGAAGTTCAGGCAATAAGCATATCTCCCCAAAAAGGTATAAGTATTGGCTGTTTTATTGAGTTTCTTTGAATAGAGAATGCATAAACCAGAAATACAAGATTATGCTGACAGTGAGACAGTCTGTCCTGAAAAACAGGAAGTAATTTAATCATAACATTTACTCTTTTTTGCTATTTAAAGCCCAGCTAGAATTTAAGGAATAGCTATACATTTCTAAAACCAACATGGAGTAGGCTCTGAGGTAGGACGGATTGTACAATCAAAACTGTCTCTTATTCTTTCCAATCTATAAACGATCTCATTTTAGCTTCCCGCTGACCAGGAAAACATGAGAAGCATATAGTCCTCAAGGTACTGCGCTCTCCCCCACAGAAAGGGAGGCAGAGGTGCAGAAATGGTTGTGGAGTTTATTTACAGAAAGCAAGGAAGGGTGATGGTGTTTTAACCATGCCCTTTGCAGGAAAGCAGTGCCACATTTCACGCACAAAAACTGCAAATACTCCTACCAAATTTTATCTGTTGAAAACCTTGGCAGTAACTCCAAAGGGCAAATCATCTACCACTAAGAAAGGTCTCTAATGCAGATGAGATGAAATGCTTTCTGGATGTGCTTGTCTCCCTTTCCTTCTTTTCACTTCAAGGGAGCACAGGCAATAAATTTTGATTAGACATCTATTTTTATCAGCTGATGTTAAGTGTGTAATTCTCAACTTTGTTTTTTCTCATCCCAGGATTTTGCATAGCTGATCCCCACACCTTTGCAGTTTTCAAAGACTTTTTTGTATCCCTGAGGTTACCATACTCAGTCAGACGACATGAACAACTGGAAATAAAAGCAGTGGTTTACAATTATCTGCCCAACGATCTCCAGGTAGTATTATCACCAACTGCTGTGCCCTACAAATCTAGCTAGTTACCTGTGTAGCTAGGTAATAATTTAATGTAAATGGTAGCCAGCCACCTTTCAGTGCCCTCTTACAGCCCAGATACCATGCTCTCATTTTGAAAGTATCCCCAAGGCCAGGCTCCAGTTTTACTTGCTGGTTCAACTTACTATGCAAAACAGATTTACCATATTGCATAGCCAAGTTGCTTGTCTTTGGCTATGTCTTCTCCCCCTTCATTGAAGCAACCAACTGCTTTTTTCCTGCTACACCCAGCTGCTGATAACAAAGGTACACAAAGTACAGAAGTATATTATGAGCACACAGTCCAATATGTTAGCCACAAAATCCATGATGTATACAGTGCAAAACTCATTTTTGTCTGCATGTGACACCTATCCAGATCTGCATATGGCCTCCGTTGTCTCTGAGCTTAAGGCTTCTGTCATCCTCAGGCTGATGTTCCTTTTTTTTTTTTTCATATCTTCCCATCTCTCAGCCAGCTCTGCTTGGCCAGCAACTTCTGAACTGTCTTGGATGCTGTAGAGCTAGGCTGTATAAAAATGTACTGATCTTCTTCCTTCTCTGTTGTCGGAGAAGGGAGACGCTGTCAGCAGGTGGTCGACAGCGAAACTCGTTTATTAGGTACAAGTACGTGGTTAAATACACTCCATAATCAGCTCATACATAGTGCAAAGCTGAGCTCCTAATTGGTGCATGTACAAAGGATCAGTCCCTCCCGCTTTTCCCATGCTTTTCTCACTGCAAAGCAACCTGTTATTGTATAATTGCAACAGTCAAAGATAGTGTGGCCTTGCCTCCCCAGCAGCTACACCAGCTGTGTGCTATGATTAACACACTCCTCCTCAGTCAGCTGCAAAACATCTAGGTGCTCATGCAACCATTTTCCCACACTCTGTGGTTCAGGTATAGAACTAAACTGTATAGCAAACTCAGTGTAATGAAGAAATGCTAGTTCATTTGCCTTCACAGCTATAGTCAATGTAGATGAATGTGAGCAGACCATAAAATCATAGAACAATTTAGGTTGGAAGGGACCTCCAAAGGTCTCTGGTTCAGCAGGTCCAACCTGCTCAGAGCAGGTTGTTCAAGGCCTTGTCCAGCTTTATATTGAATGTCACCAAGGAGAGAGATTGGGAAAGCTGTGCCAGCATTTGATCACTTCTTGGTAAAAAAAAGTTTTCACATTTTATAAATGAAGAATAGTAAATTCAAGCGAATAAAGTGAAAACCCCTTTCTGTCTTGCAAAGTGTCTGCATTGGTTTTTATTATTATTAAGCAAAATATGAGTCTCCCTCTCTGGAGTTTTTCAGGGGATTGGATTGAATGATATCTAGAGGTCCCCTGCAACCCTGACTGTTCTGTGATCCTATGAAAAGCTAGTCTGCTGTTACAGCTGTTTCTCATTCCCCACTCTCACCTAGACACGACGGAGCTGGCCTGTTTTTCCTGTGCAGTGATGTGCTCAGGCTGACTGCAGACACTGCCTTCTCCCCACAGGTCAGAGTGACCATGGAGGCAGTGAAGGGGCTGTGCACCGCAGAGGCCACGGACAAGGCTGTGCAGATGATGCTGGAGGCTAAGGGGAACTCTGCAACACCAGCTTATTTCTCAGTGGTCCCTCTGATTGTGGGAGAAATTCCAATTAGTATCACTGCTTTTGACACTCTTTCTGGATACAGTGATAGCATTAGGAAGAACCTCAATGTTGTGGTAGGTATAAATAGTTGAGGACAGTCACTACAAATATGTCTTTCTCCTCAAATGTAGCTATTACTGTTTTTGGAGCTCTTCTGGAGGGAGTGGAAATGTAGTCTTATGAAGCCAAGTTCAAAGATGTCCAGCTAGCAGTATTTTTAGAAGGAAATACTCTCTACTTGTCATAAAAGTTTAACCCTATTTTATTACTTCTAGTTAAAGGATCTTCTGTCTTGACAGTCATATAGGTAAAACACATGCAGACAAAAAAAAATGGTTGTGTTCATTATTTAATACCTTAGTTCTCTTTCAAAATGATGGAAAGGAGGAACATTTTAGAAAAGATGACTTTTCAAGAGTCAGCATTGACTATCACAGACTCATTGCAGCATCCAAGTAACCCACTGCAGGCTATTTTCAGTAGACACAAAAAGTGCAAAATATTCATCCTTGCACAATTAATGGCAGAGTACAGCCATGTAGGTAAAGATAAGGCATGAGAAGCTGGGAACCTGTTGTTGTTACAGGCCTTAACTTTTTTAGACATAGTCTCAGAGTTCAATGCTACACAAAAGCACTAAAAGTATCCGAAAAAGCAGTTTCATTAAAACAGAAACTATAGGAGGAAGGATGTGTGGAAATCAGGATGAACTCAGAACTTTGTGGATTTCATAGAGGTATGATTTATAAAAGTGAATCCACCTACGAACTTGACTTGCACAAAGCTGAGGATAAAATTTGAAGTTTAGTTGTCCTAGGTTAGTTTTGGTTAAAGGAATTTCATCCAGGGAAAAATGTCAATAATAATTTAAGAAAGAACTCAGTAGAGTTTATTATTCTTTCAACTGAGAGATTGGAATTCTAATTTTAAGCTTCACTTTCACCTGAGGAGAAATTGGCTCTCCAAATTAACTTATGTCTGCCACCTGCTGGTGTAGTGCAATGGCAAGACCATGGTGCATGATAAGACCAGTTTAATTTCAGGTGTGAGTGCCTGCAAAAGTTTTGACTTTTCCTTACTCACTTGTACAGGCTGAAGGCGTTTTACAGAGAGAAGAAAAGACAATTTGCATAAACGGTGACTGTAAGTTACACAAAAGAATTAGATACAGATGAGTTTTGGGATGGGGACAAATCCTGGTGAGAACTTTTGATGGATGCAATGAAATACTTCTTAACATATAAACATTGCTTTGGTTGACCAGAACTTGTCACAAATCTATTTACACAATACATAGCAAAAGACTCAGTAAAGAAAAATCAGTTAATTCTAAATGTTTAGAAATTATTTGTATTACTTGTGGGTTTCAAAGTATCATTCTCTAAACATTAAGTAATTACCTTTTTCATTCACTAATGGGCTTTAAAAGGTATTAAAACCAAGCCTCATTTCAAGACAAAAAGATTTCTAATGATTGAAAATTAAGTCAATTTAAGAAAGATAAGTTTATTTCTTTTCATAAATTTCTGTTCAACATTTCTGCTGCAATTGTCATCAACTGTGAGATATTTCATGAAAAGCATGTTCTAAAATTACACTGAATGTTTTTATGTTTTAAGAAGGTAGATGTAGATCTTGATTTACTATTTCTTTACAGTGAAGTCCCATACACTGGACCTTAATAGACCATCGGATATGGTACCGGGTTCCGATAGTCACGTGTTTGTTAACCTAAAAGGTAAATGTAATTTTTTGTCAATAACTGACAACAGACATGTTCTTTTGTGCTGCTTGTTCCAGAAAGTCAAGTCTTCATTCTCTTCCAGTTTTTCTGCTATGACTCAAATGGTCTGTGCTAAGAGCCCAGTTTTATAATTGCCCATTCTCAATTGTATTGGATGTAATAGAGTTACGTGGTCCATCCTGCCTCCCTGTACCTAGGATAATTTAATGGGAAGGGCACAGAAAGAAAAAGTTTACCTTCCCTAATAATCTCACACTGCATGTACGTCTGTAAAAGTCTGCTTTAGTCTTCAGAAATAAGCATGCCAGACTCTGATGTACAAGTTATGGAAAGTTCTGTTTTTCTAAACAGAAAATAAGTACAATCACAAATTCATTTGGTGTAATAATTGTATACACATATATGTACTCATGCAAATGTTTTCTTTTTTAAATGATTACTGGCAAATAGTCTTGTTTATGATAAAAAACATTTTTCCCAATAAATTAAATATAATGCATTCTTGACCCAATGCTTATTGGCTTCCATTGCAAATCCCTGCTTGAAAGTATGGTGTTACTCAAACTCATCAAAAGAGAAAACTGCAGGGAGAAAAAAAACAAACACCAAAAAACCTTCAACATAGAATGTTTGGCATGATTAAAGCAAGATCGTTTTGCCCTCTGTGGGAGGGTCAGATCTTGTTTGACAAGATTTTTTTTCAGCCTGAACCTGAAACACCCGTCCTTCCCCCTTTCTTTTCCTCCCTGACTCCACTAGCCTCAGGACTCTTTCTCCTCTGTGCTCCTTCACTGCCCCAGCCTTTTTTGTTTAGCTTTCCCAGAACCTGGAACCTCATCCTTGCTCTTCTCCAGCTTTGTAAAGTCTTAAGTATCTGCAAGCAATGTTTAATAATTAGAAGTATCAGGCCATGTTGAAGTGTCAACCTATAGTTAGTACCACCTTTCTTCATGTTATTCCAGTCAGCTTTAAATACGATACATAAACTGTGGCTTGTTGTTTTTCTATGACAGGTAATATTATGGATGAGTCTGTTGAAAATTGTCTTAGTCTCACTGGAGTTGAGAAACTTATTCAAGTGCCCACTGGCTGTGCAGAGCAAACGATGGTGAAGATGGCCCCTGCCGTCTACGCTATTGAGTACTTGGATGCCAGTGAGCAGTGGGCTAATTTTAATCCTGAAAAGAAGGAGGAAGCCATTAACATGATTGAGAAAGGTAGGAAGAAAATAAAAACCCAGAGAAAAACCATCATGGTCTTTGTTATCCGTTTGCATTGCTACTTGCCAAAGGAGTGAGTGTTGTCTTAATACAGCCACACAGAAATTACTCTGCAGACAGAATCAATCTGCAGACAGAATCAATCTGCAGACAGAAATGAGAAACAGAACTGGTTAGGATGATTTAGGTGACTAATGGCCTATATTTGACATTTTACAATATTGATATTCACAGTCTGTCCTCTCTTACCTAACATAGAAGCAGAAAATAGTCTGAACTGATCAATGTCAGCTCTTTTCAGAGTAAATGGACAGCAAAGGCCAATTATTCATTTCCTCCTCATGCAGATTTGGAAAGTAGATCAAGATGAGTCATGTCTTAAAAATGCTTCTTTCTCTCTGGCCAGATGAGATGTAGACATTTTTGCCAGAGACGTCTGTAGTTGGCAAGAGGAATATTACTAAAGAAAATCCCAGTGGTAATTATGATATTGACACTATGTCTTTCATGCTCATATATTCATTACATGAGCTAGAACGACTCCAGCAGCCTTAGACCAACCCAGGAAGGAGATTTCCTTAGGGAAAAGGGAAACTGCAAGGCTGCATCTTGAAGTGCCCACTCCAAGATGTAATCCAAATCTAGTGTTAAGTGTACAGCAAAGCCAGGACCACAACATGTGAAAGTGAGGGTGTTCAAGTTCACAGGCACTGATACAGAGCCCAAGAGTTGTCAGGATTGTAGCAGATAACAGCTGATCTTTCTAACTCTAGTAGTGTGCTCATGGTGTAAAGCATTATGATGCACCTGTCTTCATCATCTTCAGACAACATTACACACATTTCACCACTGTAAACCAAGGATATAAATAGAGACTAAAGATGTGCAAACAATTGTGGAACATAGGTCTTTGCCTATTTGTGTAAGATTGCTTAAAGAGACACAAGGTTCATCTGATGAGTATTTTGTATTATCAGTAGCATCTAATCTCTATATTATGCTTTTATTGATTCTTATCAAAGTTTACCAGGGTAGATGTGTGGCTGTGATTTAACTTTGTCAAGATAATTTCAGTAAAAATAAGTTTCCCAAGATTCACTACACAGAAAATGCTTTTTAACTATATATATCTGCAGTTTTCAGGCTATTCTCAGGGCTCTATTAAGTCAAACAAGACAGAGTACATTCTAAGTCTATTTTTTTCTGTGTTAAAGGCCCTCTGACCCAGACATTTCCTCCTTAATGTACCAATGAACACCTCCATGAACTTTTCCACTAGTTAATACTGAATGTGTCCATGTTAATACAAGTGATGCATGAAAATGACCAAGAAATACGTGTGTTCTTTGAATGGTATGTGTTGTCCTTTTCATGCAGGTTATACTAGACTGCTTGAGTTTCAGAAGGTGGATGGCTCCTATGGAGCATTTAAAACAACCCCCAGTAGTGTATGGTAAGTGGGGGGGTGTTTTGCTTTTTTCTGTCTTTCTTTTCTTTTCTTTTCTTTGTTTTTTTTTTTTTTTTTACACCTCTATTATTATTTGATGTGTCAGAAGTTTTTTTCAGGGGATAGCTTTTCAAAACCTCAGGAGCTTTTCAAAACCTCTACACCTCTATTATTATTTGATGTGTCAGAATTTTTTTCAGGGGATAGCTTTTCAAAACCTCAGGAGCTTTTCAAAACCTCTACACCTCTATTATTATTTGATGTGTCAGAATTTTTTTCAGGGGATAGCTTTTCAAAACCTCAGGAGCATGATGTTGTCTGTGTACCTTTGACATGGATAGTCAGACACATAAGTCTCTGAGCATGTTTAGTCCTTGATGAAGGAGACATATACTGAGTCACTGATTATTTCACATTTGCCACAGAGTAGAAATGCTCGTGCTGTGATAATTCGTTAGGTCCCAGTGAGTGTACTGTATTGAATACGAGTCTATGTACAAAATCAGTATGTATTTTTTTTTCTGTCAATATACTCATCTATAAATATATGTCAAGTTCTCAAGTTTGGAACATGTTCTTTTGTGCAGGTTAACTGCATTCATTGTCAAAGTACTCACAAGGTGCAAAGAATACATTAATGTCCAAGACAGTCACATACAGAACTCAGTTTCCTACTTGATTAGTCAACAGCAGGTAGATGATTCATTCCACGACCATCACCCAGTATTGGACAGGACTATGCAGGTAGGTCATCTGTATTTAGAAGAGTCTGTTGTTCATTTAGGGCTGCTAGGGATCGATAGTAAAATTGTGAGTTACTGAATAACAAGAAATGTATCCAAAGAAAAGAAAACCATAGTGTAAAAAGTACAAAATCTGTAATGCAAAATGAATTTCTTAAAAGGTCTGCTATGTCAGAGATGCATAGCTAGCACTTCATCACCTTTATCTTTTGATCCAGTCTCAGATAATTTTTGCACCTGACCTCTGCCTCTCTGCTCACAGAATTACAGAATATTTTAAGGGTTGGAAGTGATTTTGAAAGATCTAGTTCAACCCCTCCTGCCAGAGTAGGACCTCGTAGAGTAGGTCACACAGGAACTCTTCCAGCTGTGTTTTGAATGCCTACAGAGAAGGAGACTCAAGAACCCATCTGGGCAGCCTGTTCCAGAGCCCTGTCACCCTCATAATGAAGAAATTCTTCCTTGTATTTCTTCACAACCTCTTGTGTTCCAGTTTATACCCATTGGCCCTTGCCCTGTCATTGGCCATAATAAACTTTTAGAGCTTAAAGAAGAATATTGTTGTTGAATGTTGTTGAAATTCCTAAGGTTATTGGCAAAGGAGAATATGAGAAAAAGAATCACAGAGAAGAACAGAAATGAAAAATGCAGATCTTCAGAGAAAAAAGCTAACAAGGGCACTGTTTGGTTTATGAAGAAGAGAATAAAAATAACCTAGTAACAGTGCATAAATATTCTTACAGGGGAAAAGTCCTGTATATTAGAGGGCTTTTTAGCCTATAGGGAGTAGCAGAGAAACGGGAAAAAACTCCATCAACCAGCATTTGGAAACTGAAGCCATAAATGTTCCAGTGAGAAAATGTGGAATTTTTAACTACAAGTTAAATAATGAAATATTTGTTTACCAGCTGAAGGATGAAGCAGGTTTCTAATCTCTTAACATGGTTTAATGCAAAGTAGCTGCCATTGTAGAATATATAATTTAGGTAGACACAAGTTATTGGGCAAAAAAAGTGTAAAACTTCATGGTCTGTGAAGTATGTACATGCACACTGAATTTTTCTTTTCATGTTTTATCTTTCAGGGTGGCATCAGGTCTGACGAAGAAGATTTGGCTTTGACAGCCTTTGTAACTATAGCATTGCAACAGACTCTACAGCATTATGAATCACCTGATGTGGTAAGAAGCCTGGCTGTTTACCCTTAACTCTGAAGCCTGTTGCACAATAGCATGTCCACCTTACTATCTTAAAGTACTTTGAATGAGGAGATTGAAGTCTCTTTATACATCTGGTGGACAGGAAAAGATGCCATGGCCAAATGCACAATATGCAGTCCATCTGGACTGCACTATGCAGTCCATCTTCAATGGCTTCTTTAATCACTAAGAAAAAATTATTACAATTGTCTCAAAAACTACTACAGGGAAGTATTCTGATTTCCTAGCATGCTCACCAATAGTAAGTTTGTAGGACTGAATGACCTTTTCCAATGGATCTATTCTGTTTTCGCAGGTAAGAGTGATTAGAGGAGCAGTGGCTTACATGAAAAATCGGCTGTCAAGAACTACTAACTGCTATTCTGCAGTCATCACTGCTTATGCTCTGACGCTTGTGCAGTCTAATAGTGAAGAAGCCCAGTTTGCAAAAGAAAAATTAAGAGGCTGTTCTGTTTTTGAAGCAGGTACTGGTAAACATTCTTTAAAATTCAGTTAGAAAGCATTTTTCCTAATTAAAGCACTTTGAGCACTCTTCCATGAACAAAACAAATTCAAGTAAATGAAGACCTCTCAATTTTATAGAAATGTGTATATATATGTGTCATATACTTAGTTGTTTAAATTACATAATTAAGTATTTCAATGCTGAAATTGTGATATGTAATTCAAATCATTACTATCCCTATAGAGTAACAGCTTAGCATAGTAAACTGGGGATCGTAATCTTATCTGATGCTGGAAATGGAACAAAAGCATAGTATATAGTCATTTACCTTTTATTCCTCCCATACCGTCTACCAAAGTTTCCATACCTCAAAAATGAATTAAACATAAAAGTCCAAGGCTGCTGAGAGAAATGAGTAAATAGGAATGAACAGATACACGTGGGAGTAGTTTAGACCGGATTTGTGATTGAAAGGGAAAGATGTCTGTTCCAGCCCACCTGCTTTAAAAGCTCTCTGTCAATTCCAAGTGCTTTCTATGGATGTCACCTCTCCCTTCTCGGTGTATGACAGTGGCCAAGGCTGAGTCAGTTGGTCATGTGGCTGCACTTTCTCGTAGTAATCATTCACTAAATACCTTATGGTGTAATAGCTGTACTTTAAGCATAGGGAATGTGCTTCTCTGTAAGACTGGACTGATGTGCATTATTAACACTATTATCTCTCGGGGACCAGCAGACACAATACTACCTCTCCATCAGGTGGACACCACTGTTCAGATGGACATCACTGTACAATAGGACTATTAGAGCTGGATAAGTAAAAATTGAAAATTGTAGCTTTCCTGTTCCATTATCACTGCTTCTCCAGCAATTTGTTGCTCTCATGACAGCATCCCTGTGTTGTGGTTCCTCAGCATTACGACCTGACATATCTACCCTGTAGAGCAATTCATTTTTGTCAAATGTCTTTCCCAAGGGTATTCAAAGATTGATTTATTCTTGCAGCAAAGCAGCAGCGCTACTGGGGAAACGGCAACGATGCAGTCTCGGTGGAAACTACTGCCTATGCTCTGCTTCAGACATTGCTCCTGAAAGACATGGAGTATGCAAGGCCTATCGCCACGTGGCTGACGGAGAGAAGGAACTATGGTGGAGGATACTGCTCTACACAGGTGATTGACCACCAGTTCAGGGGGAGTTTCAGAGCAAAGGAAGAAAATAAAAGTCCCATAAAGACTTTTTCATTTAGAAATCCCAGGCAATTTGATGTATGTTAAGTGAACTGTGGCCCCAGGTTGAGAGGGCTTCTCCTCCCCCTCTACTCTGCCCTGGTGAGGCCTCATCTGGAGTCCTGTGTCCAGTTCTGGGCTGCCCAGCTCAAGAGAGACAGGGAACTGCTGGAGAGAGTCTAGTGGAGGGCTACGAAGATGATAAGGAGACTGGAATACCTTTCACATGAGGAAAGGCTGTGAGGTTTGGAGCTCTTTAGTCTAGATAAAAGACTGAGGCTTCATCAACACTTTATAATTATCTAAGGGATAGATGCCAAAAGGATGGGGCAACACTTTTTTCTGTAGTGTCCAGCAACAGAACTAGGGGTAATGGACATCAGCTGGAACACAGGAATTTACACTTCAATGTGAGGAGAAACTTCTTCCACTTCAATGTGAGGGAGCCCAGGCACAGGCTGCCCAGAGAGGGTGTGGAGTCTCCTTCTCTGGAGGTTTTCCAAACCCACCTGAACATGTTCCTGTGTGACCTGACTGAGGTGAACTTGCTTTAGCAGGGAGCTGGACTGAATGATCTCTATAGGACCCTTCCAACCTCTACCATTCTGTGATTCTATGATTTATATTGGAAAGCATTGTAAAAGTTAATCCTGAAGTTCTTTGGTATATGAAACATTAAAGATTTTTGCTCATTCATTAAAAAAATGGGACAAAATAAAGTTATTATAAGCCAGAAAAGATTCTTTGTCTTTATGGAGACTTCTAATAATTGAAAGTCAGATCTATAGTAATTTTAGGATTTTAATATTAAAATAAGATGTTGGGAAATCAAACAAATAGTCTATGTATGCAGGAAAAGATAGATACAGGAGGACTTCAAATCACCAAAAACCATATACTGAAGAATAGATGAAGGTGGCTGATCATGTCATCTTACACGTTATTGAAGAAACAATATGGCATAATTGTTAGGTTGTTTTGCATTTCTTTCTCACTTAGGACACAGTGGTGGCCTTAGAAGCTCTGTCAGCATACAGCATACAGACATTGAATTCTGCTTCCACCAACCTGACTGTAAAACTGAGCACACCTGGAAGACAAAAAGACTACAGTATTACCCTGACTGATACTGACGAGGTGATTCAGAAGCAGCTAGAGGTACACAACCACCCATCATTTTAAGGTTTTTTACCTCAACAAGTAGAGACATTATATCTGGCCTGGGTTTTCTAGAGTTAAGAAATCATTATGTAGCTGGTTTATAATTTTTTTAAATAATTTAATCAGTAAAACAATAGAATATTTTGAAGAAAAAAAAAATCAACAGATGTTTAGCAGCACACTTCAGAGGCCTTTTCCTGCCTATTCAGGTACTATGATGACATGAATCTGCCTCAAAAGTGAAGAGCAGCTAGGAGCCCAAGTCTTGCTAGGGAATGAGGAACAAGAGGATTCAGGGTGTTGGAACCTGTGAAAATGTCACATCCAGGCTACAGGGGAGAGAGTAAAATTAGGAGAATATTTCTTCTAGATCCAAGAATGACTAAGGTACACCAGCCCAGCATATTAGAAATCTTATAAAACTTGAGGTTTCATAACTCCTTCTATAGTTAAAGGTTTTCCCTGCCTGAGTTCTGAGGGGTAAAGGTATAGAATGCTATCAAGATCACAAGAAAACAAGTCAAATTCTGAACACAAACTAATTGTCTTTTTCTTTTTTTTTCCTTGGTTTGCAGTTTGAAATTGGAAGAAAACTTGAAGTGTCTGTACATGGCAGAGGAAATGGAACAATGAGTGTAAGCTGTAAAACAGAAGTTCAGAATCCTGCTGGACTTCTTTCAACCCCTTTTTGAAAACAGCAAGAAATTACTTGCCATGGCTTCATCCTTTGTGTTCCTACCTCGAACTTTCTAAACTTTGGGGCCTACAAACTACCCCGATGGGTTGTCAGTTTTTCCTGGTTTTAACTTTAATTCTATGAAATGTCAACACTGATAGAATCAGTTGAAGTTTGAATGACCCCTTTGTGTCTGGGAATGGAGCGTTATCTCAAAGGTCCCACATCATGTGTGATTTGCATATGGGACCTCTCCTGCTTACACCCATAATGGTCCTCTGTGACTACTCAGTTCCTCTGGGAGATTGGTGTTTATCTCCTCACTCCCATGTCACATCAACATTTGCTGAAGTCCTGCATGTGTAAATCCCTTCATGTTTAAATGGTATTTTAGTTGGTTTCCTGTTTGTGCATTCACTTAGGTATTAAAAGTGTATTGGTCTTCAGAGCTGAAGAACAACACGTGTCATGATTTGAATCTGACAGTGGAAATGGAAGGAAGCATTGTGCAGTCTGGTGAGTGAAAAGGGAAGTGGTTGGACCTCATAGGTGACGCCTTTGGCCAGTTGCTAACGATACTTAATGGCTTTCTAGCCTTGGAAAGTGGGAATCAATGAGTGGGACAAGAGAGAGGCCTTTGAACTCTGCCTAACTATTGTTTCATTCTGATTATTAACATTTTTAAGTAGTTTAATAACTATCTGAATGGCTGTAGGTGTGTTGGGTGCCTAATAGATAGATAGGTACCATTAGTAACTGTTCTTTGTTATTGCGAGGAGAGCAAGGTAAACTCCCTTCATAGTGTTCTTGCTGCCATGAGGAGAGAGCCCAGACTAGTTCCTTGGCTAATAGGGACCTACCATGTGGCCATAAAAATTCTTTGGGGCAGATCTGTCCTAGGTTTTTCATATGGGAAGGACTGTGTTTTCCATTTCCTGAAGTGTATATTCTTCCCGTTCTCTGCCTATGTCTGCCTTTTTGGTTTTTTTCCCTATTTGAATAGCTCACTTTCAGAGACAGGGACTGTCATTTACCTGTTTAACACTTACAAGAACCTAAAGGGTGTATGACATAAGATGGGGCCAGTCTTCTTTCTACAGTGACCAGTGTCTTAGTAACAGGACTAAGGGTAATGGACACAAGCTGGAACACAGGAATTTCCACCTGAATGTGAGGAGAAGCTTCTTCCCTGTCAAGATGAGGGAGCCCTGGCACAGGCTGTCCAGAGAGACTGTGGAATCTCCTCTGTAGGTTTCCCAAACCCGCCTATGATGTCACATTCTATGATATTTATACATAGCTTAAACTCCGTTCTTAGCTAGATCTGTTGGTTATTCTTACTATAACTGTCCCTAAAATTTTAATCCTGAATACATTAGAAATATCAAGACAGCATACAGAAAACTTTTGTAAAACTCATAGAGATAACATGACTGCTCACTGGTGTTTACAATTATACAAAAAGGAGACAAATTACCAGGTCCTCAATCAAATTTTTGCCCGTTTGTTACCTCCAGAAACTACATATTTTTATGAAAACTATGACTATGAGTTTGATACAGAAAACACTGCGTTTGAGCCACTGTCTGAAATAGAGTGGTTTGATATCCGCAGAAGGAGGAAAAGGGATGCAGTCTTTCCCAGCAATGGAGAATCACTGCACTACAAAGTCTGTGTCAGGTAAGTCTCCAAGATCAGCTCTTCTTTGGAAAATGCATTCATTTTTTTTTTTTGTAGTTCTTCTTAGTCATCCTCTTCATATCCACAAGCTTGGCATCTAACCTGGTGATCTACTGTGTGTATGCATACATGGTGAGTCTGCATCCTGTCTCCCATGGCAATAGAAAAGGTTTCCACACAGTGTATTAGGTTTAAGTGTTTTACATAGAGCTCAAATATCTGCTGCAGGTTCTATCCCATCAAACTCTGAGGTCACTCTAAAGCACCTGGCTGTCTCATCATTTGAAAGAAGTCTTTTATTAAACAGCATAGATAAAATTGGAATAACACATTACAGGGTTTCTTTGCTTTCTGGAGAGATGCTGTTTCTTTCTTTGTGGTCACATACCAGCATCACCAAAAAGAAAATAATTCGGAGAGGAGAGGAGAGGAGAGGAGAGGAGAGGAGAGGAGAGGAGAGGAGAGGAGAGGAGAGGAGAGGAGAGGAGACAGAAGGCATATCCTGTTGTAGCAATCAAGAAGTAGGCAAGGGCAGAGTTAGTGAGAAAGAAATCCTCCCATGCAGAATAACTCAAACCTCTCCTTTTGCTCCCTTTCATAGTTGGGCAAGGGTTGCAGAAGCACAAAGTGGTAGTTGCCCTGAGTTTCCCTTTTAAAGAGGTTCAGGTTGGCAGAAAATAGTTTTGCTTCCCAGTAGAATTTAGTTTTTTCACTGACTTTTGACAAAGTCTTCAAAGCAGTGAGTTTTATGCCCCAGCAGACTGCAGCATAAACAATGGGGAGGACTGAAGTTACACAGGAGTTTCCCAGGTTCTCTGGTTACACTGGAGGTCCCATGTTTCTCTCTCCTTAGTTAAACATGTACTCAATGAACTGTGTGCTGGCTTGAATCATCATTTTCCTGATTAATTGTTCTGTCACATTTACCAACTATCAGATCCGCTGTTCTGCAGGATGCCGCTGTTAGAGTGAGGCTTAAACAATAATGTGAAGCTCTCTTTGTTGTAATTCAGACCTAGGAGAAAAACCGAAGGCACTGACTTACATCACCATAATTCTCTGCACTGTGGTACATTCCTTATGGGGAAAGGAAGGTGCCAAAATAGAAGTTCTGAACCTCTAAGTGTATCTAGAATATCTTAAGAGAATGGCAGGATCATTTACATTGGAAAAGACCTTTAAGATCATTGAGTCCAACAGTTAATCCAGCACTGCCACGGCCATCACTAAACAATATCTCTAAAGGCCACATCTACACATCTTTTAAATACCTCCCGGGATGGTACCTCACAACTTGAAGCTGCTTCCTCTTGTCCTGTCACTTGTAACTTGGAAGAAGACTAGCATCCACCTCACTACAACCTCCTTTCAGGTAGTTGTAGAGAGTGATGAGATCTTCCCTCAGTGTCCTCTTCTTCAGGCTAAACAACCTCAGCTCCCTCAGCTGGTCCTCAACAACTTGTGCTCCAGATCCATCACCAGCTCCATTGCGCATCTCTGGACACACTCCAGCACCTCAATGACCCTCTTGTAGTGAGGGGCCCAAAACTGGACATGGTATTACAAGTGCAGCCTCACCAGTGCCAAGTACAGGGAGACAATCACTTCCCTGGTCCTGCTGGCCATACTCTTCTTATTTCTAATGTTTCTCATCTTATGGCAAAGCACCCTATGCAAGTGCAGAAGAACTTCATTTTCCAGCAACTACCTGATTTTTGAGATGGTGGAAGTAGAAAAGCTTGGAAGTGTGTCCCTAATAGGTAGCTAGAGCAATAAGGGTTTTTGCTTTAGATAGCAAAGGTGATGTAAAATTGACTATGATGATGAAGAATTTGGACAAATTTGTTTCCCATCTCCATTCTCTAGGTAACAGAGAACATTTTGTCAGTGCTGCTTACTTCCCCTATCTTGAACAGTGCTTTTATAGTTTAATGAACTGCCTTTTGAAGGTTATTGTTTCTGCCTGTCAGCTATAAACAAAGCCTAGCTGACAAGCTCAGGCGAGACACTTGGGTTTTGGATGAGCATTTGACTAGTTTAAATGACTAACTTTACCTAATGACTTTTAATGGGGCACACAGCTAATTTTCAAATTAAAATCCACTTAGGAAAGTAGAATGAAGTGGGATGTTTGGATTCACCCTTAGCAAGCCTGAAGAGGCAAAGTCTTCAAAGCAAGGTAGCTGTTCAGTGCAGGTGTTCACTGCTGACAGTCTCCCTCACAAAGGTCCACAGGTTCCAATGCACCAAAGATGTCCCTGGTTGATCTCTCTCTGCTGAGCGGCTTGGAGCCTGATACAAAGGATCTTGAACAGGTTAGAAACACAATTTCTTTTATAACCTTTTCTATAGAAAATTTATCTTTTGAAATCTTTCCTAAGTCCAGATTTTTAAGAGATATATTTTCAACAGAGTTCAGCCTTCTTAGTCCCTTGTAATAGAAATTAGGGCACAAGACCTACAACATGCCAGGACAGTGTGTCCTATGCTTGCAAGGCAGAAGGGCAAGCACATCTTTTAGAGACGGTTGCTAGCAAGACACAGTGACAGTGCTCTACAAAGCACCACTACAGAGTTTTGAGTTCTGGAGCCTGCTCAGTTGGAGGAGGTTTGCCCAAGATCATACTCTCAGGGATTGTCACCTTCACGGAGGAAGAAAAAGGGCAGAATAAATCAAACAGCTGAGCAAAGCAAACAGGAATATAGAGAGTGGTAGTAAAGACCTGTTATGCTGTTATGCTAGAGGCTTTGTTCTGATTTTTTTCTTGTCTTCCTGCAGTTGGTGACATCTTCAGACCAATACATTCAGCACTACGAATACAAGGATGGAAAAGTTTTGCTCTACTTTGGTGAGGTAAGCAAACCCAATAATTTTCCAGACTTCAGATAGCATATATAGACTTCTTTTTAAACCTAACCATTAATGTTTTCCACACTCTTTTACCTTCCTGTGATTTTTGTCATATATCTTTATTGAACAGTTCAGCTGAAGAGGGGGAGAAGGGGAAGAAAGGAATCCTGTCCTTTCATCCTCCACCTTTCCATATTCCAGGAGATGTAGTCCATGTTTGAGACTTGGGCTCTGCATCCTCCTCCTCTCCCCCTCAAAAAACAACCCAAAAACTAATTCTGTTTATCCAGAAAAGATTATTTTTGTCTAAGATTTAAAAAGTGTTAACTGAAGGGTTTGTAAATTCCACATGGACACTTTTAATGTGAAGTTCAGTATTTTTAGGTCAACATCCATATAGTGACAAACACACACAAATGCCAACCACCCTAGTGTTTTTTAATATATATTTCCCTATATCTTGGATAATAACTCCCCTCTACATCCACTTGAGTAGCTTCATCTCCACAGCCAAAGCAGAGTGGTCCCTGTGAAAAGCACACACAAGGCAATGGGTTATTTTTTAAAATATAAGACAATAGACTAATGAAAAAATATGAATGTTAATGTTTCTAGGGCTGTCCTAGACAATTTGTGCATTTAAGATAGGGCAAAAGCTGTCCCTGACTATAGTACTTTACTAAGTGTACGTACAGGCAGCCACCAGTACAGGACAGGCTGTGAACACCCATTAGTCTTGTGCAAGTTGGCTTTAGGCAAAAGCTGGAAATTAATCCCCAAAGTAGTGATTATGTGAGTCTATATCAGACAGGTTCAGGCGGAGGAGTCGTGCACACATCTCACAAAACTACCTTTACCAGGCTTAGCTCATCCAAAAACATATTCCAACAAAACCATGGGAGGAAGAGCCTTCGTCAAGTAAAGGCCATAGCTATCAGGATTAACTCAGTTATGCCATCAGAATCAAGCATTCAACAGCTACTACAGTCACAAATGAATAAGGAACTGACTGTGAAGAGAGTTAATTTACTCCTCATAACTATTGTTCCTTTTTTCCTCCAGCTCACAAGTGGCCCAGACCCAGACTGTGTAACATTTGGGGCAAAGCAAATCAATCCCATGGGCTTGGTTCAGCCAGCAAATGCCATCCTTTATGACTTTTACAACCCTGGTAAGGGAACAAATAAATGATCTATAACTGAATGAGAGACCCTCAAACTCCAGTCTGTAGCAAGATGGTTTTGATGTAGTGTGTGAAATCTCTTGGTTTTGTCAAGTGTTACAATACTATCTTCTACTACCATGGCTTAAGATCATCTAAATTCCTCAGTCCTCTCAGGAAATGTTGGTTATTGTAAATGGACTAAAAAGACAAACTTTTACACTCATGGATTTTTAAATCAGGTTTCCCAAATTCTTGTTTCTCGTGCTGCATTTGGGCACGTTCCACTCAGTTATCGTTTTGGTCAGGCTGTCTTTCTATTCATCGAAAATAGGCCACCCTAAAGGTTTAGTACATGTACTGTGCTTGTTGGGGAAGCTTTCTCGTTCCTCATTCAAAGAAGGTTAAATGCAAATAATCTCCATTTTCCAGAGATATGTAAACAATATCTAAAAATTAGTTCAAATCCCTTCTTTGCCTGAAGTTGAGGGGTCCAAGACAGTTTACACTAGGTTTAAACCACTAACTATTGGGGATCTCATTTCCTTCTTCTGAAACAGTGCAGTGCTCACTGTAGCTCTACGGTTTAAGGATACTTTTATGTTGGACAGTTTTCTGAGGATGGCTACAACTTTAAAACCCCACCCAAACAGAAAAAAAACAATCCCAAACAAAAACCAACTAAACAAATGAAACTACCAAAAAACCCCAGAAGCAGCAATGTATATTTCTGCCCAGCTGAAAGGCAAGGTGATCGCTGTTACTCTAGCTGTCTAAGTCTTTGAGGACTGTTGATGGGCATCTGACCTCTTAACCTCTCCCAATTTCTCTAGAGCTGAGCTGCAAATGTAGTTTCTACTGCACCAGCTTTTCCACCTGAGCTGTCAGAGATGAATCATTTTCTTTCTTCTCCACAGACAGAAAGTGCAGCATATTCTACAGTGCTCCCAAGCACAGTGCCATGCTTTCAAAGGTGTGCCATGCCAATGTTTGCCAGTGTGCAGAAGGTAAGGTATGACCGAACAGCCCAGTGTAAAAGAAGGTAGTTAATTCTGAGAGCCATTAACGTGAGAACTGTTAAGCCCAGAAAGGACCATTATAGTTTTCCTAACACGTAAGACAGGGCACAAAGCATCCTCTAGTACATTATGAACCAAATTAAAATATGTTTTTAAGATATCCAAGATTGATTGGATAGTTGAATGCAATGTATATTTCTGTGTGCCTCCAGCACACTTCTAAAACAGTTGTTCTACTGTTTTATTTTATTCTGGGTTACAATGTTGAGGGAATGAGCATGTGTAAACTATATCTATATAAATACCCATGCCTACAGAGATCGATGTATCATTTGTTTTCTTCCCTCTAGGTCCCTGCCCAAGACTAAGATCAACTTTTACTAAAGGCATGAAACAAAATACACGCTTCCGTTTTGCCTGCTACCAACCTATTGCAGATTATGGTAAGGCATGAAAGACAACTGTCAATTTTACTTAAACACAGTTCTGTTTCATAAGGATATATTTGAAGTTTTATGTTCCCAGACCTCTCCTGAAATGAGCAGGGATTCTGCACCTGGCCTAGAGGCTGAGGAGATGAAAGGAAGCAATGTGCTATAGCAGTCATTAGTGAGGTGAAAGGGAAAAGTAAAGGCAGTAGGATACTAGGGGAAGGACGCATGAACAACAGTACATTACATAGTTTAGAAAAGACTCGTGGTGCAAGCACCACCATCTCCTAAATCCCTAATATTACAGGATGGAGATAAAGAGCAAGCTTTGCATGGCATGCCATAGCCCAGTAGACCCTTCTGTGGAGCTAGAGAACTATTTTCTCCTTTGTTAATTTGCCTTTCTGGCTTCATCTTTGGATGGAATGTTGGAAGGGCTACAGAAAGAGAACTGATTCAGCAGCTTTGGTAAGTTTGATGCTAACAGAAGGACAGGAAAAACTGAAAACATAGTAATATAAGAGCTTCTTTAAAACAAAAACATACAAAAGGAACACACAAATCTAGAGGTTATTGATTAATACCTGACTTTCTAAAAGCATATTAGGTGCGCAGGGTTACTATCCTTTTGTCTTTTATAGTCACATGATTTGCAAATAGATGTTACACCAGCCTCTCTAGACTGGCCTAGAGACAACTGATTAAGTTATACTTATAAAATTGCATCCAAAAACTGAAAAATGTTTCCATCTAGCATCACAGAGCTGTTGTCTGTTGCAGTGTATGAGGTCGAGCTCCTCAACAGTACACAGAAGAATGTTTTTGACTACTATGAGGCTAAAATCCACAGAATCCTCAAAGCCAGTAAGTATCAATCAAAATGTTTGGCTCCTTTCACTCACCTGTAGGAAAACTAGGTTGATTAGACAATATGAGCCATGAAGATGCCTTCTTTTCCTGTAGAAAGTAGGGTCAGATACACTTCTACAGTAGGCTTGTAAGAAGACTGATTTCTTGCAAGGGTCATGTGGTGAAGCTACCTGACTGCTTAGTTCAGCTCAGGGATTAGGTTGCTTTGGTTCACATTGTGCAGCAATCCCAGAGCAATTATTCAATTCTTTCAGATGAAACTAAACCAGAAGACACATTCCAGATGCATTCAGCCCAAGGCTCTAAACAGGAGCTAGTCTAAGAAACTCTTCAAAAACACGTGTGGTGTAGACGCTAGGTCTTCTGCATCAACTTTTTCACTTTTAGACTGTTGTTATTGAGCCGTGTTTTCTATTTTCCTACCGTAGACATATCTACTGACCTCTGTTTTCATACTAGATGAAGATCCGAAGTGCTTGTTAATTACTTCTTAAGCACTTGCAACCCTTAAAGAGAAGCAGAACAGGCTAAAGGTTGTCCACAATGACTTGCCTGAAGTCAGCAAACAAATGAAAACTTCTAGAACTTTGATTTCATATTTGTGACAACAACAAAGAGGGCTTTCTCTCTACTTCCTCTTTGCACTGCTCTCAGGCAATGTTGTTTTGCAGGCTTGCCATCCCAGCTGGCCCCACGTGAGCTGTATCAGCAGCATCAGTGAACTTTGATATTCTTTAAAGTAATTTCTGGAGAGGCTGTCAGATGACATCTCAGACTTCAACCACTGTGGTATTCACGTGGTTGTTAGCTTTGAGTCAGGCAGCCAGAGATTGCCTTTGAAGAGCAACTTCAAAGATTTAAAAATCTTCCCTGCCTGGAACAGAATAATTATCTTTCTCCTTTGGTCTCTGCCCTCGTGAGACCACATCTGGAATCTTGGGTCCCTCTGTTCAAGGACAGGGAGATGCTGGAGAGTGTTCAATGCAGGGCCACCAAGATGATGAAAGGAGTGGAGCACCTCCCTTATGATGAAAGGCTGAGGGACCTGGGGCTCTTCAGTTGGGAGGAGAGTGAGGGGTGATCTCATTAATATGTAAAGGGTGGGTGTCAGGAGGATGGAGCCAGGCTGTTCTCAGTGATGTACAATGATAGGACAAGGGGCATAACATCATCATTTTCTCAAGTAAATTCTTATCCACTTTGCCATTCCTTGTATAAAATGAAAATTCAGTACAGCATGTAGCACAGGAACACTGGAAAGATAAGAGAAAACATGTAATACTGTATTACTTTTTGGAAGAATGCAGAAATAAACCACCATGTAGTGCTGAAAATTGACCTTTCTCTGGCCTGTAAGTACCATATGTAAAATTAATGCAAGTTTTAACTAGGAAACAGATAACATTCTTAGTGCTAGGTTTCTCAGATTGGCCCTCTACATCAAATTATCTGAAATCTTATTAGTGTTGAAAAATTCTACTTCAGGTTTTTATTGTACTCTTAGGGTTTTATTTTGAATGCTAAACTTTCCATTCTTCTAATATAATGCTTTAGAAAGCAGAGGGTGCACAAGGTTCTGAACTGTCATATTTTACCTGTAATTTAAGTTGCTTCAATAGTGAATTTGCCACCACAGTTGTACATGACATTTCACATTATAGTTAGAAAGATAGTAAGAAATTAGAATACTGCTTTTATTTGCTGCCTTTTTTTTTTTTTATATGGACTTTGAAAACTATTCTAGCTGAACAACACAGCATCCTCGTGACATGCTTTGATGAGTAAACCTCTTTTTAGCTCTTAGGTCATTGCAGTGCCTGAGTATCTTTTCTTATGGCTCTGATGCCTATTTCTGTAATGGCCAATGCAGCTCTTGAATGAATAATTCTCAGGGCTAGAATCCAGACCAGAATCTTCCAAGTTACTTTATTGTCGAGATCACAAAGTGTATATCCTACCTATCAGCTTCAGAGGGAATACTGTAAAGGCTAAAGCAGTGAAGTTGAGGTCAGGTGTGCTAAGGAGAGTGACTTTTTAATATTGCCTGCTGCAATGTTGAGCCTTAAGACATGTGAATTTAGTTGGCTAGATTGAAGACCTCTATGAACCCTGTGCAATCTAAAATATGAGATGACATCTTTTCTTTCTCCTTTGGCTTTTCTTTCAGTCTCTGAAATTTAAACAAACTCTATAAAGCCTAAAGTTTTCTATATCAAAACAGTTCCTTTGGTAATTACTGAGGAGGCCAAGAGAGCCATCTAAGACAGAAATGGGTTACTTTTGTTAGCTGTTAAAGGAAATATATTCTACCATAGCATGGTCACTTATTCCCATGTCAAGTCACAATCCTGAAGTGAAGCATGATCTTGGCTTAGCAGTGGAGTAAATGAGCTCAACGAGTCATGTCCCGTGGGCACACACTTTTGATTAGAAAAAAACATGGATGGTGTTTTCTCTTTTTGTGCCATAGCTACTGATGAAAGCATCCAAGTGGGTTCCAACAGGCAGTTCCTAACACGCTCCACATGCAAGCTGAACATGGTCGCTGGCAAACGGTACCTCCTCATGGGGAAGGATGGGCAAACAGTTGACTGCAACAACAAGTAAGTGTAATGGCTTCTGCACAACAGCGGCTGCTGTTGCCAATCATGAAACCACAGGTTACTCAGACAATTGGAATACCTCCAGAAAGAGGGCCAAAGTTCTTAGGGACTGATTTTGCTGGCATTACTAAAATTCAGAGAGTAACTAACACTGTAGGCAAAAGACAAGCTGTGGGGAAGAGCTGAGCCACTCAAATCCATTGGCTCATCTACCTGTACAGTCAAGTTCCAACACTTTTCAGAATAAAAATCTGTCTCTTGCCCCACTGGGTTAAAAACACCTAGAAAAGGAGACTGGGAAACACTACATGGTCCTATCTACTGCAAAGGCCTTACACACTTCCTATGTTTTGCAAAGTAAATGGATGGGACCATGGCTAAAAGCTTCTGCTACGTCATATGCAAGGATATCATCCTTCTGATTTCTCACTCGGAATTTATCTATCTCATTTCTCACTGGGAAATTAGCTCCTCATTTCTCAAGTGAATTTATATGAGTCTGAATATTTATATTACTCTGACTATCAAGTATTCAGTGAGGAAGCCACCTTGAGTGTTTAATTTCCCTGTGCAGAACTAGAGAAAGAAAGTGCCTTTCTGGACAAAGTCCCTAGGAGGGAGAATTTCTCAGTTGATTTGCAAACAACATATCCTAAAACCTTAAAAGGTCCCCTTCTCTCCATCTTTGTACAACACCAACATGAATGCCTAAGTGAGGGGGGATTGTTTCAACAAATGCCTGCTAAAAACCAAACACTTGTAACCTCTAGAGCCCAGCTGTAAGATGACAGAAGCTACACGACCTCTCGCCACAAGAAAATTAGGAAACATTTAGAGATACTCTGTTGAATCTGAATACCCCTTCACTGTGTCTAGTTGGTGCTCAATGAGGCTTTTTATGCTTCGCCATAAAAATTAGCCCAGGCTTACCTGATGTCGCTCAAAACACAAGTACAGACAGATTAGTCCCAGCTTGGCACTGACTCTTCCTTTATTCAAAACTCAGTTAACATGCTAGTGAAACTGGGACTTCAGGCAAATTTCTTGCTAGTACAGTTACTTCTGATTTCAGGAGATGCCTCAGTGGAGGGATGTGAGGTTTATGCTTTCCCCTTGCTGGAGGTCAGCAGTAGTGACTCGTCTCCTTTGCCTGTCCCCCTCGCCCTCAGGATGCAGTACTTCCTTGATGCACAAGCCTGGGTAGAGGCAATCCCAGAGGAGAGCGAGTGCCGCGTGACCCTGAACCGGCAAGCCTGTGCTCAGCTACAGGACTTCACGAGCAAGACCGACAACCTGTGCCTCTTCTGAACGATGGCTCTGCTCCCCACATCCTGTCTGCGTGGCTGCCACTCGGCTCCTTCCCAGATTTGTCTTGCAGTCTCGACAACAGAGCAGCACCTGAAACATTGCAGAGCTGCTTCTGTTGCCATCTAGTTTGCTCACTGGGGCTTCCTCAGTAGATGGAGGTGGGGGTAATGTAATAGGTAATGTAATAAAAACTGCAATTACTTCACTAGTTATTGTGTTTATTGTCCCTGACACTGGTGAAGAGAGAGCAGAAATCTCATCTCCCTGAACCATACAGCACTGCAATTATCCTGCAGGGAATCAAATGAAAAAGTGTTGTCTTTGCAGAGCTGACTGATTGCTGCAGTCATTGTCGCTGGACATTAAAGAGGACAAGAAATTGTCATAGGTCAGGAAGAAGACCTGGCCTTCAGGGGCTTACCAAGTACATCCCAAATTGCATTGCTGCTGAAAAGAGAGAGATACCAGCACTCATGCTTCAGCACATCAGTTATGGCAGCTCAACCAGATATCAACCATGAACCTGTCTCAGCTGCCAGGTACTGCATGGGTGGAGGCTGGGAAAGGCTCATTTTGCCAAAACTTGCACTACTGCTTCATGACATCTGCATGTGAGGATAACCTCCTGAGAATGAAAGATGGGCACTTGACACTGTTTGTTTTGCTTGAGGATTTCCTCCCCAGATTTCAGATTTAGGAAACATGATTTTAACACATATATTTTCTTCCTTTTATGACTGGGTTTAAAGCAACCACGCATCATCACACAGAACATTAGAGGAATGTCAGTGATATGGCAAAACCCATTTGAGGTCAGTAAAGCAAGTACTAATTTTAACTCATGTAAGATAAATAATAGGCTGTTCTACTGACATACTAATTATCTAGGAATTCTTCTAATAGTTACAAAAGAACACCTCTAAGATTAGAGGCCAAATACCTCTTCCTACTGCACAGAGTTAAATACCAGCATCTGACCCTTTCGGTGTGTGGAGTGCATCAAGAGCTCAGATGTTCTTGCTTAGCAGACAGTTCACCAAATAGATAAAAAGAATCGTGGTAGGGAAAATCCACCTATACAATGAGAACACAAACAGGCACTTGGATGCCTGGGACAAGGATGCAGGAGTTCAGGGGTAGATATTGCTGTGAGTCTCACTTTAGCTCTTGCCTCTTGAGCAGCCTCTGCTTCAGCTGCTATCATCTTCTGCATGGCCATGGGAATCCTGACATCTTTGATCTCCACTCGGGCCACCTTCATTCCCCAGTGCTCCGTGGCACTGTCAAAGATGGCCTTGGGGACAAACACACAGTCCATGAAGAAGAGCATAGTGATGGCAGAGAGAAAGAAGCCCCACCATAGGCAGAAGGAAAGGCAGTGTGTAAAGCTGCACAGCAGAGGCCTTGGGGCACTAACATCCAACATGGTACCACAGCCCTGTGAAACTCCTGTTGATCACAGCAGGGTCTCCTCCTTGCTTCTCTACTGCCTCCTAAATTATGATCCACATCCTGTTAGGAAGGCATTTACCAAACTTCTCCCTTTCACAAAGTACTACTACAGCAACTTCCTAAAATGGCACAAGGCTGTAGAAGCACACTATGGGTAAGAGACACAGCACAGCACTCTCTTCTGTGCTCAGGCTGCTGGGACCCCCTGCAATCCACATCCCCACTGCCATCCCGGCTCTGCCCATGGTCACTGTGTTGAATGGAGAGGGGTAACACTCTAATTTGTTTATACCTCGTCTCTGACTGACAAGAACAAATCAGGTGTTGGATTTCTTTACTGTTCCTTTATTTGCCACATAAAAACAGATGCCATTTTAAAGTGTAAAACAACATGGTTCTGTACTCCCAGCTGTTATAACGGAAGACACAAGCCTTGCCTCAATTAAACCTCAGTCAAAGATCTGCTCAAGACAGAGCTTCACACGAGCAGCAGACTTCCTTTCCACCACTTTCAGCAGCATCTGTGCAAATACTAAACTGATTTGTTCAAGCTAGTGGATAATTTCAGAATCTTTATTGCTTTCTGATAGGAAATAAGTCTTCTACAAGAACCTGGGGAAATAACTTTAGAATAACTCTGACTCCAAGCAATGAGGTGTATAATTGGTTAAAGAAAAAAAAAAAGTAAAGAAAAATTCTACTATAATCACTGAAGAAAAAGTGATTATTTTTAATTTGCTGCTCCCCAGAACACATCTCCCTGCTTCCCAGTGAATTTTGAGAGCCAGATTTACCTGGATGCAGTGTGCAGGCTCCTCACGACCTGCCAGGAGTTGAGCCAAGCTCTGTGTACCCAGGACGCTTCTCAGGGTTGTCTGTGCCAAGAGGAAGGTAGCTGAGTGGACATCAGTGACGTTAGCAACAGCGCAGACAGCACTGTGGACCCTGCAGTACAGCGTCCCATCGACTTGGGTAGTAACGGCATCTTTCATGAGGATCTGCATCCAAGAAAGGGACAGCATTACAGAAGGATCCAGCAGCAGTATATCCTTTGGGAAGGAAAAGGAATATCTTTTTTCTTCCACTTAGTGAAGAAAAGGTACCAATAAGTCAAAGAAACGAAGAATTGCTTTTGTTTTCTTTGTCATTCCTCTGAGCAACAACTTCCAGGAAGCTATCCAGCGTCACCAAAGTTTAAAGTGGGGCAAAATGTCATAAATAGCTTTTAAATAACTGTTTCAACAGTAACTGAATTTCATAACTTGAGATTTTCATAACTGGATCTCATAACTTCTTGAATTAATGTCTTTTGCAACTATCCTCTTCCTTTCTTGTACGAAGGTTTATTAACGAGTTTATACATTGCATGCAGTTTGGAAGAACTGTGCTACTTCCTCTAAACAATATTTTTGTAAGAAAAAAAGAGTATTTCTCCTTTTTTTTTTTTTTGTAAAAAAGGAGGGTGAAGCAAAGTGCAAGAATTTTTGAGAAGAAACTCTGAAAAATAATTAAGTATTCATAGAGGAGCAGTGTCATCTGTTTCCAGACAAGTCCCCTGTGCTTCAGCAGGCAGTTGGCCTCAGCGGAGCATTGATGATGCTCTAGTATCTCTTTCCCCCTCAGCATCTTTTGCCTGCAAGTAAATGCTTCACAAAAGCACTGCCAACTGCTTCAGAAACCTTGCCAAAAGCTGCTAAGCTTTGTACAGCACAAGTACTGCAACCATCTTGTGACTGTAGAAAGATAATGGTTCAAGAAATAGCCCCTGGGGAACACAATGGCGAGTCCTGGAGGCCAAAAGAATCCTGAGCCATCTCTTCCTCCTCTGATCTTTGTGCAAGGAGTGGGATAGCAGTGCCAACTCCACGAACAGAAGCATTATGGAGCTGGGGCCATATGGAGCCAAAACTTTATCAGGAGGACAGGAATTACTCAGCAACTGATTCTTCAGATTAAATTCTTCAATCAATGTTTGTCAATAAAATGCCTAAAGATGCACCCCTCCATTCCTGCTTGGATCTAGGTTTTGTGATTGCCTGCTAATTCCTGTTAATTTGAGGAGATTTGTAACCCCCATGTCATTTGCCTTTCCAGAAACATGAAGAGCGTGTGTACCTTCAAGCAGCAACTACAACATCAGTGAAGGCTCTTTTGAATGGTGAGCTGTAGGTCGGATCCAATTTTATTAGGACATTAATTTCTGCTCATCTTTCACTATTGCTTCATTTCCATGGATGGAATAACAATATGAGTGAAAATGAGTGAATGAAAATATAAGTTAATTTATTAGAGCTTAATGACCTAGGGCTCTGAACTAGTAAGGGGCAGATTGCAGTTCTGGTCTCAGATCTGCCACGTGACTTTTGGCAAAACTTCCTTCCATGCCTTCTTTTAGTTTCCCCTTTTTAAATCCTACTCCATTTTTAGTACAGTGTGTGTGTCCCCAGGAAAAACATCCCCCCGGTCCAATTGTACACACCCACATGAGGCATGTTGTCCCGAGATCACACATGTGCTATGAGGGAATCCCTCCTCTTTCTTCACTGGAGAAGATTTGACACAATTATTCTTCTAATGTCAGCATCTTGCTTAGCTGCCCAGAGCCACGCAGAAAAGCTCTGCATCTGCCCCTAGCTGCTCTCTGGACCACATGGCTGTAGCTCAAGGGGGACAGTATCCAAAAAGGACTTTTCTCTCTTATTTCAACTTCTATTTTGCCCCGTTCCATTGTACAGAGGTGGTAACTGCATCAATACAAATACCTCATGTGGTTGAGTTTGGTTCGTACCTGTGATTTGTTACCTGATCCGGGCTGACTGTAACAAACCCTGCATAGATGCAGTGTCACTGCCCTGAGACGTTTACCAGTGTCAGACCAGAAGAAAGATAGAGAGCTGGCAGTAACGAGCAGTGTTGGAAATGAAGTACAGGGAGAGTGGCCACAGTCACTCAAAAAAAAAGCCTGTGGCAGACTTGAAGATTGCATTTAAACCTTCCTGGTCCGCTACCAGTGTCTGTAGCATGAGCTCAGTCTTCCGTTGTCCTGCTTTCTCAACAGCAAAGCCATTTCTGGTATCAAGTTCCTCAGCCTTTTGTGTTGTCCTGTGACAGGGAGATGGCTTTATCTTCTATTCAGATAAACAGAGGGCCTGCAAGTAAAGGCACTGAAGCAGAGAGGACCATCTCATGCTCTCCATGCTATAAAGAAGGACTTTACAGCCCTCTGCCATTTTCTTACGTGGTCAAAGAGCATTGCAATAAAATAAAACCTGTATCTCTTAACAGAATAAAACTGCATGCATTCACCTGGTCCCTTTGCCTTCTTAGACAGTATACACCCCAGATGAAACACAACAGCACGTTCATATTCTCTGATAGCCTATGAAAATATTTCAGATTCAGAATTTTACAACTAATTCTATTCCCACTCTCATATGTGATTTTATTTTTTTAATCTTTGTCATCAACATCAAATATGAAAAAAAAACCCAAATAATATATCATCCAACAAAGCTGCAAACCACCAAGCATTTTACAGTGTCTTCTCACCTCCTGCTTCACTAGAAAAACTCAGACCTTGACCCTTCAAACTGGTTATAAAGCAGATGAAATATGAAAGAATCTGATCAGGCTACTCACAGCTCTCCCAAAGTTAGTAATATGTTCACAGGAACTGTAGGCAACGTATGTCTCAGCTCAGGTAATCTAGCTACTTTAGTTAGCATATCAGGACTAATCAAGGCCTGGTGTTTAGGACAGTCACCCTGGTAACTCATCCCTAAAAATTGCTTCAATCATATTGTGTTCGTGTCTTCAGGGAGCATTTTGTGAGTTTAGGTTAAATAGTTACTCAACACAGGGAATCACATTCCCATGTACTCAGGTTGATCACTATTGCTGGCAGCATCAACTATGGCTTCTTCAGAAAAGTTTGCAGTGTTGTAAAGCAAGGAAGTTTAACTGATGATGGAAGCTGAGACTGGAAGAAATTAAATGAGTAAGTTGTGGTGATATGGAAAGTCGGTGGATGAACATGGACCTCGGTCCCTGACGCCGTCACTACAAGCCCTTACAGTTTCCAAAAAGTGAACGTGAAGTGCCTTGCCTTAACAAAATCAATAAATCAATAAGCATACAGAAGAGCAATTATAATATAGTGTTCTTTATGTACCTCAGATCCTACAGGCTTACCTTGATACATGCCCAGATGGAAACAGGAAAGGTAATAAGCACCAGGAGGAAAGATAGGTTAACCAATATCCAGCCACAGACACCAATTCCTTCCTGCCTGTTGGCTATTAAAACAAAACAAAACAAACCAAGCAATGAATGGAAATGTTGAAGAGCTATACAAGGGATGTAGATCTAGTGCAGTGAAATCACGAGGGACTGCAAAGTCCACAGAGATTCACTCCCTCATCCTTCCTCCCATGGCCTACAGAAAGCCACAAAAAGCCTAGCCAAGCATCCAACCCTATGGCTCTTCTGCCCGAAAGGTTTGAAGATTCAGGAAGTACATTTTGCAGGAGGAAAGAAAGAGGAAAAATGAAAGTCATTGCCAAAGCTGAGAGCTGTGAAGGAGAAATAAATCCTTGGATGGAGTATCCATGGATATCTATCTCTGTGTTTAAAAATTCTTGTCCTAGCTGGGGCAAAAAGATTTAGTTTGTATGAAACTCAGTAAGGAAAGAAATTTAATTATTACATTATTACATTATTTAATTATTACATTAAATAAGGTAATAAGGAAAAAGTGAGGAACTACTGCTGTCTTTAGCTAAAAGCCTTGAGGAATGCGCAACCTGATCTAGGTGAACCTGCTTCTGCAGGGGGGTTGGACTAAATGATCTCTAAAGGTCCCTTCCAACCCTACCATTCTATGATTCTGTGCTGATGGACCAGTTCATCCCCTGGACCACAAGCTTCAAAATCTGTGCTTCTCAAAATGCACACCTATGCTTTTGGAGCAGTTCTTTCACCACATTGAACTCATCTCATCCCAAAATTTCATTATAATGAAACCAAAATATATCAAAACAATGTCATTGTCTTAATGTCTGAAGGGAAGGCAGTGGTGAGATGCTGTTAAAGTACTCAAAGTTTGGGAGGCTCTTTGTAAGGAAAAAGTGATCAAGCTGCAGCTGATTGTGAAAAGAAGAGCAGCTGGAGCTGCTGAAATTCTGAAAGAAAAGGCACAGAAGACAGAGAGGAGTGAAAGAGGACTGTCCTGCCACCACGACAGAGTGCTGCAAGGTCAACTGAATTTTGCTAAATGCAGAAATGCCTTGGAGCAGGACAGTCAGGAGAAAAGCAGCAAAGATGTGGGCTGGGTTAGCCTCAAGGGCTGTCTGACTGACAGGTCTGGGCCAAAAGAGGATGGATGTTTGGAGGCATGAGCAGCTGAAGGGTGCAAGCCAAATGCCACAGCTTATGTTTCCCAGTGCAAGGGGAAGGGGCAGGAGAGAAGACAAAGGCTCAGAGGTCTCCTTAGAGAACCTCCTCCATCATGATGGAAAGATGCAGCATGTTTTAGAAATGTTACTTCAAAGGTACAGTGTAGCATTAGGAATTTCTGACATCAAAATTCATATGCAGGTAGAAATTACTAAACAGAAAAAAAATATATCTATTTCATAGTTTGTGAGAAAAAGCTTCTCACCACAAAAAAACAGCATGAAATGGTGAAACCTGATCTGTAAGGCAGGAGATAACAGACCAGAGGAGCAGGACTGACAGGTTTGTCAGAAAACTCCCAGAAACCCCAGAGGAGGAAGAGATACCAGAGAACCACAAAATCACAGAACGGTGAGGGTTGGAAGGGACCTCTGGAGATCATTCAGTCCAGTTCTCAGCTAAAATAGGTTCCCCTCAATCAGTTCACACAGGAACATGTCCAGCTTGGTTTGAAAACCTCTGGAGAAGGAAACTCCACACCCTCCCTGGGAAGCCTGTGCCACAGCTCCATCACCCTCAGAGGAAAGAAGTTTCTCCTCATGTTCAAGGGGAGCTTCCTGTGTTTGAGTGTGTGCCCTCTCACTGGAGGGAACAGAAAAAAAAGACTCACCCTTTCCTTTCAACATTTGCCCTTTAGGTATTTAAAAGCATTGATAAGGTCAATACAGCCCTCCTGCAGCTCCATCCTCCCTCATATGCCTATGCATAGCTGGACTATTCCTGCTAGCAACGGTTAACTGCAAACCTGGGTGTTGCTGCTTGCAGTTTTGTCCATCCTGCTGCAAGTCTTAATCACCCACACATACATATGTTTGCCTGCAAGAGAGCCAAGTTTCAGGCCACCCCTGAGAGCTGGGCACAGAATTGCATCCTGACCCTCTCCAACAAACAGCAATTGGTACAAATTATTTGAGCAGTTCCCCTGTGTAAATTTCAGTGCAAAACTTTGAGCCTACTGTATGAAGCCAGAACTTTTAAGGTTTAGTGCAAAAGTGCTTTCACTGCTGTTTGTTTGCCACACAGTGTACTTCACTATTAGTGTGCCAGGCCACAACAGGTACATCAAGTACCAGCAGTCAAGCATTTTTTAATCAGTGGAAAGGGATCAAGGAAACTCATGGAACAGGCACAATTCATAATTCTTAATCCAAAACTTGGGGAAATTTATCACGATGGGATGTCTTGCTCAGCAGAACTCAACATTTTGCACACTTGCTCTATTTCACCTAAGCAAACAAAAATCTCCCAAGTCTCTTACTGCAACAAAGAGATGGAGAAGACACAGTCTCTCTTAACTACTACTTCTGCTACCTTAACTACCCTTTTGCTTTCTTCAAGCACCCAAGTCAGTCCTGCAGAGACTCATGCTCTCCTCATCAACTACCCACACTTAGGGCCAGACACAGTGGTGGAAGCAGTATACATTGCCAGAAGAATAGGGTTTGGCATCAACTGCCTTGCCCAAAGAGAACACCAGGTGTTCATCACACAAGTCCAAACACATCACATTTGAGGGTGAAAAAAATCTTCCCTAACTAAATAATATTTTCCCTTTTCCAGCCCATTCCTACACACAGAAGTGTATCAATAGCTGAATCAGTCATTTTAGTCTCTGGGGTCATTGGCTGGAAGGCAGCAGTATGAGGCAATTTGTTCTGCCACTCACAGCAGCAGATCCTGAATTTTCATTTCCAGTCTTTGTGGGAAACAGGTCGAAACCTGGGAACAAATTTACTTTAATTTAGTTAGTTTTGCTCCTTTTTATTGAGACCCCCCCTCACACATATCCAAAGAAAGACTTACCAATTAGATGCCCAGGGTTGTTTTTCTTGAGTGTCTATCTCTGAGGATCCATCCCAGTTGAAGGAAACTCTTGATCCCCTCAGAGATAAGACAGCAGTGTACCTTCAAACCGCACAGTGCTCACATGAAAGCAGAGCAAGAGGAGGAGAAATCCCCACTTGACCGGAGTTAGCTACCCTGGTGAGAAAGGGATGTTTACAAAAACAACCTCTTGTGGATCAAGGCTGTCTCTGATGCAACCCCATGGTCTTCTGCATCTGTCTTCTGACTGGGGATGCATTTAACTTTGGTGGGTTTAGATCCCACAAAATCCAAGCTGGAAATTATTTTTATAAATCAGTAATAACTAGCACTCGTAATAACTTGTGTTTTCCTTATGACACAAGTCATATGAGGAATGGCTGTAGGAAGTGGGCTTGTTTAGTCCAGAGGAAACAAGGCTCAGAGGAGACCTGAAAGGTTGCAATAAGGTGGTTGTTGGTTTCTTTTTGAGAGGACAGAGCCTCAAGTTGCACAAGGGAGGTTTAAATTGGGTATTAGGAAAAAAATCTCGTCATCAAAATGGTTGTTAAGCATTGGGACAAGCTGCCCAGAGAAGTGGTTGAGTCAAGTCACCATCCCTGGCAGCATTTAACAGATGCGTAGACAGTTTAGTCAGACATGGCAGTGCTATACTCATGGTTTGACTCAAATCATCTTAAAGGACTTTTCCAACCTAAATGATTCTGATGATATAAAGCCAAACAGTACAGATTCCATTGGCCACACAAGTGATTCAAAGCTGATTTCTTCCTAGAACTTTCAGCTTTACAGAGGAAAATATACTCTAATGTATACTACATACCATTGATTGGATGCTTTAAATCACAGAGAAAACCATAAACACAATCACCTTACAAAAGTGGCATGGACACGCTTATTTCAATACACTCCAAGGTATGTGACCATATCCATTTGAAGTCGTTTGCATCATTATACTTGTTATTTGGCTTCTCACACCAAGCTGCAAGATCAAACCTGTCCAGGGCTGGTGCCTACTACCAGGGCAGTGAGAGGGAACAGTTGGAAGAAAAATGTGCTTTATTTCAGAAGCAAAAACTTAACATGCAGAACTACCTCAACATTGTTTATTGTTACTCTAGAGCAACTCAGCTGTATTGAAAATAACTTTATTCCAACTCACTTGAATGTCACAATCTACACAGCTGCTTGTATCATCAGATAGATGAGCAAAACATACAAAAATCTAACAGAAATAACTGCTCCCTGCTGTTTACTGGTAATTCCCTGAGGTGCGTGCAAATATTTCCCTTGAAAGGTGACTAATGCAGATGGTGTTTTCCTTTTATGTTCTGGGACATCGGTGCATTAGTTGCTCTGTGTTAACTTCAGCTGCTCTTTTATTCGCAGTTTAAAAAAAAAAAAAGGCAGGGCAATATTGATCCTTTCTTCCTGGAGCNGGTCACTTCAAACCCTATCATCCTATGATTCTATAATTCTATGTGGATAACTCATGTGCCAAGGTGTTAAAATACACTCAGAAGAAAATACATGAGAAGTGGCAAAGCTGTTTATGAGCTGCAAGTTCAATGGTGAATGGCCTGCTGCAGCCATGTCATGGAGCCGCAGCCCGAAGAAACCCAGTTTGGAGTCCAAAGCTACCTCAGCAGTACTCACTGACTTACAAGCAACATGAGATGAATGTGGCTCCAGTCAGGACAGCTCTTTCTGTAGTATGCTGGTGTAGTTAAAGCATTTGAATCTCTATTCAAAAGCAGCACAAAGACTCAGGTCGGGCAGGATACTTACCTGTCAGCAGGCCATCTCCAACATTTCTCTGCACTAAGAGCTACATTTGCAAACAGCACTAGTCCTTTACAATTCCCCTAAAGCCTCCAGTTGCTCCTTTACCTCATTACCCAGGGGCAGAGACTCAACCCTAGACCGAGCATCCACTTCTAAGTTGGTTAAAACCAGAAGAGCTCTTACATGCAGAAGCCACTTCCAAACAGTGCCAATCGCAAGGGCATCAAAAAAGTCACCAGAGTGTCTTTCACATGAGATTTACTTAAATATAAAGTTCTAAGTTTCAGTTTGTCTTTTTCTAAGTCTTTTTGGCCCAAAATACTTTTTCCTGTGCATTGGGCTTTGGCCACTCCCTAAAGATTTCTCAGTCTAGTCCTTCCCCAGTTTCTGCCTAAACACTCACCTATTTGCTTCAGGCTCATTGTTTCTTTACCTTCAAAATTTAGAAGTGGGGACAGGGCACAGAGCAGATTAACAGCACCATCCTACTGCTTGTAGAAGCATCCCCATACCACTCCTGCTCCTCATGAAAGTGGTATCACCTTCCAACAGCTGAAGGTGGGGAGATGACAGGAGGTGACCCTTCGGCTACACTTCACTAGAGTGTGAGTAAATATGACAGACAGTCAATCAAAGGTGTTGCTCCCACCTTAATCCAGAAAGGAAGGCAATCTGCAGCAATGTAAGAACATTTTTACAGTGGCAAGTTCCCTTCCAGATCCAGCCAAACTCAAGCATCCACTTGCAAATCAGAGAAAGAGAAGGACAAAAAATTACTCTGTTCCTCTCATGGTCACAACAGCTGCAATTAAAGTACTTGAAAGAAATACTGAAACTTGTGTTTGCAAACAAAATCCCAGTATGTTCTTAGTTTTTCCAAGTATTTATTTGAAAGAATATTTCACTACACCTTATCATTGCAGTCTGTCAACGTCAGTGAAATACAGCATTAATAGTCAACTTGAACAATGAAATAATCACAGTTAGTCCAGAATAAAGTCAGGCGACAACAGCCCTTTCCCAGCACAGGCTCAGGGTAAGATCCAGCACGGTTTGCCTCAGGAGCAGCCTTTTTGTTCCTTGACTGTTTAAAAATGGTGCTCAAATAAGCATGAGAGACATAGGACGAATCACTCCCTTCAGAAATTCCAAAGCTGGGTCACGGGAGTTTGCTGCAATGCAGAACACAGACTTTATTCCTGAAGAGAAAAGAAATTATTAATAAAACTCCATTTTATATCACAAGAAATGATTCAAAAATTGAAACTTACCTTGATCCTAACCACTGTAATGTTCAACCAAGAAAATCCTGCTTAATGTGATTTGATAAGAAACAGAGGGGTTGTTCTAGACAAAAATCTTGCCAGTTTAATGTCTCTTAGGCTATTCATTTGTCTAACACAGATGACAAGCTTCTATGTAAAACTACACCAGGAGTGCACAAAATGCTGTTTTCTGACAAACACACTGTTTCAGGAGAATAGAACACAGGTGAGGAGGAGTGAACATCCACTGCATTAAATGATACTCACTCCTTCTCACTTGTTTTCATTTGGTGAAACAGTGCTCTCCACTTTCTCTTAGGTGTGTTTTGAGTTGTCTCATGTTTGGACAGAATAATACAACTAGCTACACCCCATGACCATGCAAGAGATGAACAAACTGCTTACTTTTTGATAAAACACTGTATAACAGCTGATGTCTGCTACTTGGGTTTTCATTATAGGGTAATGTGAATTACCTTCACAGACTCAGCATTCTCAGTAAGTTTATGATATGCTTACTGACTAAACTACCTTACATTCACAGCTATGGAACAAAAGTTAATCTACTCTTGAGAAAATGCCTAGATTTTTATTTTCCCTTCCCCTATTGACCTACCAATCTACAAAGAACAAGTCGTGAAAAGAACGAGAAGTATAACGATAGGTAGTAGAGACCTTTTTCCCCCAGGTTTCATGAGTTGAGACATAAGGCACTGATTTTAACAGCAGTTCAGAGTGGAGAATCATTAGAATCCAAGAGGTTTCACAAAACTAAAAAATATGTCTAAGTGCAGTGTGTTTTTATCTCTAAAGTAACATATAAATTTGATGATTAAAAATCACAGAATCTTAAGGGTTGGAAGGGACCTCAAAAGACCATCTAGTCCAACCCCTCTGCCACAGCAGGATCACCTAGAGTAGGTCACACGCCAACTGCTGACAAAGTACCTAGGATACTATCTAAATGTTTTATCTAAACACTTCATAAGATACTTCTATTGCAGCTCCTTAGGAAACAGATTTTATAATTCAAGATATCATTCTGAATATACAGAACAAAATAAACAAAACAGCACAAGTGAGATCAAGCATTAGGAAGTGTCTTAGTAAAACCAAGCATATTCGTCTGTATTTTGGGCAAATATGTAAATAGCCAGCAAAGCCTTTTAGCCATGACTGTAAACTTTTTATTTAAAAAAATTGTGTTAAAAACCAATACAGGAATTTCCTTTAATGTTCTAAAAAAGTTTGTTCACATCTTGAAAGAAAATACATTAGCAACATCTCCCAGCAGAATTAATCTTTAAAAAAGTAAAACTCTAGGTGCAGAGCTTTTCTACAGCATAGTACCCTCTACGTTTTGATTTATTCACAGGATTGAATATCACTCATCTTCCAGGAGTTTCTCCTGAAGAGATGATATTCAATGACGTGTTACACATTGCCACAGGTACTAACGTTATCAGAAGAGTGCACAACTGAATTTCACTAACAAAGCAAGACCTTTCTATATGCTGCATCATAACCCTTCCTACCCATTACAGTTAATTTAGCTATATGCCTTTAAAGTCGTGTACGTTTTCCAAGGAAAAATACTAAAAAAAAATCCATGGTCCAAGTTCTGCTCCCATTTATACTCACAGGATCACATAAGCACCATAGAGTTGTGGTTTACAGCCAAAAAGTGTCACGACAACCAGTGAGTTTATGAGTATAAAGGAGAGAAGAACTTGATCCATGTCTGTAAACATTCACAAAAGTCTGCCGTCGAAAGTGCCGGATAGGCGGCCTATCCGCAGTACAATTCATTTCATTCACAGAGAGGTGGTGGGGGCAGGGATGTTGTTAGGGAACATTATTTTAGAGCCAAATTAAGAAGCTTTTAAGTACTTTGGAAAGACGTATTTCTCAGCTAGCTAAACCATACTCCAGGAAAACATAACCCGCTTCTACCCAAACACAGTACAGCATCATTTCCCAGCTCCCCCGATCACAGTCAGACAGGAGTACCCAGTTCAGCAGCAAGCCCATGACAATATTTCAAAGCATTAAGAAGGCTCCCACCTCCCTCTGCTCCAGCCTCCCCTTAACATACTGCTGATGCCAACAGGAGATCCTCACACATACCATGAGAAGATCCAAAGAACCATGAACTGACCTCGATGGCTGCACACGTGAGAAGTGTGCATGTAGGCGAAAGCTCGTCTACAGCTTTGAGTATCTACTTTCAGTCTAGAGCTCATTCTATATTAACCACATATACCATACACAGCATAACAGGATAGGTGCTTATACACACTATTAAGTATACTCGCTCTCCCTCCCCATTCATTTTGACAGTCAATCACTCTATTTACATAAACACGTCTGAATGTTCCTGATCCCGTGAGACACCAAACATTCAACTCCTAAGCTAAAAGGAGAGACAAGGATGCTCAGCAATTCCCAGGATCAGACCCTGAATCCATTAAATGCAACCACAAGTTCAGTTTGACATCTGGAATCATTTTACCCTCACGTTTTCCCCCCCTCTTTCTCCGATTCGGACTGTGCTCCCACTAACACAGAGACAGCCTTAAAAGTGAATAGGATCAGGCTCTGTCAAGCCAGCACTGCAGTCTTTAAAAATGTCTGGGGTTTATTGCCATCCACTCTGGGGCAGACTCGTCTGCAAGGAAAATGGTGTTCCCGGTGTTGACGGATAGTTAGCAAAACCTTCAGGCTGAGCTGTATAGTTCTCCAGAGCAGAAGCAGAATGTGCCTTCAAGGAAGAGAAGAAGTTAGGAAACAGCACTGATAAAAAACAAAGAAACAAACAAAAATGTGAATCGAGCAAATGGTCAGGCAAAATATCAGTCCTACTCAAGCCAAAACAAACACAGCATAATCTGAAGTATGCAAAGAACAGAGACAGTAATGTCCCTATGTGTAGGTGTTAAAACTGGGGTGCAACTAATGCTCTGAAATACCAGAGAGTGAGGAAAGCAACTGGATTAAGAGGAAAAATGAAGCAGCATTAGTGGCAGCTACTTTTCAGTGGAGTAAGCCACAGCTGATTTGGAAGGCATAGCTCAATCGGGAGCTGCAGTATTTCACTGACATTGAACTTCCTTTTATCTTCATTGCTGAAGGAGCTAAGTGTTAACTTGAGTGGCTGGAACTTGCAAATAAGAAACCTGACATTTCCTCAATCCAATCTGCATAGATTTCTACAGAATAAATAAATTCCTGAGCTGCAAAAGCAGCGTGGCACAGATCTATTTCCCCTGATGCTCAAAAGATATCTGACTATATTCTGCATATTGAACAGTATTTAAGACATATGCTCTGTTTCACAAACTGGTGTGTCATAGAAGAGAGAAAACATTAACTCAAGACATTTATCTGCCTCTTTACCTTGTGGAGAAGGACAAATTTCCTACCAGAATCCCTCATGTGTACAGAGGTTGTTTTTAACAAAAGTCAAATTAAACATATCAGTACAAACTCTGATGGTAGGTTCAGTTAACTTATGTAGGTTGATGACCAAAACAAGTTGTTTCATGGACAAGATAGATGTTGAAACTAAACATTACCTAAAGCCACCTCAAGCTGCTATTACAACAATGGTATCTGTGGGAACTATCAAGAGAAAGGCACAAACACAGCAGACACACATTCAAGACAAATCTGATAGCACGTGTAGGGAGGCACATAACTCCCAAGGAAGTGGTTTCCCACAGACATCTTTAAAGTATGAAAAATATCAGAGTGGAGAAATTTTGCAACTATATGGTCAGTTTATCAGATCTAACACAAACCTAGCAAAAATGTCACTTGCGTGCCTTGACCTTTTTTTTCTTTTCACTCCCCATCATTTCACAAAGAGTTTTCAAAAGGGGTTTCATCACATCCATAACATCCAGAACCATTTTACGTTGGCCTTGAGGAAGAAGTTAATGAGTTGCTCTCTATCATCGCCCTTGTAATCAGTTGTCAGACAGGTTAGGGGTTTTACTGACTTCAACTAATCTCAAAAAGTTAACAGGCAAGTACACCCCCAAAGGATTACTGGAAGCCAAACAAAACTAACCAATAGGCATGTTACCTGTAGTAGTGCTGACTGTGCTGCCGCACTGTGCTGCAACTCCTGCAAGGAAGACTGTGCGGCTCCTTGGGGAAAGCCAGGGATACCAGGGAGAGATAAAAGACCAGGAAAGACTGCATTTCCTGCTGTCTGTAGTCCAGAAGTCAAGCTGAAAGAATGTCAAGATGCAGCTATTATTATTAGGATCACCTACATCACGTTTTAATCTACATTTCTCTCTCTATAAACTTACGTCTATCTAAGTTAGAAAAGTATCTCTTTTTCTAAACCTCACAAAGGCCAGACTTCCAAATAGAAGTCCACAGTCTATAGCCACCTACAAGTTATTCATGCACAGACAAACAAAGACTGTCTGGAGCACACCTAAGAAGGGAACTCAGAATTTTTTGTACCTTTTCTGTGCCTGACTTGCACACAAAATCAACTTTACAGACAAAAGTTAATGCTGGGTATTTCCTTGAAATATAGGGATGTCTAAGATAGTCAATGGATGCCCACATGGAATCCATTCTTGTAAAAGCCTAGGAGGTGCCAAGTATCCTCATCTGGGAAATAAGATCACTCAGCACCTCACCGGATTGGACTTTTTTAGCAGGGACTACTGAGGACAACCTATTTAGTAACTACTCTATCAGCTTCTAACGACAGGTGGAAATCTACCAGTGAACTGGCTTTAAAAATTAATTGTAATTACTGACTATGAGTGAAAATAACATCTACGCCTTGAGTACAATCACCATTTTCCTCAGAAGAAATGGTTCTGACCTATTTAAGAAAGGGAAACATACCCAGCCTGAGCCACGAGTGCAGAGTTGAAGTTTGAGCTAAAGGCCGAGGCAAACCCTGGCAGGACTGGAGCCGGAGATGGGGCTGTGGCAGCTGCCGGTAACGGTGCAACTGCTGCTACTGCAGAGGATGCCTGGAGGCCAGGGAAAGAAGGGAGAGCAGGAGTGACAGAGGGTGTGTTAGAGACAGGAAAACCAGGGAAGGATGGGTTTGATGATCCCAGAGGTCCCTGGGCAACAGAAAACAGGGAAGGGACAGCACTGGACAAGTTAAGCGAGAAGGGTGGAGCAGAGACCGTTGCTGAGGCGGCGAGTCCTGAGAGTACGGCGGCGGTGGAGCTCACATGGGGGGCAGACACGGCAGAAGCGGCTGTAGACGGAGCAGCTAACAAAGACCCTGGGAGAGTGACGGGCGGCGTAAGCGCTGGGTTACCAGTAAAAGCAAAGTTACTGGTTAGAGACGTAAAGGGAGGAAGTCCATTGAACACAGGAGCGATGGGAGCAGAGGAGCCATGTGGGGTGAGGGAAATGGAAGCCAGAGAACTGGAATTGTTCAGAGGAGCACTCAAAGAGGAGAGACCTGACAGAGCTGGATTCAGGGAACTGGGTAAGCTGACTGGCACTGAAGCTGCTGAGGTGTATGCACGCCCCAGTGCTGACAGTCCTAGAGTGCTGTGAGAGGGGCCAGCCGAATGAGAAGGACCTTTGAAGGCTGACAGGGTAGGACTCATGGGTTCTGTTTTGACCAGAACTGGGATACTTGTGGCAGCTGGGGCCGATGAGAGCTGCTGATCAGGATTAGTAGGGCTTGTGCCATGCAAGAGAGAGGCTGATGAGCCACAGTTGACTGGCATAATCGATGGCGAAGTGGTTAAAGGTGACTGTGCAGGCAATGTGGGAGGTGTGGAACTGGAATTGGCTACAGATGGGGATGGAAGACCTGGAAAAATGGCCAGCCCAGGTGTGGAGGAACGCTGTGGGGTGGGGGTGGCTGATGGAGTGTAGCATTTGTTGACAGAGGAAGTGGGAGGGTCAGAGCTTTGATTAGCAAGAGCAGACAAAGAAGCAAGCTCACTTGTCATAGCAGAAGGCAAAGCAGATGAATTGATTAATGAAGTGTCATTTGATGTCAGAAATCCCTTTAAGACAGACAAAATTGGGTTAGGCAAGTTAAGTGAACCAGGAATGGTAGTGGCAGGAGAATTAGTGATTGTAGATGGCACAGGACTGGAAATCCCTTGGGCGTTTGGCGGCAAGGACAAAGGGAGGCCAGCAAAAACTGATGACAATGCAGTGGGATTATTAGCAGAGGCAATTGAAGAGGTTGCAGCAAAGGGGAGGCCAGCGAAAGGTGCGGTAGCAGATGCGAAAGCTTCGCTGGGCGTAGGGGTGGCACATGGCGTGGCAGAGCCCTGTGGAGCTGGTGTGGCAGCCGGGAGGGAAGTCAGCCCGGAAAAAACTGCAGGGACTGGGGCAGAGGTTGCACTATGAACAGATGTGACAGGAACACCAGGCAATGAAAGAGATTTGATGACAGTAGGGGTTGGGGTGGATGGCTGAGATGTGTGGATGGCAGAGGAGACCTGTCCTGGGAAAACAGGAAGGACAGGGGTAGACATGTTCATCCCAGAGATGAGTGGAGTTGCAGGTGCTAATGGATGGCTGATTGCCTTGACGGGTGATGGGGTAGGGACTGGAGTAGCAGCAGGTGTTGAAGGATTAGAACCATGAGGAGTAAAGAGCTGATTCGCTTGTGCGGAAAAAGCTGCAAAGAAACAAAACTGGTAAGAATACTTGAAACTGTCAGCATTTCAAAGTACGATACACAGGCAGTAGCTAACACAATGTCTGCATATAAAACAAACAACACTGGAGTCTATAAATGCAATACAAAAAGGCACGTACAAACACACCACACAAGCTGTACATCACGTAGGCTACCACTCCTTTCCAAAATGCTTTGTGACATCTGCTACCTCTTCATGATCTCATGCAACACAGCTAGATACTCAAATCTAAGAATGTTGGAGTGACACAAGGAAACACCCTCCCTCTGGATCCTAATGGCTGGTACTACCCAAACCAAATCTAATATTCCATCAGCATGGGATCACCTGGGCTCCTCTGCATCCACTCTCACTGAAGGTCAGAATTTCCTTCAGAACCAGTTAATTCAATGTGTCATGACTTCAAAGAAGTTTGGTAAACAACTGAAGAAAGCAGATTTCATGTGCTGGCATTTTTCTTTCTTTCAACATGAGGTCATTCTCTTCACTGTGTTTCCTTCAGATTTTGATTCTAAGAACGTACACTTGAATTCACTTACTACAGTATTAAACTAACATTGGCACTTGACTTTATCAACAAATATTTCTGTTAGACTTTAGTCAGGTGTCTTAATCGAGGCAAGCACCTGCCACTACGAATATCAGCTTGTGTCAGCCCTACAAAGTAAGTCAAAAAGACATCAGTCAAGCTGGAGGAAAACAGGCAGACACATTGCAAATGGGGATGTGGAGGTTAATGGAAAGAAGCTGCATTTGTCAACACTGGCATGTCAAGAGCCTTGATATGCCTCTATCTAGTTTCCTGTGGAATATGAATATGTAAATTGATCATTCCTCTCAAACAACCCCGGTGCTTCATTTTACTTTCAAAATAATGTGTTCAGCTGTAAGCAAATCAGTGATCTAACCAGTTAAACTCATCACTCATAACTCCCAGCTTAGATATTTCTCTTTTGCCTAAATTCTACATATACACCCACAAACTCAAAACCAGAATCTTTAAAATGCTGGACCTAAGTTGATGCGACAAACTCTTGTTTTATGTATCTTGAACTAGTGAGTTTCCAAACGAATTATTTCCTTTTACATATTATTTTCAAAACACTTTGACCCAGATTGCACTGCTCTAGTTTTTTTTTTTCTTTCCTCATCCTGTTTTCAAGCCAAAGACTCTCCTAAAGATCACAGCAGTTGTGACAATCACTATCACCAACACAATCACTAGAGAAATGCACCTGCAACAGAACCCAGAGCTGTTACTGAATTTCTCCTTCTAAGAATTTATCCCTTACACTATTCACTTAGGTGTATAAACTACCTCGTAAATATATACGCACTTAAAGGAGTATATACGAATAAAGTGATTCATTGAAACAGCAACATTTCTGTAGAACTATTCCTGGGCATAAAAGAGAAAACACCAAACATAACTTTTTTTTTTTCTCCCCAGGAATTTTATCAATTTGAGATACTTGTTAATATGCCCAACTCAACAGTCAGTAGATTATCAGTTTCTATTTGTCAAAACTGATAAAGTATTATCAAAGCCTTTGTGGAAGTAGTTCATAAGTACCATATAAGTAGAGACAAAAAAAAAAAAGAAAGTAACACATAACTCTCTTTTCTTTAAAAAAAAAAAAAAAAGAATTGGGTTTTAAAGGGTAAGACAAATGTGCAGGTAGACACAGTTGGATGTAACACTCAGGTATAAGACATTCTACACCTGGATTTCAACAAAGTATAAACTAGGAGAGCCTCTCATATTCCTAGCTTTCCATTGCTACTAAGACATCAACTGAAAATGTGAATAAGTTTTCAAATAGATGTCCAATGTTTTGACAACTGCAGAGGTGTTGCTGAAGTGTTTCAGTGCACTACATTGCAAACTGTATTTTGGTTTAGATTTTGGCAAGATTTCTCACATTGAAAAAATATGATGCTTTAATGAGCTAACACAACAGGCTGAACTTCAGTGTTTCAATTCTAAGTGCCAAATACCTGAGATTATTTTTTTTCTCAACTCTTAAAGGATCCTACTCAAACAGTAGTTAAATACTTAAGAGGCTTCTGAAAAATCCCACTGAACAAATAAGTTGTTTAAGTTTTCTGAACAAATAACAAAGATACAATCAACACAAAAATCCCCCTGTGGATCTGCAATTTACCTTGATTTTGGGAAGGTTTTGCCTGGCTGGAAGGTTCTTCATTTTCTAAACAGAGAACAACAGCTTTTAAATTACAAGCAAATAGAACTCCAGCAGTGAATGGTCCACTCACAACAATGAATCAGACAAAAATACCATCAACTTTTTTGAAAGTATGCATGCTTTACCTGATACCCCTTGATTGGCAGCATATGGTGGAGGAGCTGCCAAGCCTGGAGCTATGACATTAGCCATTGGGACTAAGCCAGCATTGTTGTAAGCACCTAGAACAACAAATGCAATACACATCTCAGTTGTAAGAAGACTCTACTTCCAAATGAACCAGTCAATACCTTTCCCTCTAAAAGAACATTTTAAAGGCTGTAAGACATTCCTTCACCCAAAAAGCCAGACCAGCTAAAACATCCAGGCTGGATGCTGGCTTTTACCAACATCTACATTGTGATTCAAATTTCATTAGGGGCAGTTCTCTTGAAAAAGCCAGGTTTCAATTGCTTTCAGTTCCATTTTCCCCCAATTCAGAGCGTATGCAGCATCACTTGTTTTTTTTCTATACCTAACTAAAAGCCTGCTGCAGCTCTTCCTTTAACATTAAAGCCCTCACAAACAAGAGCCAGACATACCTCAGACCAGTCCAGACCTCCAACATTAGTCAGAAAATTCAGAAAGAAGGTCTCATCTCAAATACTTAGTCTATTATACTTCAACGTTTCTTTAAATGTTAAGAAATTCAAGTGGGTTAGCAAATTATTTTAATAGAAAAATAGATGACATATGAAAAAGTAGCTTTTCCCTTCCCATATTCTTTGGAGAGACTCCAACTGTTAATATTGCTGTGGTAGGCAGTTCTGATGAAGGTCATCAGAATTTAAATCACAGGAACATAAATACACTTCACAGTGGTCTGGAAATAATATCTTAAGAGTGTATGAACTTAGGGTTCATGGGAAAAGGTAGAATTTGAACAGTACTCAAAGTGCAGTAATCTGTAATATGTAACCCCTTTCTGATTTCACACTTTCATGCTAGTTCTACCTTATGTTAAGATTTCACACGTGACAATTTTTGGCTAAAAATCGTTAGGTAACTAATGATCATTGTGTCATCCAGGAAGGAAATGTTAAACCAGTGCATGTAAGAGGCAGAAAACAACACATTCTGAGCCTTGCTTGAAAACAATCACATTCAATAGTTTCAGGTCAGCATCTGCAGTCTCATTAAACACTTTGTTAATAAATGTAAATACATCATCAGATATGGGTTCCACTGTCACAGGACCATTGTAAAAACACATGTTGCAGCCTAATAATGCCCAGAAACCTTTGAAGCTGGTTCATACCACAAAATATATTTACATCCAGCCACAGACCAAATGTTTTGCCCTGGCATAATTTGGATTGGATTTATTTAATATAAATTTGAGCTAGTCTGAAAGTTTCCTGTACACTTTCCAGGGAGCAAGTCAAGTCTAAGGCACAAATCATCACTTTACTTTAGCCACCAGTAGTGCTCATTTTTCCAAACTGACCCTAAGAAGACATCCAGACATCAGGTTGGTTAGATCCTTCAATGGACACGCTAGGAGCTCTTCCACACTTTCTTACCAAATACTATAAAAACTCCCTGAAATCCCTAACATTGGTGAGATAGCAAGCTTTCTAAGCAGAGCATTCCTTGTTTTACAATACAGAATTGCAAGATTAGGCAAAGCTTTCAGATGGTGCTCAAAAAGACCAGTCTGGTTACATTAAGTACTCCAATCTCTTCTTACAAAGCAATGGTAATTGTCTTACTCTATACCAGAAATTTCTGGAATCAAACATCTGATGCAACAGAACAAAGAGGAGTTTATGAAGAAAGACTCAATCTAAGGCACAAGGCTAGTAATAATCAGACCAAATACAGCAAAAGGCAATCACTATGTCCCTGCTGAGACTGAAGTCTACATGCCTAAATTTTTCTTCTAAGAAATGTTTTCTCTCCATTATGATGGAAAGTAAAGCTGAAGGCATCTAACAAACTGATTACCATCCTTTAGCAAGTTACTATGCATTTTGACCCAATTCAGGGCTGTGTCTGTCCATATCTTAAATTTGGTACAGCAGCAACATGTAAACAGACTTGTCAAGCCAAAGCCCAAACCTTTGTCAGACGTTACAACAAAGACACAGCCCTAGTCTGGTTTAACATGCACAATGACCCTCATAAATGCAATATTTTGCCACTAGCACAGGACTGTGAATTTTCCTTACGATGTGGATGTTGCAAAAAGAAGTCAATACATTCCTCTTTTTATCAACTCTGCAGGCATGACAGCAAGAGGCAAATTTTTACCAGTATCAGAACATGCTTCAGGAGCACAAGCCAATTTCAGATATGATCATGGTCAGAAAAACTGACACTTGACACGTTACTTAAAAGGCAAATGGATGAAACAACAGCATAAAACTAAGACACATAGAAGCCTTACTTGGTGCAATAGTTGCATGTGGCCGACATGGTGGGATGGGGTATGGAACTGGTTTGTGTGGATTGTAGGTTGATGGAGCCTACATAAACAAAAAACAAACAGAAGCAAAGAAAAAGCATTACCTAATGTTTCTCAGATAAAAAAAAACTTAACATTCAGATAGTACTACAAGCAGCTGTTCATCACTGGAAAAAAAGCCGTTATCGGGTGTTTTTCATAATATCCATTCAGACTGCAAATGTTTCACTCTTCTGAAAAGAATGAAACAAACACCACTAGTTTATCTCAATACTGAAGAGAGGCAGGACAGGGAACTCCTTCCCTGCCTTACAGTCTTCACATGCTGCAGCCTTTGCCTGCCTTCTCATTTTAAAGATTTAGCACATTTAAAACTAATACTCATGAAGGCATCTGTCTCTTAAAATTGTACAGCTTAGCAGAAAACACCTCATAATAAAAGGGAAGATAAAAACAGTTGGACAATACTTTAAAGCAGTATCAGGTTAATTGAAATTTTATCCTACATGCTAAAAAATTTTGAGCTACAGATCAGCTTGTGTTGTTAAGAATTAAGAACCTCCTTCTAAGGCATTGCTGTGGCTGACATTTCCAAGATATAGGCGTTTTGGTTTTTTTATGTTCATGTGAGGAACCACCAGAAACTGTAATAAAAACCTGCATGTATTGGAATCTAAAACTTCCACTAGCTCATGATGGACTACTGAAAATGCTTTCAATTTTCTCTTCTGCTACTGTAATTTAAATTTTGCCTTCAAATGCACACGTTGTATCCACTAGAGAATCCTATTCCCCACAGATATAAAGCAGAGCTTCATTTCAAGTGAAATATGTAATATTATCTTCATTAAAGAAATTTAGCTTCACTTAAATTGCTGCTCTAACAGTCTTTTTGCAACATAACAGCGTTTTCTATAAAAGCCTCATTGAATTGGCTGGTGATTGAATGTTTTTTTCTTTAAACTTTCATTTATTTATGCATTTATTAGACATACTGGTTTGGATGGTCCTAGTATCCGGGCTGCTATTCCCTTTCCTTCATTAGTACATTCTTCTGTGTCCTTTTTGATAGGGGTTCCCTGAAACAAAAGAAAATTAATTTCAAAGTAAATCTTGCTATAGAATTTCTGACATATTTCATTTTCTTCTCTACATTTGGGTTTGTGACTATTCTGAAAGTGATACTTAACCACATTTGTTAGGTGTTTCTAAGCTTGTAAAATGGTAAATAAAAGCATTCCAACAGTTTGGTTTATAAGACATATGCACATTAAATGGTCCATGTTCCTGACATAATCAGAATTCTGCATTTTGACCGGTGAACATGGTAACTTACATTTTGCAGTCCCTTCAGTGTTCACAGGAAACACCTATCATGGTTGATCAAGAACTACACTAAGATCAGCAGTAGTAACGTAGTGGCCATATTAGGTCATCTTCACCGAAATTCCTGCTGTTTACACCTATCCTATTCTGCCAAATATTCCTGGCATTTACAGTGTGCTCGTTTACAGAACAATATGTCATCTTTCCTTGAAGCAGCATAGAAAGAACAGTCAAATGAAAATAATGCAAGTTCTCTGTAAGTCTGTAATGGGGTAAATAAAAAAAAAAAACCCAAAACATCAATTTTGATTCCACCCCTTCTTCCATGTATTTGAATCCTGATTTCGATGATGCTATAATGACTTCTAAATCAAAGACACTGTGAAAAAGCAAAAGCATCAATCATGCTTACTGGAAAAATTCCATTTATGCGGCTTGGTTTGCCCTTGGGATAAGGGTTGCCAGGAATCATGCCACATGATGATATCATAGCATGAGGAGCCTTACAACCTGTTTTTGAAGCCTGCAAAATAACCAAAGGAGGACATTATTTGCTATGAAATTCAATGCTTTAAAGAAATGAATTAATCATTCATGATATTTAGACTGCATGAATCAAACTACAGGGAACAATTAAAAGCTTTGCCTCAAATCTTCTTCTCAAATAGTCCAAATAGCGTGAGGTTCAGCCAAAGAACCCTTTGTTTTTGAATAACTCTACTTGGACCACTTCTGCTTCTACTGAACTTTGGGCTAAGCACTTGATGTTCTCTAAAACAAACACAGACGGTTTCCTTCAGCGTTAGTTGCAATTCTGTGTCCCTTTTTTCACATAATCCTAATGCCTGGCAGAGTCTTCCTCTTTGTTTATTTTTTCTTTTTTTTTTTTGCACATGTATTACATAGCTCTACCTATTTTTGCAGCTGCTTTTTCCAGCTTTGTCTTCTCCCAATAGTTCCCAGCAGTCCTTAGAGTAAGTCCCAACCTCACAATGACCAAAAGAATGGAAACAATACTGTATTTGATAGAATCAAGGGTATTAAGAGTGTTTTGACTACCTGCTCAAGAATCCTTCTGCATCTTTTCTTTTCTGACATATTAATTCTGAAAAGATCTTCAATAAGACGATAATTCTGAGCGTCAACAATGTTGCTATAAATAAAGACAACGGCAGACGATTACTGCTGTTCCACATGTGGATTTGGAAATAATGCACTGCTGAAAAGTGATCAACACTTATTCAGCCAGCACCCAACAGTATATGAAAAAAAAACATCATTCCTTCAGGTTGTAATATTACTTCTATGATTAAAGTAAAATCCCCGGGCTTAAATATGGTCTTCATAACCTGTAAGGGAAATATGGTATTAGAATGACTATCAGTATGGAACAACGGGCGATGACGGCCAAACCTTATGGCATAAAGAGCTATGTTGACAAAGTGAATTTTGCATCACAACATTTTATCAGAAAACTTTAATTGCTACTAGTGCAGGATTCCCAGCACAGCAGAAAACCTGCAGCTGCTCAGTTTGCCACTATTTCTTGCTTGACTAGTAGAGAAACAAATTTTCATCTTGTTTACTCCAGAATGAAAAAGATGAAATTCCTGGAACTTGCTCTGCAACTTATGCAGAGGTAGCAAAATCCTTCATGCAGTTACATAAAGGACCCTTACTTTCTCCTTGTTCCTCTCCCAAAACTAACACTAGGCACGCCAAGAACAAAATGTGCAAGTACAAGGAGCCTAATGCCTAACTGTACCTGACTTTTTCAAAATCTTGACCATAGCACCCTTACTGCTGTCAGAAATTACCTGCCCCATCTAAACTACTGGAAACACGATACAATACAGCCCCAAAAAGGACGGCTTCTCAAAGGAGCACGTTAGAACAAATGGAATCAAAAAATGTTGAACAAAGACATGAAAAACACCTCAAGGAATGGTATGAATACATTAATCAACTTTCAGCTTTGTTCTCTAGTTTTGATTAGCAAAGTAAGTAGTATACAGATTTGGGTTAGGACTTCTGTATCATGACTCCTTGATATTATGCTCTTCTCACACTGCAGAAATTCAACAACTAAAGAATTTATGGTGCTCTCCCACCACACCTGCTGAAGTGTAGCAACTGTGAGCTCCAGTCTCATTTCAAGCAGCAAAACACGTTCCTTTACCTGCTGCCAAACTTCTTAAAGAGACGAGGAGCGTTCATACAGCTTCTCAAAGCTCAACTCTGAAAGCAGGATCACGCCTATACCCTTAGTCTTATTTGTTTTGTGGATATTTATATAATGAATTTACATGCCTCAAAACATTCCAGCTGGCTGTTACATGTAGCATTCACATGCAAAGCAGACATATTTAATGAAAAAAAAAATCAAAGAAAAATCAAAACCCAACCCAAAACAGAACATTTCCTATAAGAAATCCTCTAAACCACAGGCAGAAGACATTCAGTATAAACCTCCAACTTCCCCTGTAAACAGACGTTTAGAAGACCTACACATCTTTTATAGATATTAGATCTGTAAATTAAATGTGTCAATTTAAGATTTAAAGGGCTTTTCAGGTGCAAAAGGGACAATTCCCAGAATAAGCTGGTCTCAAGTCTTTTACATTTCAGTGAGCAGAAATAACCTTAAGGCCCCCTTTATTGTCCACAAAATCTGAAGGCCGCTGTAAAAACGTTGGCAAAGTGGCAGACTTCCAGCAAGGAGAAGCCGTAACAGCAGCATCCTTGGACTCAGATGAACTACAGAATTTTGCTTCTAGGTCTGCTTCTCAATTTTTTCTTCACAGAATTATCACAGAATTATCAATAATGGATTTTATTTCTGCTTTACCTTAACTGGACACGGTGCTTCCTTCTAGAAGTACCTTAAGTTTTATATACTCAAACATTAGTAAAAACAGTACAGCTTTAGGAAATATAAAAGTGAGATACTTACGAAGCTAAGATTTCAAGGGCAATAAGTTTATCTTTACTGAACGTGAAGCAGTTGAGAATATTAACCATTTTTGATGCTGGAACTGCCACTATTTTCTGAGAAGTAAGCAAGAAAGAAAAAAGTGTGTATCAAATAAGACACTCCAGGTATTTTAAACCCAATTGCAAAAAAGCACTTGGCAAAAGTAAGGAAATTAGCGAAGTTAACAGTAGTTAAACAGGGCTACATCTATTCTTATCACCCACAGGAAACTAAAAGCTACTTTAGTCTGAATTCCAGTTAAAACTATGACATTTTATATTTTGTTACCATTGAAAAAGAAGGAGATTAATCGGAAAGTTGGAAAATTAAAAGGTAGACTAACCCATCAGATGCAAAAGTAGACAACACAAAACTAAAAACAAGAGTAAGAGGGCAAGCTTACTCTACAAGATCACGTCACAAGAACTTACATGTTGTAAAGCCTTTATTGCCTTGAGCTGTGGTTCCGCCCAGGAAAAGTATCTTAGTAACTCTACAACCTGCAACAGAAAAGCCTTCAATTAAGCTTTAGATATATATATAAAATTATTCTATTGGCATCAGTATAATCTTTGCAATTTTGGATTATAGTGGTATACTGCTAAAATACAAGTGTCTGTCTGTGATGTTTGATTATATCAGCGCCTATCAGCATCCAATGTTCCTTTTAAGTAGGCACCTAAAAAGTCTATCTTATGACCTGAAGTTTTTCCATGGAAATATTTAAAATAGATAGTTACTCCTCTCTGTATATTTGCAAATACGTACAACAATAGCGACAGTACTAGAACAAAAAAAGGTTCTGAAAAAGCTTATGAAATGTTCAGTATCTCAAACAGCATATTCACCAAACACACACATACAAAATCTCACAACAAAACCCAAAACTCTAAAAAAAAGAAAATCTACATAGTCTCTAAACATTGGATACTTATTACTACAAGACAGTTTAGAAAATACATGCAAAATAATCACGATGATTAATTTCTCCAATTTTACGCACACAACAAGAACAAAAATGTCATGATTTTGAAAACAAACTCATTTGGAACTATTAAAAGTTTACTGCTGATACAATAATGAGGAATTATGTCTCCTCAGACAGCAAATAAAACCATTAGTATGATTAGGCTCAGTATGACTGAAGCCACAGTCTTTTCTGCATTAATGAATCCACAAAACCAAGAGCTCCCATTAAACCCAGAACAATGTTGACTTTTACCTGTTCACTGGAAAAGTATCCATGAACATATTCAATGGCTTTTAATTTGTACTCAGTCAATACGGCCTAGAAGATACAGGAAGAAAAACACATAATTAGTCCCTCAAAAATGATAATTATAACACAACCATCTGCTAGACTTATCTATTAACCTGAAAAAACTGACCTTACCAAGTGACAACTGCAATTACATTGCCACATCTCTAACAGATGACTGAGAAGAGTGAAAAGCTGAGATGTAACTTAATTCTTCTGTTTTAAAACAAAGAAAAAGCTAATTTTAAAATTTCATTTTGCTTTGTTGTTTAAAACTACTGAGAAAACATCATCATTACTCTTCCTTTTGCCTCGAAAGCTTACACCAATTTTACGTTAAATACGGTTGATTGCTCATATAATCTCTTTGTGTGTTCCCTGTAAAATAATTAGCAAAGCCTTGTACTTCAGTAAATCTATGAGGAGACTGGATTATGAGTCTGCAGAGACAGAATTTAACTGTACAAGAAAGCTTGCTCTAAAGGTTGATGCCTTATCATTACCTTCCCATTGTTCAAACTTTACTATGCAATCATACAAAACAAAGCAAGCAGAGTAATTTCTATCCCACCAACTTTTGACTTAGTGGCAAGACAGTTTTGTTGATAACCATGTGTTGATAACCTATCTGCTAGCCAGGGTTTCCTACCTCTCCTCATACTCAACTCACTGGTAAGAGAGTACGAGGCACAGAATGTGAGAGAGACAGGCAACAGCCGAATTCCTGCCCCAAACTGGTGTAAACACCTTCCTCCCCACTTCCAAGGCTCCTCTGTCTACTGCTACCTGTCACGTTTACTCTCAAATCATCTCCATCTTCACTCACGCATCCTTTTCTGTCTTCTCACTAGCACTAAAACCTACCACTATTCCTTCCTGCTTTTGTCCTTGTCCCTCCACAGATGGAGGAGGTGAAGTCCTCCATCACTGCAACCTGTGTAACAGAGGTGCACTGACACCACCCACCCACATAGCAGCTGAGGCAACCCTCTCTAAGAGACCTACGCTACTAGACAGCATGAAGCCACAGGTGAAAATAAACTTCTCTCTTGGTGCTCATTTCTAACTGTCTCCTTTCTCTCTCTTCATGAATTTTTGAAAACAAACAAACAAAACAAAACCAAAAAACCTGGTCATACAGCAACTTCTTTACAAACAAATGTCACTCTTCCTCCTTCCTTACATCAACAACTGCATGACATTGTAATAAGAACACAAACAGAAAGCGGTGCTATGTACATTTATTAAAAAGCTCACACCAAAACTCAACAAATCAAACCCCCAAACTTTTCACTGTTAATAATCATAAATACATATGGGAAGAAACAGAACTAAGCTACGCGTTAAAACACTTAAAATAATTTTTCCTGGTAACTGTAGGACTGAAAATAGAACACAACAAGACGATTGACTCATGGCTCAGATAATAAAGGCTCTACCACTGCACTAGAAAGGGTGTTTAAACAAAGATCTAGCAAGAAAAACAAAAAACAAGCATTTGGAAAATGAATGTTAACAGCACAATAGCACAGCTGTTATTAGCACAGCACTACTCCTTAGATCAACAATAAGTTAACTTTACAGGAATACAAGCAGACAGCACACAGGAAACGTAACTGCCTAAAAATCACACGTCAAAACCCTTTTGTTTGAAGTCTTTAGCAATCACAGAGCATATTTTGAAGGGCTGCACTGCAGTAGAAGTATTTGAAACATTGCTCCCTCCCACTATTAATTCTCTGACGAAGTATTGATGTGCAAGTTGTTCCTTGATTTTCTTTCCCTGGATTCTTAGGTTGGGAGGGAACTCCACACCCTGAAATATCTTAGGCTGTCATGTTTTCAGCTGGTTACACAGCATGGAATACAACTCTTTGATAAAGGAGAACTTACGACCATGACCTTATGCAAAAATGCTGGTAACTGCCGCTCTGATAACAAAGACTCGTCCCTGGGACTTGTGTGCACAGCAGTTTATACCTCAATGTTCCAAAATGCTACTACAGCTGCAGCTGTCACTGCATCTCCAGCATGCTGAGGAGAAACTGAACTGGGACTCAACCCTGACGCACACAGATACAAATAAAGGAATGACCTTTCCTAGACAGCCCATCATAACAAAAGACATCTATTACAGAAATGCTAAGGATTCCTTTTCTGAGGCAAGGCGATCTCATGCAAAACAAGCCCTTTGTTTTCTGCACCAAGACAGCTTTAGCAGAACACTGAACTGTTCTACTGTGACACTTAAATTACTTCTGCCAACCACAGCACACAGCTACCATTAATCTCAGAAGTTCTGATTTTTCTAACTCCCATTTCACTGCCAGTATCTGGGGAAATGGTCACAACCACTAACCTCTAGCTTTCCTGTTACAGAGGCCTCTGTGCAGAAAGAAAAAAAGAGCACGCATCAAAATCCAGGACTTTGCATCCCGGAGGAAGGTGTGAGCACACGCTCCCGGGCTGTGGGAGATGTGGCTTTGATGGACAGCAAGAGCGCACCTTTGAAATCAAGCCTCTCATCTTTTATTTGTGTGTTGTATCTCCTGAATCTTCCTATGAAAGTCACATGCCTCACACTATGAGACCCTGTATCCTGTCAGGCCAAGCAAATTCAGCCCGTCTCCCCAAACAAGACATACACAGCTATTCTGCCTTTTCATCTTCATCTCCCTTAACAGTGGCAATGCCGGGATAAACTTATTCAAGGGCTTATTTCAAACGAGCACTGTTTGAGCACGTTATCTCAACGGTGGCAGCCTGGACATTGAGTCTCAGGTTTCTAAGACAATCAGAATCACCTGCAGGACAGCCAAGCAGCGTGTCACAACAGCTTTACCCTGGTTACCTGACTCACAAAACCAAGGGCACACCGGCAACACAGGATTACAGATCTTCACGTCGAGGTGAAATTCAAGTTTTTATTGCATCCTGAAGCGATTGCCAAAGAGCTCAAACGCCTAACCTGGGGTGCTCATCACCAGGCAACAGCCCACCATCAAACGGCTAAAAACCAACATGCAAAACAAGAAGTTACCTTTCTAATTTCATCCAGCACGGTTTCAAATGATTTCTTATCCATCTTTATTAGCTCATTCAATGCCGATACGTAAAACGCGGAAGGGGGGGGAGGGTGTGGGGGGGGGAAAAAAACCCCAAAACAGTTAAAAACACCGAGGCAGAAGACTGAAAGGGTCTCCACCCGTGGAGGAAAAAAAAAAAAAAATATATGGTTTAAAAGCAATTGAAAAAGCCGAGCAGGGGGGGCAGGGTAAGAGGGGCCGCCCGGGAGCTTC